>CAUYUJ010020415.1:427636-484120 GCA_963575745.1 Prorocentrum cordatum
ACTATCAAGTTGGAGTTGAAAGCGACATGTAATAACAAGAGCTAGTTGCGCAACTGCTGCGCGCGACCCGTTCGGCGGCTTCAAGCACGCACAGGCAGATGAGCGACGACACACGGTGGGCTCGCCACGAGTGGGCGACGAGAGAGGGGAGTTAGATCGAGCTCGTTCTAAGCGAGCAGATGGTGTTGCCAACTCTCAGACACGCTACCGTCTGGGACGACATCTGCTTCGCATCGGATCTCGCCGGTGCCCGTGCGCGGAGTGGCGGGCCGATGCTGCCAGACGCCCGGGGGAGAAAGATCGAACAGTGCATGCCGCGAGGAGGGTGGACGTGCACAAGCGGAAGAGGCCCGTGCTCCAACAGCCCAGGTTTCGCAGGCAAAGGAATACTGCAAGCCCGTGCCACGCGTGACAGGCGCAACGGGTTCAGACGCCACTCGCCATCGCTCGGACGTCCATTCCTCGTGTATTTTTCGAGTTCGTGCGTGTTTTTTTCGCCAAATGATCAAGGATGGTCCTCGATGGCCGTCGCCGAGAAAAAAATGCACACGTCCGAGCGATGCCAAGGCCACGCGGATCGTCCGACCTTGCACGGTCGCGGCCCTGCGATCGCGCAGGCTCGCGTTACATCGGCCGCATCTGGGCCACCGGCGGCGCTCCGCCCTGGAACACCTGCGGCGGGCTTGCCGCCGCGTCGGCACACGGCGCGAATCCAGCGCAGTCATCTGGATCTCTCGGGGAGGCAGTCGAGGTGGATTGGAGAGGACGCGCGCGAGGACGGAAGGCCCTTCCGAGGGGCGCGTTGCCTCGGGAATGTAGAAGGCCGGAGCACAGGACACAAGGGTACCCTTGACTTGGCAGCGTCGACCTGCTAATCAGCCTCGCCTGTAAGTAAACGATCGCTCGGGCTGCCGTCCAGACCCGCGCTGAAGAGACACGCCCTTCTGAAGGGCAGACACCATGGGAGGGCAGGCAGGGCTCCACAGTCCAGCCGAGGTGCGCCAACGGAGCCAGGCGCCAAGACAAACCCGCAACGACCAACCGACGCACATTACGGTGAGGGCATTGCATACGGAACCCTGAGATAAGGAATCCAGGGTCTTGAAGCCAGTGATACTCCAATCGTGGATCGGCCATGGATAACCCTACCGCCCTCATCAGATGAGGAATACCCCAGGGTCTGAAGCCTCCTGGGCCCATTCCTGAACGAATGCCCTCACCGTATCAGGAGTGTTTTTCTCCCATGTGCGATTGTATAAGAAACGATGATACCAGACAAGTGTCGTAAGAGGACAGGTGGAGACGCACGACGCGGGGTGATGCACCTTGCGGGAACCGGTGGGCGGCGAGCCGAAGAGTCAGTGGAAATCGCGCCGCTTTCGCTGAGAGGACAGACTGTCCTGGAAGCGCGCCACCCAACTCAGGGTCCAGGACAGCCGGAGACAAAACACGGCGTCCTTGGCACGTGCGCGGGCAAACGACCTCGGACACCTTCCATACATTGCTTCGGCCGAGAGAGAGAGAGAGAGAGCGAGAGAGAGAGAGCGAGAGAGCGAGAGAGAGAAAGGACACCTTCTCCATCGGCCCCCGCGCCGCGGCACGACCTCCCGCTGCCCCCCGCGGTCCGCACCACGCGGGGGGATCCGCAGTCCGCAAGAGGCTCCCCCCTTCCGCCTCGACGGCCTCCTGTGCCCTTCGGCGCTCCCTTCCCTCCCTCCCTCCCTCCTGCTCTTCATCCCTCGAAGAATCGAAAACGCAAACGGCATACACATACACTTTTGGCGGTCCGCGGATTTCCTGGATCTGCGCTGGGCCCCCTCCCAGCGCGCGGAGCGCGCCAAAGGCGGCGCCTGAGACGCCGCCCCTGGCGCTCCAGCGCAGATCCCAGAAATACGCGCGGAGCGGCATAAGTTTATGTCTACGCCGTTGCTTCTTCTTCGATTCCCTCCCTCCCTCCATCCTTCTCTCCATCCCTTCCTCCCGCCCTCGGAGCAGGACGGTTTGAGATACGGGTAGTTTAAAATCGGTCCCCGGACCCCTCCAGGGTCGAAACGCACCAGCTCTCCGCGCTGCGTCCAGCCGTGGCGACGAGGGGTACCCCCCGATGGCCAACTACCAGTGTCTCAAACGGCCCTCCTGTGACGCCCGTCTTCCTGCTCGCCCAGCAGAGTGTCACCTCGAGCACAGAACAACGACCCACGCACGAGAGCTTTCGGGGGCGGCCACGAGGGGGGCGTCCAAGCGGGGCGGGCGCAAATCATGGCCAGCGGCATGCGCGCGCGGCCCAGGGGGGGGAGCCAGGGACGCCATGAAATGAGAAGAGGCGCCATGAGATCTGAGGCAATATCATGGCCCACATGATCTTCACCCCCACCCCCACCGGCATCACCCCACTCTCGGCCGCCCCCGAGAGCTTGCGCAGCTCCGCACGGCTTCCGGGGGCCTGGGCCGGGCCTCCTGCCCCCGGCGTCGCTTCCGGCGCGCCAGGGGGCGGCGCCGGAAGCGCCGCCAGGGGGGGGGGGTCCATCGCCCAGGGCTCGAGCTGCACGGTGCTTTCGCTTTCGTTTTAGTTCTCGTTGTCCTTCGTTCTGTCTTCGTGCTGCCTTTGCTGCTAAGCGAAACCAAGACGAAAGCGGTCCAAGAGATCACCCAAGCACCGTTTAGCTCGAGCCCTGCCATCGACAACCCAATGAATCTGCGCGGGCCTCCCAAAGTGTATGTTCGTAGTGCGTGTTGCTTCTTCTTCTTGCTCACGCACCCAACCCCGATTCCACCCCCGCTCCTATTCTTTCCCCTCCGCCTTCCCTCTCCCCCATGCACTCTGAGCGCGGGAGGCGGCATGCGGGGGGAGCAGCAGGCGGTGGCGCGCCTGACGCGCACAACCTCTCCACCAACTCGGCCTTGTTCCCAGACACAGGCAGCCCCTGCTGGGCGTGACCCCGTTGAATATGCGGCAGACGACGACGAAGGAAAACTAGGAGAGGAGGAAGACTACCCCAGCACGGTACACCAATAGCTGGGTGCTAATGCTATATAGTGTCTGTGGCCCTGGCAAGCCCCAGTGATTCGGGTGCACTCTGGGCGGAGATTGCAGGCATGGCCTGTGAGACCTCGAATGATGAGATTCCCACGCCTCTGCTACACTTTTTCAGGCCCTGGGGGGCTGATAATCCGACGGCCCTGTCTCACTCTCTGGACCTCGGAGACCTGGAACGGTGAGAATCCGATGCCCCTTCCTGCCGCAATGCCTTGACCTCGGAGACCTGGAACGGTCAGAATCCTGAGACTGGCGAGCAACAACATGTGAACACCATGTGTGATCAATTGCGTGTTTGCTTGAAATTTCCTCGAGATGCGACGCCAAAACAAATAGACATTCACAACATTTGCAATCGTAAGCGAGCAGTTAGTTCACGGGCGCCGTGCGTCGCAAAATCCAACCCGCCCCTCGACATTCCCCCCCCTCCTCCAAAACCAAGACCCCCCTTCCTGCGAGAACCTCCCCCCTTACCCCCCCCCACCCGCGACGAACACGACGACGGCCCGAAAGGGCGGGTCGGATGGGACGGTCCCAGGTAAGACATATTTGTCATCGTCGTCAGCGTCGCCGTCGTCAGTGCCAGCGTCGTCGTCATTGTCGTCTTTATCGTCGTCGTCGTCATCATCATCATCACCACCACCACCACCATCATCATCACCATCATCAACATCAGCATCATCACCACCACCACCACCATCATCATCCTCCTCATCCTCCTCATCCTCCTTATCCTTCTCATCCTCCACATCCTCCTCATCATCATCACCACCATCATCACCATCACCATCACCATCATCACCGGCATCATCATCACCATGGCCATCATCATCGTCATCGTCGTCATCCTCATCCTCATCCGCATCATCATCATCCTCAACATCATCATCCTCATCCTCATCCTCATCATACTAATCATACTAATCATGTTAATCATAATAATCATCATCATCAGCAGCATCAGCATCAGCATCAGCATCAGCATCATAATCATCATCACCATCACCATCGTCATCATCATCAGCACCAGCACCAGCACCAGCATCATCATCATCATCATCATCATCATCACCATCACCATCACCATCACCATCACCATCGTCATCATCATCATCATCATCATCATCATCATCATCATCATCATCATCATCATCATCATCATCATCATCATCATCATCTCCATCATCATCATCACCATCACCATCATCATCATCGTCGTCGTCATCGTCGTACCCGTCGTCGTCATCGTCATCGTTGTCGTTGTCGTATTTGTCGTCGTCGCCAACGTCGTCGCCGTTGCCGTCGTGGATAACGGTTAGGACGAACCCCAAAAAGACGCAGAAGACGCTTTCTCAAACATCACCTGGACGTGCCAAAACTGTTTGAAACAAGTTGCTCTGGCCGTGGAGAGCCAGAGCCGCAGGAGAAAGGCTACCCTTTTACATCGCGACGGTGCCAGGGAGCACTGCACACGCCATTAGAGAAGCATTGGCGTGAACTTTCGCAAGTCTGCGTGGATTCTTGAATCGGCGCTAAGCCCCCCCTCCCCTGGGGCGCGGAGTGCGCCAGCTCGGCGCCTCGGCGCCGCCAGGGGGTTCCAGCGCCGATCCAAGAAATCCGCGCCTCCGCGCGGACCTCCGAAAGTCTGTGCTCATGCCTTGTTCTCCTGCTCGAACAGGCTGCCCGTGCGGCAGGCCGCGACACACCTTGCGACAGGAGCTCCCCCATACTCGCCATCGCTCGGACGTCCATTCCCTGTGTTTTTTTCGGTTTCGTGCGTGGTTTTTTCGCCAAATGATGGAGGAAGCTCCTCGATGGTCCTCGCCGAAGAAAAAATGCACGCGTCCGAGCGATGCCAAGGACACACCTTGCGACGGAAGCTGCCCCACACGTGCACGACGTGCGCTCGGCCGCGCGGGAGCCCGCCCGCCCTCGGCGCGACCACGTGCGCGGCTGGCCGCGACGCCCAGTGTTGTGGGGCTTCCTGCGTCAGCCCTCCGAGAGCCCCATGGCGGCAGGAGGAGGAGGAGGAGGAGGAGGAGGAGGAGGAGGACCCAGGACACCCTCCGAAGCATTCCAAATCGTGACCCGGTCGTTCAGGGAGACCGCGATTGGAGGCAGCATGACCCGAGGAAGCCCCCAGGGGCCCCCAGAATACGCCCAGGAGGCCTCCAGGAGGCCTTGAGACAGCCTGAAGCAGCTCTTGTGAGGCCCCCAGAGGCTCTCCAAGGAGGAGCCTCCGCAGAAAAGAGCTGAGGAGGATGGGGAGAATGCACAGGGTATGGCGAACATGAGGAAAAAGAAGCATGGAGGAAGGATAATGCATAACATGATTATAGCGGCGATGCCGGAAAAGGCAACAAGGAATTATCGCTAAATTGTCGGCTTGACCTTCCTGCTATTCCGCCTGCATACAATTTTTCAAGGACCAAGGTGCATGGCGCGAAGCGCCACTGCAGTCTTGTATGTATATAATTATATATATAGATATACAGATATATGCGTAACCCCCTCATCCTCCCCTGTCGCATATCCCCCCCTTCCAGTGCCCCCCCCTCCCAGAAATAACACTCGATTATCAGCATCTCCACTTCTCTCTTCTCCCACATCTCGCAATCCCCTCCCCCCCGCCTCCCCACTCCCTCACAACTCGGGCTGCCCCATGTCCGCAGGCCGCCTCTCGCGGACCCCGAAGCTGTCCCAGCCCGCCTACACCCCTTCGTGACGGGGCGGCTGCGGGCGCGCTCCTTCTCTCTGAGCCTGTCCTTGAGGGCGACGACGGTCAGCTCTGCCAGGTCCTCCTCCCGGTGGGGGCGTCCGCAATCCCCGAACTATCTGTCCTGGCTGGGCCGATCCTGGGCCCAGGCTCGGTGCACGTGCCTCCCTGGCCAAGCAAGGGGGATGATGATGATGATGATGATGATGATGATGATGATGATGATGATGATGATGATGATGATGACGACGAGGAGGATGAGGAGGAGGGGGAGGAGGAGGATGAGGGGGAGGAGGAGGATCAGGAGGAGGAGGAGGAGGAAAAGGAGGAGGAGGAGGAGGAGCAGCAGCAGGAGGAGAAGGAGGCGAGGATCGGTGAGGCGGATAGCTGGCGTCCCCCGGGCCTTCGTCTCGAGGGGCTTCCCCCCGTGGCTGCTCCGCCTCCGGGCCTCGGGGTCGGCGGCGGCGGCGGCAGCTTGCAGTGCGCGAGGGGGGGAGGAGGAGGAAAGGAGGAGGAGGAGGAGGAGGAGGAGGAGAAGGTAGGAGGAGGAGGAGAGGAAAGGAGGAGGAGGAGATGAGGAGGAGGAGAGGAGGAGGAGGAGGAAAGGAGGAGGATGAGGAAAGGCGGATGAGGAGGAGGAAAGGAGGAGGAGGAGAAGGAAGGCGGAGGAGGAGGAGGAGGAGGAGAAGGAGGAGGAGGAGGAGGAGGAGGAGTAAAGGAGGAGGAGGGGACGAGGATGAGGAGAGGAGGAGGAGGAGGAGAGGAATCAGGAGGAGGAGGAGGAAGGAGGAGAGGAGCGGGGGGGGGAGGCGGGGGGGGAGGAGGAGGGAGGAGAGGAGGAGGAGGAGGAGGAGGAGGAGGAGGGGAGGAGGAAGAGGAGGGGAGGAGAGGATGAGGAGGGGAGGAGGAGGAGGGAAAAGGAGGAGCGGAAGAGGAAGAGGAAGAGAGGAGGGAGGAGGAGGAGGAGGAGGTAGGAGGAGGAGAAAGGAGGAGGAGGAGGAAAGGAGGAAGGAGGAGGAGGAGGAGGAAGGAGGAGGAAAGGAGGATAGGAGGAGAGGATGAGGGAGGAGGATGAAGAGGAGGAGGGAGGAGGATGAGGAGAGGAGAGGAGAGGAGTAGGATGGAGAGGAGGAAGAAGAGGGGGAGGAGGAGGAGGAGAGGAGGAGGAGTAGGAGGCGGGGGGGGGGAGGGAGGAAGGAGGAGTAGGAGGAGGAGGAGGAGGAGGAGGAGGAAAGGAGGATGAGGAAAGGAGGGGATGAGTGAGAGATGCGGCCAGAGGGAAGGAAGGATGAGGGGCGGAGGAGGAAGAAGAGGAGGAGGAGGAGGAGGAGGAGGAGGAGGAAGGGGGAGAGGAGGAGGAGGAGGAGGAGGAGGAGGAGGAGGAGCGGGGGGGGGAGGGGAGGAGGAGGAGGAGGGGAGGAGGAGGAGGAGAGGAGGAGGAGGAGGAGGAGGAGGAGAGGAGAGGAGGAGGAGGAGGAAAGGAAGCGGGCGGGGAGGAGGAGGAGGAAGTAGTAGGAGGAGGAGGAGGAGGAGGAGGAGGAAAGGAGGAGGACGAGGAGGAGGAGGAGGAGGAGGAGGAGGATGAGGATGAGGAGGAGGGGGAGGAAGAGCCCCTCCATCATGGGGGCCGCCGCCCCGGGCGGCCCGTGCTGCTCGGCGGCGGCGACGGAGGGAGGAGCGGAGAGGCGAGCAGAGGTGCCGCTGCAGCTTCCGGTCCACGACGGCCTCAGGGCACCGAAAGCCGAGAGGGCCTGCGGACGGCCGCCGACTGCCCCGACGTCGACTCGGGACAGCACGGTGGCACGAGAGGTCCCAACAGGGCCCCAGCACGACACAGGAGGGCATCCAAGGCGGCCCACAAGCCTCAGAGCATGAGACATGCACCAAGAAGGCGACAAGACGGCCCTCGAAACCCCCATGATAATCTCTGGACAGCTTAAGAGGGCCCCATGACAGCCCCCAAACGCGCCGACCGCCACTGAACACCTTGACCCTCCCCCTCTCTCGTCCTCCCTCCCTCTCCCTCTCCCTTCCTCTCCCTCTCCCTGTCCCTCTTCTTGCTGATGTGCTATGTCTGTATATTTGTGTATATATATATATATATATATATATATGTTGTTGCTCGTCTCTCTCTTTCTCTTCCCCACGCTGACTCCTGTCTTTTCTCCTCGTCCCCATCATCCCTTGTACGTTTTTCTGGTCCTCCTCGTCGTCCTCTTCGACATGAGGTGCTGTCAGCAACACGCCGACATGGCCGGCGTTTGCTGCAACAAAACCCATAATCGAAGAGCCGTCCTGGGGTTTATGAACCCAGCTGGAAGCGGCCACGGATGAACAGGGTGAGGATTAGCAGGGGGAGAAGAAGAGGAGGAGGAGGAGGAGGAGGAGGAGGAGGAGGAGGAGGAGGAGGAGGAGAAGGAGGAGGAGGGAAAAGTGAGAGAGAAAAAAAGGCAGGAGGGAAAGAGAAAAGGAGGAGGATGACTGCTCAGGACTGCTTATTGCGCACCGGGGTGCGAAAGGGCGTGCGAACAGAAAGCCCAGTACTTAGCACAGAGCTCGAAGCAAGTGGCGGAGCGTGCGCAGCTTGCTTTTCTACGACTTTGCCGCGGGAAATTGCACGGACATATGGAGGGCAACCGTCTCTCCCGGAAAGATTGCGGGTGTAGAAGCCTTCGTCGATCTTGGCACGGTTGTCAGTGCCCTTGCGCGTGGGGCCTGCGCAAGGTGGACTGGGTCCTGCGTCGGTGTCTTGCCACAAAGCGCGACAGCAATTCAGGCATAACATAAACACACACACAAAACATTAACTGTCGGCGTTCCGCGCAGATTTCTGGGATCCGCGCTGTGGCCCCCTCCGTGGCGCGCGGAACAGGCCAGGGGCGGTGCCAGAGGCGCGGCCAGGGGGCTCCCAGCGCGGATCCAGGAAATCCGCGCGGAACGCCAAACATTTATGTTTATGTGCTTATTTTAGTCCTCGAACATAAGAATGACATATTGAGATTCCGGGTCGCGTGGAACTCGCGACCGCACGCGCAGACGGGGCCAGTGGCTGGCTCCATCACCTCACTGGCCGTTGGCCCTGATGGCCTGGATACGCACTGGGTGGCACAATCTGCGCGGACGTGCTAGGAGGAGGAGGAAGAGGAAAAGGAGGAGGAGGAGGAGGAGGAGGAGCAGCAGCAGCAGGAGGAGGAGGAGGAGGAGGAGGAGGAGGAGAAGGAGAGGGAGGACTTGAGGTAACATGACCATGGGGCACCTTAGCCCCGTCACTGGGCCCAGTCTCCTGGTGTCACCACCCTGCAGGGCACGGTGGCCCCAATGCATGCCAACTCATGTCATATCATGACGAAGCATGCGCAACCATGCTGAAGCATGCCAACGCACGCCAACGCATATCAATGCATGCCAATGCGTACCAAAGCATGCAACATCATGCCAAAGCATGCCAAAGCGTACCAACGCATATCAAATTATGGATGATCAAACACACATGCCACAACATACCAACGCATGCCAGAGCATGCCGGTGCAACGCGCGCCAAAACATGCCATAGCATGCCACAGCATGCTTAAGCATGCCAAGGCCTGCCATCACATGCCAATGCGTGTCCACGCGTGCCAAAGCATGCCAATGCACACCAAAAGCATGCCGATGTATGTCCATGCAGGCCTATGGGTGCCGAAACAAGCCAACGCATGCCAATGCACCCCATTGCATGATACGCGTATCAGTGCATGCCAATGCATACCAAAGCGCGCGTGAACATGCCATATCACGACAACAAATGCCAACGCGCGCCAAGGCATGCTAATGCATGCACAATCATGGCAAAGCAAGCGCGATCATGCCAAATCATGCCACTGCATGCCAATGTCAGCCAAAGCATGACATGCTAAGTCATGCGCAAACATGCCAACTAATGCCAATGCGTACCTATGGAGCAAAACAGTACAACTTGCTCGTGTATTCAAGGGGATACAGCTTGTTCGGTAATCCGAAAGGGCGAAGCTTGTTCGGGGACTCAAGGGGGCACGACAGCGGGGTAAGTAGGACGCGCCAGACAACTCTCTCCCCTCTAACCATGTCCCGCCCGGCTCTCATTGCATCCGTGGTCGTGCTGACGCGTTGAAATAGGCGACGGGGAGGGATCGGGCTATCCGAAACTCAACTGCGCGAGTGCTGTCAGGCATCGTCAGCCCGGAAAAAATGACGAAGCGGCATGGCAATATGGGCCCTGGATGGGGGCGACAGATACTCTTTGCTTGGAGATAAACCAAAGACTCAGAGCAAGGCGGAGACGGGAGAAACTCTCCCAGGTACGTCGCAGAACCAACCTGCGAGCTCGGGCGCCGCCCGCGAGCGAATGGCCCGGGGGCGATGCGCTCCGCTGGGCGCGAAAGATTCCAGGCAATCCTGCCGAGCCTCCCGGGCGCCCCCGTTCCCGAGTGAGCTCCGCAACAGCTGCGTCGTGATTCCTAAAGCGCAGATGGAAAGGATGCCGAGACCAGCGAGCGCGCTGTCTGGGATCCAGGAGGCCCCCGCGAGGCCCGGGGCTACTCGCAGCTGGGCCCAGAGGGCGCGCCCCTGCAGCACGTCGGGCGCCGCGTAGCGAGCAGGGGAGGGAACGAGCGAGACGAGGTGGGAGTTCCAGGCCAGTGCGGTGCGAGAGGGGGACATCCCCGCAAGGTGGAGGGCCCCGGCACGGTCGCGAATCCTAGGGAGAGGCTTGCCCCACGTGCCGGCGACGAGCGCGTCTACCTGCCCGCGCGCGAGCTGCCCCCCCGGGGGAAGCGCGTCGCCCTCGGCGGCTCTGGAGACAGCGCTGGCGCCGAGGTGCGGCCGCTGAGGGGCGACGGCGGAGGAGCCGAAGGGGGTGTAGTCCATGAGCCACCTCCACCACTCGTGGTTGCTCGCTGGCACCAGGGCGGTCTTAAAATTGCAGGCGCAGGGCGCGCGCCAGGGGCGGCGGGCTTCGGCTGCGGCGGGGCCGAGGGCGCCGTGGATTAATGCCTGGATGAGGGCAGGGGGCAATCCCTTGATGCGCAGGTCGCTTCCCTATCTTTCCAGGGTGGCGGGTGCCTCCGTCAGGGCGGACGTCGCTCGGCGGTCGAAGGCCATGAGCACTCCCCTGAACTTGTGGGTCTCAACCAGGAGGCCAGCCACGTTGGCTAGCCGCGGGAGGGCGATGGCCGCGCGGAGCGCCTGGCCCGTTGGGGCGGGGAGGGCGGCGGGGTCGCCCGCGTGGGCGGGGCTGGCATTAGCCGTGATGTCCGCCACGGCGTCTATGAATGGGTCGTAGCCCACGCACCATAGAAGCGGCGAGGCGGCGCCGCCCATGCCGATGGAGCGAAGTAGTCTTCGCACTCTGATTTCATGTTTGCCCTTGCAGGTCTGGACGCAGCGCTCGCTGAGCAGGGGGTCCTGGGCGCGTGGGGGCCAGGGCGGTTGCTGCCACTTGCATAGTAGGCGTCCCGCCCACTGGAGTGAGATCCTGTCGAAGGCCTTGTTCTGGTCGCAGAATATCACGGCTGTGCTGGGCGCTGCGCCCAGGAGCGCCTCAACTTCATGGATGTAGCGTTGTGCCGCGTCGTAGTGGCGTCCGAGGAGCTTCCGCCCACTGACGCCAGGGCCGGGATCCCGGGTGGCGTCGCGGCCTAGATGCTTGGCTACCGCGGCGATGTTGGGGCCACGCTGTCCCCCTTTCCTGGCGGTCTGGTGCTGGCTCAGCCGCGGCTCGACTGCGGGGCCGAGGCAGTCGGCGATGGTGGCACCGTGCAGTCTGCGCATGCATGTCGGGAGTTGCAGCGGGCGCATGTCGCTGGGCCTCTCGGCTGCCGCCTTCTTGCCTATCCATGCCGGGAGGTCGACCGATCCGCCGATGACCGCGTCGACGAGGTCATGATGTCTGCAGCGCGCCAGGCTTGGCCGAGAAGGCAGGCGACAAAGCGGGCGCCAAGGAAGTAGATCTCGCAGGGTTCTCCGTCCACGCCAGGCGCGCTGCCACTTCGTTCCAGGACCAGGGAAGCAAATTGTCCCCGCTGCGGGCGGGGGCTGCCTGGGAGGCCCACCAAGTCCTTCCGTTGGGAAGTAATGGCCCAGAATGCGTGTCCCGGAGGAGGGCAGCGGAAGGGCTGTCTGCCAGATGGGGCCCCGGCTCCGCCGGAGAACCCTGTCGACGTCATCAGGCCTGTCATGCCGCGCACCTAGTTCGTCGCGTACGCCGAGGATGGCGTACGTCTTAGCGTAAATCTCACGCCCCGTTCTGTAGTATGCTGCCAGGGTGGGGCGGTCCGCGCCGAGGCCCCTCTGTGCCTGCGTCAGCCTGGAGGCGCGCCTTTGAGCAATGTCGCTGTCCCACTCGCGCAGCCAGGCAGCGGCTTGCCGCGGTGAGAGGTCGCCCCCGGTTCATCTGTGCTCGGTGAGCCAGGCGGCCAGGGCGCCTACTGGTCTGGCGCCGTGGTCCGCGCGCGTCGCTGCGACCAGGAGGGCGCCCGGGGAAAGTGTAACTGCGCTTCCATTTCCACCGCCAGTCTTCTATGGCTGCGGATAGGGCGTGCCGTCCCAGGATCAGCAGGGCGGGGATCAGAGGAACTGTTATGTCGTTCGCGTCGGCGGCCTGCGGCTGCGGTGGGTCATGCCTGGCCTCGCCGCCCCCGTCATCATTATCGCGGCGCCGGTCGGGGAAGCTGCCTGGCGCTGCCAGCCTCGCCCAGTCGCCGGGTTGAAGTAGGCCGGTAAGGTCGGCGTCCGGGACGCAGAACATGCGTTCGAGGTGGGTGAACATCTGCCTGAGCTCGGTGCGAGCTTCCGAGGGGAGTGAGCGTATGTCGTGGGCCCGGATGGCGTTGTCGCGCCTGCGATGGTTTCCAAGCTTTGCGGGCGCTGTAGAGTCCCAGCTGCCGTGCGGGGCAAGCGAGGACATTAATCTGCGATTCGCTGTCAGCGTCAACCCTGGTGGGGCCGTCGGCGTGGGCAATGAACGAGCCTGCATTATTGAGTAAGTCGTCAGGGGCCGCCACGTCGTCTCTGAGACAGTCGAACTGGAGATTGACATCTCCGCCCTAATAGGTTGGAGTCTCATCCCAGGCTTCGGTGGCTTGCTGGATAGCCGCGATGGTTTCCACCTTTCTGGAGGGAGGGAGGTAGATTGATGCGACCCGAAAGGTTTGCCCGTTTCGTTCCAGAGTAGCGGGCGCGGCGCAGGTCGTCAGAGCTGACCAGGGTGGCGCCGCGCGGGATCAGGATGGCCACTCCGCCCGCCAAACCCCTGCCACGGCCGACGTGGGCCGGGTGGGCCACCAGGGTCCTGGCAGGGAACATTGTGGCCCAGACGGCAGCTTCGTGCTCTGACCAGTGCGTCTCCTCAGGAGGCCAATCCTGCCGTTGCTTGTCATCTGGGTTAACACGACGTGCTTGATATGATTATTATGTGCGGTTGTGCTCCTGAGATAGTGCGCGTTCCAGCGGGCCGCGCGAGGCGCCCCGCCGCTGCTGGCCACCGAAAGGGCGTTGACTAGGTCCCTCACGGTGAACGCGGCGCATAGGTCGGCCCACGCGGGGTTGTTCCAAGGCTCTTTGCGCAGCATAGCCCAGAGGGACCGGGGGCGCCGAAAGGTTTGAGTACAGTGTGGAGCCGAGGCTCTATCAAGAGTGGTGCAGGCAAGCTGCCAGGCGCGCGCGCGAGCGCCCGGTGCCAGGGTTTGCCCTCTGGGCGACCCCAGGGCAGCATGGAGCGTCCCGAGGTCCTGTCTTGAATCTAGGGGAACGGCGGACCGCCGGGAAGAAGGCCCTGTCCTTGTAGCGACCGTAGGACGTCGTCAGGGATGGGGGAGTCCCTGAGTGGCACCCAAGGGCATTGTGCTGCGGCGAAGGCGCGAGCTGGCCTCCAGGCTGCCAGGATGTGGTCGTTCGCTGGGGGCACTTTGCTGCCAGCCGGGGAGCGGTTCGTTTCGGCTCCAGGCGAGGATAACGCTCACAATTCTGCGTTGAAGGCAGCGCGGGTCGAAGTGAATGCCCCGACGGCGTCGTACAGCTGGTCTACCGCTTATGCCCAGGGAGGCGTAATATCCTCCCAGCCCGACCGCCCGCGCGCGCTCCTCCTCCTCCTCCTCCTCCTCCTCCTCGAGAACGGGGGATTGTGGAGTCCCTGTGGTTCCAAAGCGCGCGCGCAAGGCTTTCGCGCTTAGTTCGCGACTGTTTCTGTGCAAACTCTGTTCTGTGTCGTCCTCCTCCTCCTCCTCCTCCTCCTCCGCCTCCTCCTCCTCTTCCTCCTCCTCCTCCTCCTCCCTCTCCCCCTCCTCCTACCTCTCTGCCTTTTTTTATCCTGGCGTCCCCGCCCCCCCACCCCCAGAAAATTACCCTGGCGACGTGCCCAACCCCTGCGCAAACGCGGGGCGCAAATCGTTTAGGACACTTTATAAAGGGGGCGATGACGGAACGAGGGTTACATATGTCTGCAGACGGAATTCGGGACACTCGCAGGACACTGGCTACAGGACAAGGACTAGATAAAGCTGATTAGTTACAACCCCTGAGCAACCCTAGCCACTTCGAAGGCGAGGATCTCAGATCGCAGCCCCCCCCCCCAGGGATGGCGAGGTCTAATTTGGCTCCGCGCGTGGCGACACTGTGCTGGGCCCCCCCAGCAGGCCTCGAAAGTGGCGACAGTTTCACAGAGCGCAGCCCCCCAGGGATGGCGAGGTCTAACTTGAATCTGCGTGTGGCGTCAGTGCTGGCCCCCCCAGCAGGCTTCGAAAGTGGCGACAGTTTCACAGATCGCAGCCCCCCCCAGGGATGGCGAGGTCTAATTTGAATCTGCGTGTGGCGTCACTGTGCTGGGCCCCCCAGCAGGCCTCGAAAGTGGCGACAGTTTCACAGATCGCAGCCCCCCCCCCCAGGGATGGCGAGGTCTAATTTGAATCCGCGGTGAGTACCCACTGGCTGGGCCCCCAGCAGGCTTCGAAAGTGGCGACAGTTTCACAGATCGCAGCCCCCCCCCCCCGGGATGGCGAGGTCTAATTTGAATCCGCGGTGAGTACCCACTGTGCTGGGCCCCCCAGCAGGCCTCGAACGTGGCGACAGTTTCACAGATCGCAACCCCCCAGGGATGGCGAGGTCTAATTTGAATCCGCGGTGTGTACCCACTGTGCTGGGCCCCCCAGCAGGCCTCGAAAGTGGCGACAGTTTCACAGATCGCAGCCCCCCCCAGGGATGGCGAGGTCTAATTTGAATCCGCGGTGAATGCCGACTGTGCTGGGCCCCCCAACAGGCTTCGAAAGTGGCGACAGTTTCACAGATCGCAGCCCCCCAGGGACGGCGAGGTCTAATTTGAATCCGCGGTGAGTACCCACTGTGCTGGGGCCCCCAGCAGGCCTCGAAAGTGGCGACAGTTTCACAGATCGCAGCCTCCCAGGGACGGCGAGGTCTAATTTGAATCCGCGGTGAGTACCCACTGTGCTGGGCCCCCCAGCAGGCCTCGAAAGTGGCTACAGTTTCACAGATCGCAGCCCCCCCAGGGATGGCGAGGTCAAGGGCAGGGGGGGAAGAGAGGGACGGGAAGGAAGGAAGGAAAGTTCGCGCGAGCAGTGCTCTATTCAAAACGAGAACCCAACGCAGGAGGGTTGGGAAAAACACACAAAAACATTTGTTTTTCTGAGGGGGGGGGGGGCGCCAGGAAAAAAAAGGAATGCGACGTGGCCACATCTGCCCTCCCCCCTAGAAGGATTCCTTTTGACCGCCCCCAGAAGAAGGATTCACAATGAAATCCTCGACAGACGGGTTCCTATCGAAACCCTCCACTGAATGATTCCTATTGAAATCCTCCACATGTGGATTCCTACTGAAACCCTCCACTGGATGACTCCCACTGAAATCCTCGAATGGCAATGACAATAGCAATGGCAATGGTAATGGTAATGGCAATGGTAATGGTAATGACAATGGTAATGGTAATGGTACTGGTAATGGTTACGGTAATGATAGTGGTAACGGGGTAGCGAGGCAATGACACTGGCAATGGCAACGGTGATGGTAATGGTAATGACAATGGCAATGGGGATGGCGATGACAATGGCACTGGCAATGGCAATGGTAATGGTCATGGCAATCGTAATGGTACTGGTAAGGGTAAAGGTGCAGGTAGATGTACAGGTAATGGTAATGGTAATGGTAATGGTAATGGTAATGGCAATGGCAATGGTAATGGTAATGGGACTGGGAGTGGGAATGGGAAAGGGAACGGAAATGATAGTGGTAGTGGTAATGGTGTTGGAATGGAAATGGTAATGGTAATGGAAATGGTAATGATATTGGGAATGGGAATGGGAATGATAATGGGAATTCTAATGGTATTGGCAGCGGTAATGGTAAAGGCAATGGCAATGGGAATGTGAATGGAAAGGGTACTGGCAATGGTAATGGTAGTGGCGAATGGCAAAGGCAATGGCAATGGCAATGGTAATGGTAATGGTAATGGCAATGGTAATGGTAACGGGGTAGCGATTGGCAATGGCAATGCCAATGGCAACGGTAAGGGTAATGGTAATGACAATGGCAATGATATTGGCAATGGCAATGGCAATGACAATGATAATGGCCATGGTAATGGCAACGGCAATGGTCAATGTAATGGTAATGGCAATGGTAGTGGGAATGGGAACGGGAATGGGAATGTGAATGGGAATGGGAACGGGAACCGGAATGGAAATGGTAGTGGTAGTGGCAACGGAAATGGGAATGATAAGGGTAAGGGTAAAGGTAAAGGTAGAGGTAAAGGTAATGGTAATGGTAATGGAAATGGAAATGGAAATGGAAATGGAAATGGTAATGGTCATGGGAAAGGCAATGGAAATGGTACTGGCAATGGTAATGGTAATGGTAGTGGCTAATGACAGTGGCAATGCGAATGGTAATGGTAATGACAGAGGTAATGGTAATAGTAATGGTACTGGTAATGGTAACGGTAATGATAGTGGTAACGGGGTAGCGACTGGCAGTGGCAATGACAATGACAATGACAATGGCAACGGTAATGGCAATGGCAATGGCAATGGCAATGGCAATGGCAATGGTAATGGCCATGGCAATGGGAATGGTAATGGTGATGTGAGTGGGAATGGGAACGGGAATGTGAGTGTGAATGTGAATGTGAATGGGAACAGGAATGGAAATGGCAGTGGCAGTGGTAAGGGAAATGGGAATGGTAAGGGTAAGGGTAAAGGTAGAGGTAGGGGTAATGGTAATGGTAATGGCAGTTGTAATGGTAATGGTAATGGTAATGGTATTGGTATTGGGAATGAATCGGAATGGTAATGGTACTGGCAAAGGTAATGGTAGTGGCGAATGGCAATGGCAATGGCAATGCTAATGGTAATGGTAGTGGCGGATGGCAATGGTAATGGTAGTGGCGAATGGCAATGGCAATGGCAATGGTCATGGCAATGACAACGGTAATGGTAATGGTACTGGGAATGGTAATGGTGACGGTAACGGTAATGGTTATGGCAATGGTAACGGGGTAGCGACTGGCAATGGCAATGGCAACGGCGATCGCAATGGTATTGGTAATGGAAATGGCAATGGGAATGGCAACGGCAACGGCAATGGCAATGGCAATGGCCATGGTAATGGTCATGGTCATGGTCATGGTCATGGTCATGGTCATGGTAATGGTAATGGTAATGGGGATGGGAATGGGAATCGTAATGGTCATTGGAACGGGAACGGGAATGGAAATGGCAGTGGTAGTGGTAATGATAATGCCAATAGTAATGGAAATGGTACTGGCGACGGTAATGGTAATGGCAATGGTGATGGGAATGTGAATGGTGGTGGCAGCGGTAATGGTAATGGTAATGGTAATGGTAATGGTAATGGTAATGGTAATGGTAATGGTAGTGGTAATGGTAATGGCAATGGTGTTGGTAATGCTAATGGTAATGGCAATGGCAATGGTAGTGGCTAATGGTAACGGTAATGGAAATGGTAACGGTAATGGTAACGGGGTTGCGACTGGCAATGGCAATACATGGCAATGGCAACGGCACTGGTAATGGCAATGGAAATGGCAATGGGAATGTCAATGGCAATGACAATGGCAATTGTAATGGCCATGGTCATGGCAATGGTAATGGTAAAGGTAAAGGTAAAGATAAAGGTAAAGGTAAAGGTAATGGTAATGTGAATGGGAATGGGAATGGGGATGGGAATGGTAATGGTAATGATATTGGGAATGGGAATGGGAATGGAATGGGAATGGGAGTGGGAGAGATTGAGAGAAGAGAGAGAAAGCGAGAGAGGAAATATCATAATAATGATGTGGAGCAACGTGAAAGATCGTAACAAAAATCGTCTGAAACCCACAGGGACTTCACAATCCCCCGGCCTCTCCTCCTCCTACTCCTCTTCCTCCTTGCTCTTCCTCTCCCCACTGCTCCCCGAGGGGGTTCAACAGTGGCTGGGGGTCGGCCCATCGTTGGGCCCCGTCGACGCTTCCGAAAGGCAGTGGGTGGCGGTGGTTCGCCGCAAGCGTCTGAGATATGGTATTTTCCGCCGCGGGCGACGCCTGTCTCGAAGAGGCTGGGAGGCTCGCGCGCCCCATGCCGGCATGTGAGGGTATGTTTCTCCCGGCCGCCATGAGACAGGCGCCCCCCGCAGCGGAGCACTTGCCCCTCGTCCACCAACTGTCGACCGCGGGGTGGGCAGGAGAGGAAGGCGGAGCGAGGCGGAGCAGGGCTGGAAGGAGGGGGAGGGGGAGGAGCGACGAGGGGGAAGAGATGACGAATCAAGGCAACATTCCCCATCCCCCAGCAGCGTGCCTTCGGACTCGGCGCCCGCTGCCCCGCGGGCCCCCCCGGCGAAGCCTGGGCCATCGCCTCCCTGACCTCCTCCTTGCTCCTCGCGCTGGCCCCATCCTCGGTCTTGGCCTCGGCCTCGGCATTTGCCTTCGTTTCAGCTTCCTGCTTCTCCCCCGCCACGGTTTCAGCCTTGGCTTTCGCCTCGGCCTCCTGGTTGGCCCTCGCCCCGGCCCCCTGGTTGGCCTTCGCCTCGGCCTCCTCCTTGGCCCTCGCTTCGAGTTCAGCCGTTGCTTTCGCCTCGGCTTCAGCATTGGCTTTCGCATCGGCCTCTTGCTTGGCCCTCGCTTCGGCCTCCTCCTTGGCCTTCGCTTCGGCTGCCTTCTTGGCTGTGGCCTCGGCCTCCTCCTTGGCCCTCGCCTCGGCCTCCTTCTTAGCCCTCGCCTCGGCTGCCTCCTTGGCCCTCGCCTCGGCCTCCTGCTTGGCCCTCGCCTCGGCTGCCTCTTTGGCCTTCGCTTCAGCCTCCTGCTTGGCCCTCGCCTCGGCTTCGGCCTTGGCCTTGGCTTCGGCCTCCTGCTTGGCCTTCGCCTCAGCCTCCTTCTTGGCCCTGGCCTCGGCCTCCTTGGCCTTCTCTTCAGCCTCTTGCTTGGCCTTCGCTTCAGCCTCCAGCTTGGCTTTCGCCTCAGCTGCCTCTTTGGCCTTCGCCTCGGCGTCAGCCTTGGCTTTCGCCTCAGCTGCCTCCTTGGCCCTCGCCTCGGCCTCCTCCTTGGCCCTCGCCTCAGCCTCCTGCTTCGCCCTCGCCTCGGCTTCAGCCTTGGCCCTCGCCTCGGCCTCTTGCTTGGCCCTCGCCTCGGCCTCTTGCTTGGCCTTCGCCTCGGCCTCTTGCTTGGCTTTCGCCTCGGCTTCAGCCTTGGCCCTCGCCTCGGCCTCTCGCTTGGCCTTTTCCTCGGCCTCTTGCTTGGCCTTCGCCTCGGCCTCGTGCTTGGCTTTCGCCTCAGCTGCCTCCTTGGCCCTCGCCTCGGCCTCTTGCTTGGCCCTCGCCTCGGCCTCCTGCTTCGCCCTCGCCTCGGCCTCTTGCTTGGCCTTCGCCTCGGCCTCTTGCTTGACCCTCGCCTCGGCTTCAGCCTTGGCCCTCGCCTCGGCCTCTTGCTTGGCCTTCGCCTCGGCCTCTTGCTTGGCCTTCGCCTCGGCCTCTTGCTTGGCTTTCGCCTCAGCTGCCTCTTTGGCCTTCGCCTCGGCGTCAGCCTTGGCTTTCGCCTCGGCCTCCTGCTTGGCCCTCGCCTCGGCCTCCTCCTTGGCTCTCGCCTCATCAGCCTCCTGTTTCGCCCTCGCCTCGGCTTCAGCCTTGGCCCTCGCCTCGGCCTCCTGCTTCGCCCGCGCCTCGGCCTCTTGCTTGGCCCTGGCCTCGGCCTCCTTGGCCTTCTCTTCAGCCTCTTGCTTGGCCTTCGCTTCAGCCTCCAGCTTGGCTTTCGCCTCAGCTGCCTCTTTGGCCTTCGCCTCGGCGTCAGCCTTGGCTTTCGCGTCAGCTGCCTCCTTGGCTTTCGCCTCAGCCTCCTGCTTGGCCCTCGCCTCAGCCTCCTGCCTCGCCCTCGCCTCGGCCTCCTCCTTGGCCCTCGCCACGGCTTCAGCCTTGGTTTTTGCCTCAGCTGCCTCCTTGGCCTTCGCTTCAGCGCCGGCCTGGAGAGCCTGCTGGACCTTCGCCTCGGCCTCCTGCTCGTCCTTCGCATCGGCTTCTTGCTTGGCCTTCGCCTCGGCGTCCGCGGCTTTCGCCACCACGCGTGCAGCCTGCGGCGACACCTCCTCGGTCGCACACCGCCGCCGCGCCTCCTCCGCGGCCCTCTGCTCCACTTTCGCCTCCTCTGCCGCCTCGTCGCTGGGCAGCCCCTCTGCGTCTTCGCCGTCCTCGGACGCCTCCCGCGGAGCGCTGGCTCCCTGGGCGGCCGCTGCTTCCAGACGGGCTCTCCGCTTTGCCTTCTTCGCCCTGCGCTCCGACGAGCTCTTCGTCCGCAGCTGCGCCCTCCTGGTCTGCGCCTCCGCGGCCTCCCTGGCCCTCGCCTCGGCCTCCTCGCGTGCCTGCCGCCTGGCCTCCTCCTTGGCGGCCTCCTCCCCTTCCCGGCGCTCGGCCTCGCCCTTGGTGCTCCTGGCGGCCTCGTGGGCCGCGAGGCGACCTGCCTCCTCCGTGGCTCTCCTGGCAGCCTCCCCATCATCCTCCCGCCGCTCGAGCACCGCGTCCGGCTGCCTGCGCTCCGCGTCCTTCCTCGCGTTGAACTCCTCCCTCCTCTTGAGCAGGGACCGACCGCCCGGGCATTCATGTAGGCCTGCCACGCAATTTTCTTAGAACCCCCAAACGTTCTGATAACAAAAGCAATGTTCTTAGAACATATACCGATGTGCCAAATCAGGGCAGTCTCAGACAGACACGTTCTGATAACATCGCGTGCAGACCACCAAATGTTCTTAGAACATTATTTGGTGGGACTATAGGCGAACCAGGACGCTTCGCCACTGCTAGAAAGAACAAACGCCATAAACAGAAACTTCTGGCGCTCCGCGCGGATTTTCTGGATCCGCGCTGGACCACCCTCCTTGGCGCGCGGAGCGCAGCAGAGGCGGCGCCAGAGGCGCCGCCAGGGAGGCCCAGCGCGGATCCAAGAAATCCGCGCGGAGCGCCAGCAGTTTATGTTTATGGCGTTTTATCTTCTTCGAACTGCTTGATCCTCCTCCTCTTCGAGGAGCTCATCTTCCTCCGCGCCGCGGGCCGCTTCGCAGACGCCCCCTGGCCCGCGCCCTCCTCCAGCGGCGCCGCACGCCCCTGGGCCGGAAGAACCGCTGTTGCACCGAGGGCTGCGGGCACCTCCCACGGGGGACGTCAGCTGACCCTGGAGGAGGAGGAGGAGGAGGAGGAGGAGGAGGAGGAGGAGGAGGAGGAGGAGGAGGAGGAGGAGGAGGAGGAGGAGGCGGAGGAGTCACCGATCCTGACCAGGCCCATGCCGGGCCCAGGATCGCTGCACGCGCCCAGGCTGGCCCCAGGATCGGCCCGGCCGGGGTCGGTGAGGTAGTCCGCGGACGCCCCCACCCGAGCCTCGGCTCTGGCGCGCCGAATGGGCGCGGCCGGCTCCACAATGTCCCGCTGTTGGGCCGCTGGCCGCGCCGAGCCAGGGGGCGCCGCACGCCTCCTCCGGGGGCGCGCAAACATGGATTAGCGATCCTCGATTCATGGGTCCTTGGCGCGCGGTCGCCAATAGATCTCTGGATCGGGGGAGGTGCCCTCCCCCAAAAAGCGGCCGGTGCCGCCTCGCTCGGCGGCGGAGATCCGCGATTTTCCATGGAAGCGGGACCCGTCGCTAAGCCACGCCCCCTTGATCCACGCAGAGATCCGAGGTCGTGATTTTTTCAGTGCGGGGCCCCCAGAAGTCTCGACCCATTCCCCAGGACCGGTTTTCCGTCCTGAACTGCGTTTTGACGGTCCCGGGGCCCGGCGAGGCCGACGCGATCATGTCTGGGTCGCTAAAATCCACGCCCCCTTGATCCTGACTCCTCGTTTGCGATCGCCTGACTCCTTGCGGCTCGCTAATCGGCTGACTCCTTGCGATCGCCTGACTCCTTGCGATCGCCTCACTCCTCGTTTGATCGGTCGCTAATCGTTCGCGACCGCCTGACTCCTCTTCGCCTTCCGGCTCGGGGGCGGCCGCTGCGCCGCCGCCTCCTCGGGCGTGGCCGGGCGGCCGTCCGGCGGCCGCGCCGCCCGCACGCCGCCGCCGCCCGCCGCGCCGGCGGGCTCCGCGGGCACCGCCGCCGCGCCGCGCGCCCTCTTCTTGCCACGCTTGCGCTTCTGATGGGCCTGTCTTCCACCACTACCACGATGAGTTGGAGGCGAGGAGGAGGAGAACGAGGAGGAGGAGGAGGCCGTAGCCATTTTGGCTCAAGGTGCCCCCAAGGGCGGCGGTGGTGGCACGACGACCCACAACGCCATGGCGAAGCAGCTGGCTGCACTCGAGAAGGAGCTCAACCAGTTGGTAGCTGGGCCTACTTCCACCGGAGTGCGTGGACGAGGCCCTGTTGGTGGACAGCAAGGTGTTGCAGCAGGCGCGCCAGCGACTCAGCGGGCATCTGGCACCACTGGAGATGTCGATGGCGATGACGAGGTGGCCAAGCTCCGCAAGCGTGCGGAAGCCTTGGAAGAGGCGTTGGCAGCGGTCATGAAGTCCCCAGACACCGCTTCTGCAATCCAGAAGTCCCTGAAGGATGAGTTGGCCAGCACCCGCCGCAAGATCAACGAAAGCAAGCCCGTGCTCACTAGGCAGAACAACCTGGGGCACAAGCTTGCGAATGCTCAGAAGCGACTACTTCGGCTCCAAGATGACGTCGTTGAACGCAGAAGGAGGCGGAGGAGGCGCGCAAGGCCCTTGAGGATGCCAAGGCGAAGGTTGTCGCCCTGCAGTCTGAGATCGAGGCCTGCCAGCTGGAGATGCGGAACACAATCCAGCAAGTTGCACCAGGCCCTGAGGTCAAGTGTTTCGTGTGTACCAGACTTGGCCCAATCCCAGCTGGACTCCTTGGATGAAGACGTCCGACAGCTTATCACGTCAGAGGCGTTCGGGAAGTTCAAACAGGTGCTACAGTCGATGTCTGCTGCACAGGCGGGGGCGACTGATGCGCCAGATACTCGAGGGGCTGGACTCCCTCACGTTTCCCAGCCTGTTCCCATGGACGAGGAGTTTGATGAGCTGGATTCGGGGAAGATCAGCGGACTCATGGCGGCAGCCAGGAGGCAGTCAGCAGACGCGGACTCTGACTTCAAGAAGCTGCTGCTGCAGAAGTGCGGGTAGCAGCGCTCTGCAGCATGTATACGGCGAGGCGGCGCTGAGGAAGTTCTGGGCCCACAACGCAATTGACGTGGAGTGGGACATCGATGGCTTCCAGATTCCTGCGCGGCAGCCGTGGAGGTGCTTTGACGATATGAGATTTGCTCCAGATGATGCCTGGAGGACCTACCCTGGAGGACAGGGCGTTTCTGCATCAACATCCTTGCCACCTTGCGCTGGATTACGCGATGGAAACTCTGTTCAGAACGATCAGCATGATGGGCACGACGGTGCGTACCATCAAGCAGCTCTGCCTCCGGAGCTTGGAGGGCATGCAGGCCTGCCGCTTGCTAACGTTTCCCGTCGAGAACGACGAACTGTTTCAATGCATGATGATTAGCCTCGAGCAGGCCCAGGTGCTGAACTTCCCAGGAGACAGAGGGCCAAACAGAAGTCTGAGGAAAGGGACGCCTGAGGGTTCTTCTCGTGTAATGCTGACACATGGAGTACCTGGGATATCGTTCTGGATTGGAGGATGGACGACATTCGGGGACCGAAGCCACAGTTTTGGGCTGGACAGGAAACGAGTCCAGGAGCGTTCCAAGTTTCTTCAGTACACAGGTCTGTTGAGAGCTAACTGACTGAACGCAGCCTTCTGCCCTGCCGTGCTCACTGGAGACGGTGTCCTGGAGACCTCGGCTGGAGTTCTAGCTGGAGGTTTATCGCACATCAACCAGCGCACGTTGTCGCTTGATTCTCTGGAGTCTGTTCCTGAAGCACAAGGTCGGGTGATTGCGAGACATGTGAATGGAGTGGTCGCTGGGGGGCTTGTTTGGCTTTCGGTTTACTTCTACCACTCGCAGGGGACTTCCAAGGACAACTTGGGGCTGATGTCTGGATTGGGCACGGTCTTGGGAAATCTGTCACTACTATGGGTCTTGGGATGTGATGCTTACATGTCGCCAGAACATGAAATCCTGGTGTCAAGAACTCGGTGCGACGGTGGTTGGCCCCCCTACGATTACATGGCCCGACAAAAGGGCGTTGCAACTCAGACCTAACCAAAACATGTCGTGGTGCCGTCCTGTTTCCTGGGGAGATCTTATGGGTACGTTGTCGGGGAAGACGTCGGTTGCCTGGACGAAGCACCACCATGCGTGTGCTCGTAATTCCTTCGCGTTAGGTGCTTGGCCGCAGGTTCGACTCAAGGAACATGGGCTTGCCTCAGAGGACTGCTGCCAACTGTGCCGAGAACAGCCAGGCACACTGTTCCACCGCAGGTTCCACCGCGTGGCGTTCTGGGGGGACAGGAAGACCCACCTCTCCGAGGAATGCGTGAGGGCGGCGGAAATGATGGACGAGATGGGGGAGGATCTGGAGAAATATGCTGCGGGGGTGTTTCCGTATCTTAACGAACTGAGTCCGCCGCCGTTGAGAGCAATATATTGTTCAGTTGTTTGGTTCAGCAAGCCGCCATCGGGCAAACTTCAGGGACTCATTTATTCGGATGGTTCTGCTTTGAATCCGACCTGTGCCTTCACTAGGAAGGCTGGTTGGAGCCTGGTCCAGGTCAGTGATCGGGGGGAAGTCCTCTCGGCGGCTTTCAGACCTGTCCCGAGAGAGTTTGCGCCCCACCAACAGGCTAGAGATGGTGAGGACTATGCATATATGATGGCCAGCGAGCTTGTGGACCCTTTTTCGGGTTTTGAGATTTGCACGGATTGTGCTGGGACCCTGGGATGCGTGTGGGACAGGGCCAAGAGTTGCTCGTCTCAAAACTCCAGGGCCCACGTTTTGGCCAAGGTCTGGCACGTTTTTGAAGACGGGCTCAAGACAAGAAAGGTCAAAGGACATGCCAGAAATGTAGATGTATTAAATGGCGATTGCAGCTTAGTTGACCCTTTAGGCAATCAGCATGCTGACAGGTATGCCAAGCACGGGGCAGAATTACACCCTTTGCCATGCAACTCAGTGGCCATTCTCGAATCTCTGCGGGCACTCCAGAGTGAGATTGTTCGGTGGGGTGCCACGCAAGATGTGATAATGGCGAGTAGAGGCTGGGCTGACACCACGGGGTTTCCTGAGCCCGTTGGGGCGTCCGATGTTAAGGTCCAGCCTAGCCTCGAGCAGCAGGTTAGAAGGTTTCGCAGAGAGGAACGGAAATCAGAGGCCGGTTGGAAACCCACGATTGATTTTCGTGTTCCGATCTGCCGCGACACTGCTCAGACAGCTGGAAGCGATGTCCATCTGTCGGAGTTGGAGCTCCTCGTCCGTCTGCAGGGCCACAATTTGTGCAAGGCAAGAGTCTTTGTTGCTGATGGGACTCGGGCGGCGGGGAGTGGGTGGGTGATTTCGTGTTTGAACTGTGGAGGATACGCCTGGACTGGCGCGGCCTCCCTGGCGGTGCCGTGCCCTGGCCATCCTCCCTCGAAGGACCTCCGCCAGCAGAGATCGAGGTTTTCCAAGGGGCTGTTTCCCAGTTGGACTCGGCAGTACGAACGCTGGACTGTGCTGGGTCACTGCTCGCCCTCTCCTTCGGATCTTGTGGAGCTGATCAGATCAGCTCGTAAGGGGGTCCAGGCTTTGAGGGAGAAGTGCCAGAGGTTAGATTCGTAGCCAGTCTCTGGGAGGAGAAGTGGGACGATGCCCTGCTCCTCTCGAAAGTCGTGCTGCTTATGCAAGCTCAGGACGTTCAAGGCAACTGCGCCTGAGGTGCTTTGTGGTAGGGGCAAGTGGCATCGACGCTTGCCTCCAATGAGAACAGAACAGAGGAGGAGGAGGAGGAGGAGGAGGAGGAGGAGATGGCGGAGGAGGAGGAGGAGGAGGAGATGGCGGAGGAGGAGGAGGACCCCATCCCCCTCCAACTTATGGTGGTGGTAGTGGTGGTGGAAACAGGCCCATCAGCTTCTTCGGCACCCTCGCCAGCGCTGGCGCCGGTGCGGCCTCCTCCCTGGCGCTCCCAGTGGCCAGGGGTGCCGCGGGCATCGGCTCTGGCCCTTCAGGCCGCGCCGCCGCGTGGTCCCGCCGGCGCGTCCGCTTGCCGAGGCGCGCGGGCTGCGCCGGAGGCTCCGCTGCCGGCCTGGCCGCAGCCGCGGAACCCCTCTGCGCCTGCTGCTCCACCTGGGGAGCGTCGGCGCCAGGGCCTCCCGCAGCGGCCCGCTCGGCGCCCGCCTTCCTCCTGCGTTTGCGCTTCGCGGCCCTGTCGGCGCGCCCCTTCGGGGTCTCGGGCAGCGGGGTGCCCCGGATCCTGGCGATCTCCGCCGCCTCCTCGGCGAGGCGGGCCAGGTGCTTCCTGGCTGCGCGGGCGTTGTCGACGCTGAACTCGCGGCCGTCTGCGACTACCACGCGCACCACGCGGCCGCCCTGCTTCGGCTGGACGCGGGTGCCTGGGATATTCTCGTACTTGCCCCGGGCGATCGACCCCGCAATGGGAGCGGCGTTGGGGCGCCTGTAGATCCACTGGACCCCTCGCGGACGACCGGGCCGCAAAGGCGATGAGTCCTACAAATTGAATGGTGTGACCTTATTTTTTAGCGTTGAGATGCCCCGTAGCTTTAGGTCAGGCATGTCCCCCGACAGGCGGATTTTCGGCGCAAAATAGAACATAGCCAGACAATGCCCCCAATTTGTCAAAATATAATCGAAAAATCGTCCCCGTATTATTTTTTGACTATTTTTGAATGTTCCTCCTGTAGAGGGGCATTCCCGACTTAACCGTAGCTGGTGGCCACGGAGGTCTTTGCTCCCGGGAACCCGGTCTGGTCAATTTGGATCCTCCCTCCTCCTCCTCCTCCTCCTCCTCCTCCTCCTCCTCCTCCTCCTTCCTCTCCTCCTCCTCCTCCTCCTCATCCTTTTCATCCTCCTCTCCTCCTCCTCCTCCTCCTCTCCTCTCCTCCTCCCCTCTCCTTTTCCTCCTCCTCCTCCTCCGCCTCCTTCTCCTCCTCCTCCGCCTCCTCCTCATCCTCCTCCTCCCTCTCCCTTTCCTCCCCTCCTCCTCCTCCTCCTCCTCCTCCTCCTCCTCCTCGTCCCTTTCCTCCCCTCCTCCTCGTCCTCCTCCTCCTCCTCCTCCTCCTCCTCCAGCCCTTTCTGGCCCGAGTCGGGTCTGCAGGGGTAGAAACATTGGGAAGGGCTATTTCTCTCCTGCGAGCCAAATTTTGGCGTTTGGGTTTCCTGGGTGGCGTCCCCAAGATTCCTGGACTACAAACGGTTACTGCGGCCTGGTTGGCCTTACATCCGTCACGGCGCCGCCATGTCGCGCCGCTTCGCGGCTGACCCCTGGCGCTGCAAGGATTGCGTCACGAGGGACGGCACGCCGTGGATCAACCGTGGCGACCTCAAGCAGTGCTCCACATGCAACCTGCATAGAGGAGTCTGCTACGGTGGTCCCAAAACGCCCAAAGGGAGCCCTGCGACCAAGTCCACGGGCTCACCCAAGGCATCTAAGGATAAGTTCGATACCGCCTCCATGGCTAAGCAGCTTGCCGACCTCCAGGCCATGGCCAAGAAGCTCACGGTCGCCAAGTCGCCTGCTCTTGGGCTGCTGCTGCTGCTGCTGGGGGGAGTGCTTCTGCTGCTGGGGCGGGCTTCGGATTGGACAGTGGGTACCCCCTATGTGGCTCCCACTGGTGACAGTGGAGGCACCGCTGACCCGTCGGAGCAGCAGGTCAAGCGTGACCGCATCAAGAAGATCAATGCGTTCCTTAAGTTCTATGATGGATCCTCCGTGGCCTCGGACCTGGCGCAGGTCAAGTCCCTCACCGAAGAGAAGGAGCACTTGGGCAAGGAGCTCGACGCCGAGCGCCCCTTGGAGGATCAGGTCACCCCCCCCACCACGAGGCTGCGGAACTCCCGTGCCAAGGCCAATCGCCTTCGCGAGGAGCACGCTAAGAAGCAGCTGGTCATCGACGAGCTGGTTGCCAAGCAGACGGTGCTCCAGGACTCCTTGGCCGAGGCAGATGCCGAAGTCTTGCGGCTGGAGGAGGAGGTCCAGCGCTTGGGCGCCGACCGAGCCCACCCGCCCACTGCTGGCAAGCCCACGCTCCATGAGCTGCTGCCGATGTTCGCTGTCAACGTCCAGCAGCTCGGCGAGTTGGCCGTGGAGCTCGGCTTGGACCCCAGCCTTCAGGCGGAGCTGGAGACGGCGGCCAAAGTCTTCGGGAGGCTCCATGAGTTTCCCCTGGCGAAGCCGCCGGCGGCACAGGTGCCCTCTGCTGCCCCTGCTCCTGCGACCCCTGCCGGGGAAGAAGGAGGAGGAGTTGCGTCCACCGCCGTTTTCCTCGCGGGCCAGGTGCAGGCCCTCGCTGAGGAAGCTGCCAGGGACGACGTGGAGATCGACATCGACCTCATGGAATCCGCCGAGCTGCGGGAGGCGTTGGAGGCGGCAGGACTCGCGCAGCCTGACGGCGCCACCGACGCGGACATGCGGGTGGCGTACAAGCGTGTCCTCGACCCCTTCACGCATGCGGCTACGGTGCACAAGAGGAAGAAGAAGAAGGCTCGATCAGCCCCTTTCTGAGGGCAGCGCCTGCCAGCGCGGCGACACGAATGGCACGTGGTATGTGCAGACCACGCGATGTGAGTGCTATGCGTCAGCCTGTTGTGACGGGCTGCGCGGCCATCAAACTGACAGGAAATCCGATGGACGGAATGTCAGCTGTGGCCTCCCGTGCAGCGACAGCAAGTACCATGTGCAGGCTGCCAACTGGGGCCTTCCTGGCAGGAAGTGCCATGCACGGAATGTCAGGGTTAACGTGGGGCGCCCATAGGGCAGCACGTATTATGTACACGTTGCTCCTAGGTCGTGTCCTGGCGCCATGGGTCCGCCTCCACTGGACGAAGAGCACAGTGTGTCTCCTGCCAGTTGCGGAGGACCCCCTGGAACTCCCGGCGCGGAGGAACCCCTCGAATTCCCGGCGCTTGTGCCTTCAACCTGTGCTCCAGTCCACGCGTCTTCACCGTGTGCGGCGCGCCCGCGTGGATGGACCTTGGTGCTGTTCTGGTGTCTATTCACCCTGTTCGAGGTGGGTTCTGCCGGAGCCCCCGACAGCGGTGGGGGGGGGGAAATTCTGTGGCTGACCAGTCCGCGGGCTTGCTCCGCAACTGGCGGAAAGCACCACCTCCATACCGAGCTGGCGGCAGCGACGCAAGCGTGCCAGAGGGTCGCGATCCCTTTGCGCAGGGTCGCAGCACGGCCATGCCTGATGCTGGCGACGCGCGCTGTCAAGTGGCGGCCAAGCTGGTCGCGGTCAACCCTGGCTCTCACGGGCCACTTCTCAATTTCCTGCCGCACTTCCTCGGCGAGGTGGCGATGGTCCAGGAGACGCGGGCGGTCGACCAGCGGCTTGGGGCCGTTCAGTCTGCTGTGCGCGATGCAGGTTGGCACAGCCTCTGGGCTCCTGCCGAGGAGACGGGAGGAGCGTCCGCGGCGTCGTGCTCAAGTGGAATCCGCGTGCTCGTGCGTACCAGCGTGATGGTCACGATGCCCCCCGACGGGGATCATGTCGTCTTTCCACATCATGATGTGGCAGCTCATGTTCACTGGGGTGCCCATGGTGGTCTGATTGCCGTCCGCGTGTACATGGTTCAGGGCGTCGGCGTCACTGGGGCCAATCTCTCGATCCTGTGGGCGCTTGCGAAGCGCGTGGCGGCGTGGAACGCACGCGGCCTCGACTGGATCATCGGGGGCGACTGGAACGCCGACGGCCAGAGCATCAACATTGGCGACTGGGTTGGGCCCTTGGCAGGCACTCCCCTCCAGCCGTCGGCCTCTACGTGCGTCACCTCCAACGGAGCGTCCACCATCGATTGCTCCTTGGTGGCCAGCAACCTCGCGTCCCGTGTCTCTCGCCAGCCCGAGGTGATACATGGATGCGGGAGCATTCCCAGACCCCGCTACCCTGCGGGTCTGGAACTGCATGGGAAGAATACGCCGACGGGATGCCGCGCCCCCCGATGAGCCTCGACCACTGCCTGTTGTACCCTATTGGCTGTACTCGCTTCCCCTGTCCTTGGCATACCTTGGATCGCCTATTTGTGCGAGCAGCCACCGCGCCGCACAGGGTTGCTGGCGCGGACCATGTCCAGTCCAGGCCCGATCGGGACCGATGCAGGTCCTTCGACCACTATGGTTCATTAGGTAAACTTAAGCGCGATCGATCGGGACGCGCGGGCCAACGTTACCGCCGTCGGACCTGGGCCCATGGACAGGCCGTCGGCGGGGCAGGCACACCTGATGATGTCTTGCAGCAGCTCTGGGACTCCGTTCTGCAAGGTATTGACTACAAGATCGCAGGCAGGCACGACAAAGTTGACCCTGGAGCCCACCGTTTCGTCGGGCACCACGGCCCCCCAAGGTGAAGTGGCGGCAGCTGCGGCGGGGGCCACCTCGCCAGCGGCTGTGCCACGACACCACAGTCTGGGCTTGGGCTACTGCGGCACGCTGGGCTACTCATTTTCGTGCTGAGCGTGATCGGGTCCTGCGTTTTTGTCACCGGTTGAATGCGGCGGCGGCGCATGCGTGTCCAGCTCCCAGGCAGCTGCAGAAGACGGCCAGTGTTTTCCACGACGTCCTCTGCTTCCTGAGCTCCATTGTCGGGCCGGGTGCAGTCCTAACCAACATCGACCCCTGCTACCGCCAATTCTTCCTGCGCGGGCTGGACGGGCTGATTGCGGAGAACTTTGATGACATGGTAGATGTCATCGTGGGCAGCGCGGAGGACCTCACTGCCGCGGCTCGCGGCGCGTCGGAGAGCCTGGCGCAGCTGGGCCCAGGCGGCCCTCAATGGGGGGGCGAAGGCTGCCCATGTTGCGTCCGAGGTCAGGGCGCAGCAAGAACTCGTTGCCCCTGAGGCCGACGCCCAGCCATACATCCTCGCGGACCGCACCATGGACGAGCGGAAGCGGATCTGGGCGACCCATGGGCTGGAAGAGCTGCCTCTACCCACGGATGCACCTACGTGAGAGGAGCTGCCTTGCCTGACGGTCCATGACCTACGGCAGGCCATCCGATCTTCTCTCTCGCCACATCCTCGGGGCCCACCCGCATTCCACCCAAGGCGCTCGAGCACTTATCGGATGAGGCTCTCAGTAGGTTGGCCCAGCTGTTCGAAGTCTCTGAGCTGCACTTATGGCTTCCCTCAGATCGCCTGTATAGTGAGATGGTCCGTCCCCCTAAGCCAGATGGTGGCCACAGGCTGATTGTGCTTAGCCATACTCTCATACGAGTTTGGGCGAAAGCACGCCGATGGCTGTCGGCCGAGTGGCAGCGACAGCATACTTGCGACGGAATGTGGGGTACTCGAGGCAGCCACACATCCACGGCCTCGGCTTTCGCTCGCAATCTGGAGCAAGAGGTGGGAAGCCTCATCGGCGACCACACTTGTACCATCCTCCTTGACATGGTGAAATGCTTCGGCATGGTGAGTCTCCATGCGCTCATGCGGGAGGCACGGGAGCTGGGTTGCGCCGGCAATCAAGCCACGTTCGCTGGTGGACGACATCGGCCTGCAGATGGTCTCCCCCAACATCGGTGATGTCAAGCTGCTGCTGCGCACTGCGATGGTGCTCACTGCAGACGCCAGGGACCTCGGGCGTATTCTCCAACCTGCTAAGTCCGCGGTAGTGGCTGGATCAGCGCAGGTCCGCCCCGTGGTGCACAGGGCCCAGCGGCAGCTGCCTCGGGCGGCGCCCCAAGCCCGACATATGCGCAACCTTGGCCATGATAGGCATGGCCCTCGAGTGCTGAGGATGGTTGAGAAGAAACGCATGAAGACCGTGCGGGAGCGCAAACACAGCCTCCTGGCGGTAGGGCGCATGGCCTCCACCCTGTTGCGGACAGGCCTCATGCCGCCCGCAGGGCACGGTGCTGGAGTGTCGGGATTGGCGGACGCGCCCCTACGTGAGATGCGCAACTTGGCAACGGTGCTAAACGGGCGCAGTGACAAACACCATGTGGGCGTCACGGCATACCTCTTTACTCACCCTTCGGAGGAGTACGACCCCATCAACCATGCCACGCTGGACCTGGTCTTGAACTACGCCGCCTGGATTGGGATGGGCGTGCGTCACCTAGCCGCCTTCAAAGGGCGTGGACAGCGCTCCATGAGCGGCTTGTCCCTATCAGTTGGGCCAACGCCAAAGGCCGCCTGGCCGCGACGTGGTTGACGCTCCGGCGGCTAGCCTGGGACATGAAAGCGCCGCACGTCTTGCAGGGCGACCTGGGCAACCAATATGACCTGTGCCGCGTGCGCCCTGCTGACCTACGTCCGTCTGCGGTGCAAGGCGTGCAACGCTGGCAGCACGACCGCCTCACCAGCCACATGTACTCCCACGCTGGTGCGCCCATCTGGCACCGCGGGCTCAGGCGCGCGGTCAAGGGTGTCCGCGCCGCAAGGCAGCTGAGAGCGTTACAGGCGCCATTGTCTGACAACATACCCATGCCGATCCGCAGGGACATGAAGCTCGGCATGCCCATGCGCCCTTGTCAGACTTGCGGGATGGCCCTTGCGCCCGATGAATGCTGGGGCCATGTCTTCTTGGAACGCCCCGCGCTGCTGACCCGCCCCCCCGCGGGGCAGCTGCGACCCGCGGAGCAGGGGCCGACGGACCATGTCCAAGGCCTGCGACAAGCGCAGAACCCTGAAATGCAGCAGGGCTTCGGCGACCTACGCCAGCAAGCTCGCGACAACCTTGAGAGTCGGGCCGACCCGACCCTGCCGACCCTGCCGACCCGACCCAGCACCATGGAGGCCGAGGGCGACTTCTTTCCAGGCATGGGGCAAGGGGTTGATGAAGAGGTCGACTTTGCGCCACCCGATGTGTACGACGGCCATCAAGAGAAGGCGCGGCTGGACGCGCAGAGTGTCCCCTGTGCGCCACCGGTTGCTTCTGAACAGAGTGGCCCGTTGTCCCCATGTGGCGGCGGCCCCAGCCTCGGCGCCCGATGCGCCATGCGGGCGCGGCGGGCCCGAGACAGCGACACCAACGCTGAATGGCCGTGGTATCTTCCGCCTCCTGCAAGTGCTGGCTGAGGTGCGCGACCAACGTATCCAGGCGGGTCTTGGATCAGGCACGCCGAACTTCGAGCAGTCCTACCTGGTTTTTGGCATGCCCGAGCCCCCCGCTTATCTGCCACGCGCAGATGCGCGGAGGCATGATGTCTGCCTCTGGGGGGGCGCCCATGGCGTTTGGGGCCCCGTTTCTTACACCGACGTGTCAGGTTACGACTCAGGTGTTCCCGAGGTGCGGAGATGTGGACAAGCTGTTGTGCAGCTTGATCCTGATTCTTGGCTCCCAGTTAGGGCGAGGTTCGGGTTTCCCCTCCAAAGCTCCGCCCCTCGACCTCAGGCGGATCGCGGCCTTTAGCTCCATGGGGCTTGGGCCGCTCAGGCCGCCCTGCATCTCCTCGTATTCCTCCTCATCCTCCTCCTCGGCACTCCTCGCCTCGCTTCGGATGCAGATGGTGAGGTGCCCATTTTCCGCGGCGCAAGGCGCCTCGGTATCCTGAGGCGCGAGCTCTGGCCGATGCGCTCTCCCAGCGCAGCGCGCCAGGGGTGGGCAAGTCCCCCCCCCCCCCCCCTCTCCGTCGAGGGGGGCGGGGGCGGGGGGGCGACGAGACGCGCCGACCGCGATGCGGCAGGTGCGCGCCGAGGAAACTCGGCAGGAGGCCCCGCCCCACCGCATTAGATTGGCGCGGGTGGGGCCTCCAAAAACAGCCCGGCACTGCGGATCAGCGCCCTGAGCAAATGGCGCGGAGAGAGAGAGAGAGAGAGAGAGAGAGAGAGAGAGAGAGAGAGAGAGAGAGAGAGAGAGAGAGAGAGAGAGAGAGAAACAAAAAAAAGAGAGAGAGAGAGAGAGAGAGAGAGAGAGAGAGAGAGAGAGAGAGAGAGATCGGACAAGTAGGCGGACCAGGGTCCGTCCGCGAGGCGCACTGCGGTGCGACAACTCGCCAAACACTATTTGCGGCGGTGCAGCCTTGAGATACGAGGGCGGGCAACAAACCCCCTCCCCCGGCGCAATGCGACAGACGCTACAGACGGCGGACAGACGGTGAAGATCTCACGTGTCAGACCGCGTGACGAAGAAGGCCCCAACAAGGAAAGGCGACGTGCTGACACGTGGCTAGGCGGCTTGGCAGACCGCCAGTTGGGCGCTTGGCCGCAACGCGGCGCGCAGGGACGGGGCACCCCCCGCCCCCACGCCCTGACACCGTGGACGCGGGGCCACGCGTACACACGGGCAGGCAGAATGGCGGAGATTAGCGCGGGGCACCAGGCGGAGCGCCGCGGAGCGATGACAGCATAGCATGGAGGGTGAGTGGCGGCGCAGCACCATCGGGCGAGGGTGTAAGCAGCTCGGCGAAGGCACGCCCGGCGCGGTGGAGGCGCTGGAGCAGAGGGCCTTGACGGGCTTGAGCAGCGGCAAGGTCGGCGGCGAGAGCAGCACACCTCTGCTGAAGAGCGGCCATAGACTGGGACAGCTCGGTTTCGCGGTCGGTGAGGGGCGGCTGCTCTGTGCCTGCGGCCGCGGGCCTCGTGGCAGGGACGAGGTCATCGGTGCGCCTGGCCAGGTGGTGGACCAGCGCGGTGCGGCGATCCGTGTGCTGGCGGCCGTCGCCCTTGAGAGGCGACTGGAGGGTAGCACGCGGTCCCAGGGCTGAAGCCGCTAGGGCCACGCCCCGTGAGGACGGAGGAGCCGCAGCCTCGCACCCAGCAACAGTAAAAGCGTGGACGGGGTGCGACGGCCTGACTGGCTCGGTGCCCTGCGGGGGGGCTGGAGCCGCCCCCGCGGGCTGGCGCTGGTGGGGGGACGGGGTGGGTGGCACGGGGGGACCAATCATGATGCCGTGCGAGGGCTCGGAGGTCGGCCGCGTGGTCGGGTGGCGTCTCGATGGAGCGGCATCGTCGGCAGCGTGGGGTGTCGGCGGGGCGTCGTCTATGCTGCCACTCAATCCGAGAGGATCATAAAGGTCCTCGTCGGCGTCTTGACGGTGAGCGACATCATCATGTGGGTGCGATGTCGCTCTCGGTGGCGGCGTCGAGGTGGGCGCCGAGAGGCTGCCCGACGGGGCAGGGTTGGCGCTGGCTGGGCCGTCGTCCAAGAAGTCTAATCCCCCGCCGAAGCCGAACGGGTCGTCCTCCTGTTCGTCGAGCATCGCCCGTTGGGCCTCGGCCCAGAGCTCATCCGGGTTCTGCGGGATGTATGGTCCAGCCGCGGGTGGTGCCTGGTCCGACAGCAGGGGGTTCGGTTCCATTTTGCTGAGTTCCGCTGCTGTAAACCCAGCCCTGCGGTGTGGGAGCGGCAGAGTACGGTGTCTGCGCTCGTAGATAGCGACAGCGACCCCATGAAGCACGGTCGCTTGGCGATGTCGTGTTTTGGCAGCTTCAACAATGTCGTCGGGGAGGTTGTGCGTGCGTGCCGCCGCTGTGGCAAGGGCGTCGGCCTGACGGTTGAACTCCTCCGCGATGGGCCCGATGAGCCCAAGGTCGATGCCCAGGTCTCCCAGGTGGCTGGCGATTTTTTCGACGCGAAACATGTTGGGCTTGGCCATAACACATCGGTGGATCTTTTCCCAGAGCTCCGCGTGCGTGCCCTGCGGCGCTGGATGTCCGTCGATGATGCTTTGGAACCCATCGACCACCGCCTGGTTGTCCACGAAAACGTGCACGGGCCGTTCGGCACATGCCGTAAGGTGGACAATGGCGAGGGTCTCCGCAACCTGGGCGTTCTGCGTTAGGCCGTGAACGCGTGCACTGTAGTTCATGCGGTGGTCGATGCCGTAGTAGACGCCGTAGCCCGCTCGTGCTAGCAATGGGATGGCTTGGTTGGTGCACGCACCGTCCGTGGCAGCATAGACCCATGTCCAACCAGTGTCGTAGTCAAGGTAGGTGGTGTAGGTGTCCTGGGCTGAAGCCGCAGGATCACCCTCAGGGGAGGGCCGCGGAATGGGCTGTGGCAGCGGGTCCCTCGCGAGGTCGGCCTGCAGGTCGAGGAGGGCTGGGTCTTCGTCGAAGAGCCCGCAGTGTCTTGTGTGCGGCGGAAGACGGGCCCACTGGTCGTCACTGATGAGGGTGGTGAGAGGGAGTCTTTCTCGGGCCCAGCACTTACAGTCGCGGACAGTGTGCTCCTGAGTTTCCTCTTCCTCGTCACAGTAGCGGCACATGGGGCTGGGGTCTGCCGACGTGTTTGATCGGGATCGTCGCTGTTGGGTGTGGTCCCCGCCCGACAGGTAGTTCAGGAGGAGCGCCAGCTGCCAGGCAGTGCATTTGGCTGCTCCTTTAGTTCGCGCGAGCCACGTGCTGGCGAAGAGGTCAAGGCCCTGTCTGACAGAGGCGAGGTAGCCAAGGTCGTGTCGCCGTGGCTTGATCCTCCGCAGAAATGCCCTGCGTTGTGAGGCCCGCAGCATGTGCAGGAAGGCGTTTTGGGGTAGATTCAGCCAGCTGATCGGGCAGCCCCAGTCGTCGTACATGATGCCAAATGTGGGCCAGGTCCATCGGAGCTGCTGTAGCGACTGGACGAGTCGCCCGACGGGTCCTCCACCAAACAGGGTCTGGACGTGGTGTTGGAGGTCTCTGGCGAGCCCGCAGAGTGTAACGTCGCGGTTAACCTGTCGCCGCAGGCACAGGAATGCTTCACGCTGCGTGATGGCGTCGATCTCAAGGGCGTGTCCCGGCACGCACACGGCCATGAGAGTCCAGAACTCGACCCACTTGTTCCCCTTGGGGCGGATAGCCGCCTTGAGGGCGTGGTTGTAGGCAGTCTTGGCTGGGCCTGATGGTGCTTGAATGTCGGTGCCCGTGGTGCAGACGCTGGCAGCCAGGGATCGGGCGTGCCGCGCCTTGATAAGCATCGGCGACGGGAGCTTGCCAATGCGCGGCAGGCGAATAGTCGCCCTCCGTACACGGGCGTCAGCGGTGGCCGTGAGGTTAAGCGCGGCTGGAGCCGGCGCTGCCTCAGCGTTGATGTAACTCCCGACGAGCTTGAAGGAATCGACCACACGTAGGGGGCGATCCGCCAGCGTGAGCTGGGTAACGGCGGCGTGAAGCTCGTCGGTGAGCGCCCACCCTGCCACTTTACCAGGGTGAATGCGTTGACCTGAGAATCGATCAAACTTGGCGGTTTCGTCGAGAGATTTCTGCAGCTCAGAAGCGGTGTGGGTAGTGGAGTTGCTGTCGTCAACGAAGGTAGTGCTGAGTGATCGAGGAACGTATCGGTGCTGCCTCTTTGTCCACACGCACATGAGCAGCTTGATGTCATCCAGGGACCACGAGCTGCCCTGGAGGTGACCGTTTGTCCTGGCCAGGTCCCTGGAGTACGCTCCGTTCATGCGGATGTAGCGTTTGTGGTGTCTGTAGAAATTTCGGCGGACAGTAACGATGTCTTGTGGACACCCCGCGTGCAGCGCAAGGTTTAGACAGATGTCCGTGATGAGGTAGTCGAAGCACTTCTGTCGGTCAAGGGCAGCTCCAGCTAAGGGGAGGAGTAAAGTCCTGGCGTGTTCGATGCGCAGGGCGAGAGAGGTGCTGACATCCCCAATGGTGGCTTTGGGAACAGCGCCGAAGCTCGTGGCATGGGTCCATCCTTGCCGCCAGGTCGTGAGGCTACGGTAGGCTGGCGCTTCCCACGCATACATCCATACGGAAAGAACCGAGAGAAGTCGTTGGTCCGTCGGGAGTTCCCCTCGGCCTTTTCGGAGGCACGGGTTTGGCACGTGCAGGAGGGGCTCGGGGATGGTGCCAGTGCGTTGCATAGCACGTAAGACGCTGGCGAAGAGGCGAAGGATGTCGTCGGGTAACTCCTTAGCCTCCTTAGTTGTCCAGCCGTCGAGTCCCCCCGCGCGGCGCGGTGAACGGGTGCGAATGAAGTGGATGAGTTGGTCGTCGGTGAGGTGGAAAGGGGCTGCTGGTGATGGCGTAGGCAGCTCTTGTCGGTATTCGTCGTAGAAGTCCGCCCACGTCGGCATAGCTTCGGCGTCATGGCCCGCGCGAGCGCGGTACCTGCCCAAGATGGGCTCCCAGGTGTCGACCATGAGCTTAAGCATGTCTTTGGTGTTGGCAACAATAGCGTTGGCGGGGAGGGCGTCGGGAACCTGGGCAGGTGGTGGGTCACGAGTGTGGCCGTCGTCGTTGTCCGTGTCGAGCGAACTACCGTCGCTGGGGCTGAAGCCGCCGGCGTCGGTGTCGGCATCACTATCGTCCGTGCTAGCTTGGTCAGGGTTGAAGGCGGTGGTGTCGCAGTGGAGCTGTGCATCGTCGGGAGTGGTAGGCGTGCGGAGATACGCCGTGGGCGAGCAGTCGGCAGCCCGTGCGTATATGGCCGCCTTTCGCCCGCTTGGCTCGCGGACACCCTCAGCCCAGATCTTGATGCGTTCAGCTTTGGCTCGGTTTGCACGTCGCGCCAGCTCTGAGTCTAGGTTTTGGATCAGACGGTCAAGGTGCTCTCCGCGTGGTGCTGGCACGTCGGGGGCCCAGGCATCGGGAAAAGCCAGGAGGGCCGTGGGGCGCAGCTTGTGGCAGAGAAGGCGGGCCGCGGTCCACGTGCAGTCGATGCGTTGCGCCAGGTACGGCGGGATAGCACGACAGTCGATATGATGGTGCTGTCCGATGAAGCGAAGCTCGCAAAGTTGCCGATGGAGCTTGCGAAGGCGGTTCATGTGAATCGTGGAAGCTCCGTAGGTGGGAAAGGCGCGGGGGACGGCGGGTCGCTCCTCGAACGTGGGTGTGAGCCCGTGCATGGTAGGGGCCTTCTTTTTTGGGTGGTCTGGCGGTGGGGGCGGCAGGTCCCGCAGCCGGGTGAGATGGTACTCATGGCTGGCCTCGTTTGCCAGGGCGAACATGCGTTCCACATCGTCGCGTGTGTCAGCCTGCTCCATGCGGTCATGGTATCGCCCTGCGATGAGGGTCCCTAATGCCTGAAGTTCGTGGTCCTCATGAGCTCCGTCGTTAGGAGGGTAAGGCGTGGGGGCCAGAAGGCGTGGGGCCGTGTGGTCGAGGCGGCTAAGGTCGAGTGTGACCTGCAGGCCAACATGGGACTTCGCTGGCAAGTCACGCAGATAGCAGAAGTCGGTGACAAGGGATCGCGCAGCTTGGTTGGCGATGATATAATCGATGCGCGAAGTGCGGGGGCACTTGGTGACGCGGTCCCAGTCAGGGATATTGCCATATGTGTGCATGGTGTGGTCTGGTGTGCCTTCAGCGACGTTAAACCATCCGTGCTGCATCATGTGCAGCAGATGTGGATTGTCGTCGATGTTCGTGTTGGCGTCCATGCAAATGAAATACGGGGCTGAGCCGACCCTCGCGGCGGCGCAATCAGCAAGCCGAAACAAATCGGTGCTGTCCCCTCCAGCGACCCCGTAGAGGCTCGCAATGTAGATCCCAGCGGGACCGTGGTTGTTTCGTCGCCGCCTGCGGCGGTGCTGGGTGCAGAGCGGGAGGAAGGCCTCGTGCCATCGTTTCTTGGCCTTGAGGGTGGCGATACAGGTCGCAGTGTCGTCGACGGTGGAGTCGACGATGGCGTCCTTAGAGAGGATGGCGACCCCACCCGAGGCGCCGGTGTTGCCCTCGACCGTGTGGTCCGTGCCACCGTGAGCAGCTTTGCGCTGGGCTCGCGCCAGATCCAGGTCAGGTCCCAGACTGGCCTGGTATCCTCCGTGGTGTGGATTGGCGGCGTTGGTAGCGATGGCTTGCCTGGTAGGCTTGGCATGTCGGGTCTCCTGCAGTGCTATGACTGCGGCGTTGTGGTCGACACCTAGAGCGGTGATGGTTGGCCAGTTCGCTGGGAGACTCGTGATGTTGAGGCTGACGAGGTGGATGGAGCGACCTGGCCCATCTCCGTCGGTGGAGCTGGGGTTAGCACGCCCCGCACGGTGGAGGGCAGCCTGGCCGTCACCCAGGTAGAAGGCTTGGCCACAGTAGGAGCTCATGGCGTCGCGGCAGATTGGCTTGGACGGGGCTGAAGCCGCCGTCGGGCCAAAAGTATAGGCAAGGCATGGTCGACGCTGCGCCGGGGGGGGTTCATAAACATCGGCAAAACTGCCTCGAAAAATCCTCCTCACTCCTGTACCGTGGGGGACGGGGGGAGGAGAGGTGAGACGGCAGCAGGGGGAGAGGGAGGCGACTCCTCGATCCGTCCTGCCGAGACAAGAACAAAAGCAAACCAGCGGCGGCAGCTCGGCGCGGCAGCGGCGCAGCGCGCGCGCAAATACTGCGCACGCGACACCGCTGGTCCGTCCTGCGGCGGCGCGCCCGCCCCGTCAGTGCCGTGATGAGCAGCATCAGCTGGAACAGCTTGTTCGTGTGCGCCCTCTGCGCTCGCCTCGGGCGGTGGGCCCTGTGGCTGCGGCGGAGGACGCCCTGCCAGCGCGTCAGCCACCAGCTGGGCGTGGCGAGCGGCGCGGTCGGTGGCCTGGCGCTGAGCCTCGTCCACGCCCGCTGCCGTGAGGCACGCGTTGCGGACAGGGCTGACTCCACGCGGGGCCGCCGCTGCCGCGGCAGCGGCTGAGGTGGCGGGGCCGCCGCCGTGGCTCAGAGGGGGCAGCGGTGAGCCGCCGCCGAAACCCGCCGCGAGGCCCTTGACGGAGTACTTGTGCTTGAAGGGGTCGAAGGTCGGCGCCTCGTCGAAGGGGACGACAACGCGGGTGGGCGGTGGCAGCTCCTGGTCCGTGGACGGCGTCGGCTCGAGGTCGACCTGGCCAGGTTCGATGGCGCTGGCACCGAAACGTGGCACCACCTCGGAGGCTTGGCCGTCAGCCTGAGTCTCGCGGGGCGGCGAGCTCGTGGAGCTCCCAGGGGGCTTGCGCGAGCTGTGGCGGCTGCAGGACCGGCTGCGCGGGACGCGCCCGCCCGTGTGGCGGTCACGTGGCGAGGCCACCTGGGCGTTAGCGCGCGCAGAGTCCGCCCTGCTCGGGGAGCGGATCGGCGCTGCGCAGGGTGTTGGGCTGGGCGGGCGGGAGCCGCCTGTGCCGCCCGCCGCCGAGGCTGCAGCCTGGTCAGGGTCGACGGCGTCGGGCCGGGGGCTGACGTGGTGGGCACTACCCTCGCTGTGCCGCGGGGAGGCGCTGTGGTGCGCCTGGGTGTGCGTGAGGACGAGCGGGGCGAGCGGCTGCCGCTCGCGCTCAGGGGGGGCAGGTTTTGCCTGGGCAGGGCGCAGCGCTGCGGCCACGTTTGGCGGGGGCGTGTGTTGGCGCGGTTGCCAGGCACGCACGTTCGCCTCGCGCCATCCTTCGGGGCGCCCTGTCCTGCCACGGCTTGGTGCAGCCCCCTGGGCTGAAGCCGCAGGGGGTACCACTGCGGGCTGGTTGCTGGCGGTGCTGTCGTGGCGGCCTGGGTAATGGCCCCAGGCACGCGTGGACCCTGGCACGGGCGAGGTGGCCCGTGGGGGAGCCTGCCCGAGTGCACGCGGGTAGCCGACGACCGCTGGGTGCACCCTGGCGTGGGGGGCGTGGCCGTAGCTGGAGGCGGCTGCTCCTGCCGCCGCGGGCCTGGCACCAATGGGGCCACGGTGATAGGCGGCGCCCCCGCCGTACACCGCGCTGTCGCCTGTCGGGACGCGCGCGGGAGAGCGGTTGCGTGGCGTGCTCGGCTGACCTGCGTCGCGTTGGTCGCGCTGCTGGGTGCGCTGCTGGTGCTGTTGGTAGCGCTGCTGGTCGGCTCTCGAGAGCGGGCGGGTGTCGGGGAGGATGGGCGGCACGTCGGGCCGCCGCCAGCCCTGATAGACGTGCTCGAAGGCATGGTCTGGGTAAGTCTCCCCGACGGGTGAGTAGCGCCGTACATGCTCCACGAAGTCAATGTTCTGCGGCTCGGGGAGCACCGTGATGTTCACAGCCCGCTGGTGCGCTGGTCCATAGAGACAGAAGCTACCACGGTTGCTGCGGTCGTGGTTCAACTCGGCTTCGGTCGTGGCACGACTCACCATGGCGTCACAGAGGCGCATGTCGTAGTCGAGAGCTTGAGGCCCAGGGCCGCCCTCGGCATCCCAGTACAGTACCACATCTCGCCAGCGCGTGCGGGTAGTGTGGATGCGCTCGGCGATCGACTCGCAGACGGTCCTGACTGTGACACGATCCCTGTGCATGTTGGTGATGGCTAGGGAGTAAGGTCGGCGGACCGCTTTGTTGAAGATGAAATCCTCCTTGAGGGCCTGGTGAGGGCCGAAGAGCACGTAGCCTTCCTTCCACAGCGGTTGGTCGGGAGACGGGTCTTCAGGCATCCCCGTTCCTGTGAACCCTGGTGGCCGCCTCGTGCCGTCGGGCAATCCCTGCTTGAGGACGCGACGCGGCCTCGGTGGTAGATACCATTGACCCTGGTATCCTGCTTGGCCTGGTTGCGGAGGCTCCCCCCCGGGGCCTGAAGGCGCTCGGGGGGGTTCCTTGAGGTCGTGCTGGGCTGGCGCGTTGCCGTATTGGCGGGCGAGGATGTGCGGAGGCATCCCTGTGGCACGGACGTCGAACAGGCTGTGCGGACGAGGCGGATGCGGGCATCTGCTGGAGAGGCAGCATGTGTCGGAGTCCCTGTTGTCGGTGCTGTACGCACACGTCCAGCTGTTGCAAGAGTAGTCCGTGGACCAGTCCATAGGTGCACGTAGTCCGCTGAGGGAGCAGTCCGGGCACGTTGGTTGGCCCGAGGTGCCGAGCTGCGTGTTGCGGCGGGCAGCACAATACTGACAGCATTGGAATCGGCACTGTAGGCAAGTCCAGCGTCCTGGTAGGGGCGGGAACGCTTGCTCGTCGGTGGCTGCGTCGTCTGGGTGGGGTCGGGGTCGATCCCACAAGGGCCAGACGTCGGCGAACCAGGACTGGCCTGTAGTGCGGACCACCTCCGCGGGGAGGCGAGCGTCGTCAGCATGGCGCTCGATCCACTGGGGCCCCAGGTCCGCTGCGATCATGACCGTGCGCCAAGTGTCGTCCGCCTTGACGTGGACTTGGGTCGGTGCCCAGAGCCTGGTAGTGGTATCGCCATGGTCGTGGTGAAGGATGACCCAGCCATCGCGACCCGCAACCGCAGGGTCGATGACGCGGTGGCCCACAACGGTCGCCCCCCACGGTAGGTAGGCGCCATCGTGATGCTCGCCCGGGTCAAGCCAGACCTCGACGCCAGGGGCGTTCACACGGGCCCGCACATCGCGGACGTGGAAGGCGAGGACGTGGTAGGCGGTCGGCTCCTCTTCCGTCTCGATGTGCTCCCACGTCTCGATGTCGCTGTTGTCCGAGGTGGAGTTTCCGCCGCTCTGCCGTGACGAACGCGAGGCGGATCGCCGTGAGCGGGCATGGCCTCGGGCGAGGGCGGCGGCCGCGCTGATGAGAGACGGCGCACGGCGGTCGTCGGCTCCCGATGTCGTCGATGAGCGGTCTGGACTGTGTCCCAGGGCGGCACCTGGCTGATAGGTGTGCGATGGGCCAGACGCGGCCCCAGGGCTGGAGCCGCTGGGGCGCGGCGCTCGTACGTCGGACTGCCCCCGCACAGGAACGGCCTGCAAGCCAGTGTACACCAGGTCGATCAGTGGCTGCGGGTCCAGCTGGAGCTTGCGAAGCGAGGCGCGCGGACGGGGCTGGTTGGGGTCAGCCCTGGTGGCTGCTTCGGTGTCGTAGTGCTGTGTAGCCCATGCTCGCGCTGCCTCTGGCGAGTATAGTGCCTGCGGCGGTGGCCACGCTGCCGCGGTGTCCAGCCGGCGCCAGGTGTTAGCTTCCTGGTCGCGGGCTTCAGCCGCCTCGCGGAGGTCTGGGTGATCGTAGCCGGCAATGTGGAGGGCGTGCGCACAGTCGCCCATGCCATAGGCTTGTGGTAGGGCACGGCACCTGGAGGCAGCTTCGGTGGGGGCACACCAGTCCATGCGGATGAGGAGGCCCAGGACCCGTGGGTAGATGAGGCGCGCTCCGTGAGCCTCCCCTTTCACGAAGTTGTGCCAGTTCTCACCGCGCGGCGGTTTGGTAGCCTCGCACATCCAGAGCGCGATGGGTCCCCAGGCGAGGGTGTCGTCTTCGAGGCTGCAGGGCGGGTGAGGCGGCACCGCGTACCACGCGGCCAGCGACGGGTGCACACTCACGTACGTGCGGCCGACATTTGTGGCGGTTCGACCCTTCGCTTCACGGCGGGGGCCCGGCAGGAGGTGACCTCCGTTGAAAGCGAGACGAGCCGCAAGGTCGCCGCGGGTCCCGTGCCAGAAGACCGTGGGCGTGTCAGTGGTGGGTTGACGGAGGTCCCACGTGAGGTAGGGGAAGATCGTCTCGCCTGAGTTCCCACCCGAGTCTTCCAGCACCCAAGTGAGTCGGTTCGGGGGCCTCTGCATGATGTCAGTCCACGGCGCCAACGCTTGGAGCGTTGGGTCATGGGTGAATCGAGGATGGTCGTGGAGTCGCAGGGCGTCTTTGATGTCCTCTGTAGTCACGCCACTGTTACCAAGCGCAAAGCCGTTCTGGTACAGGGAGGTGAGGATGCTCGTCGGCGGCACGGGGGCCGCTGGGTCGCGCTGGATGGTGCTGCGTAAGTTGCGCGTCGGTGGCCTGAGGGCTGGGTGGGGCGTACCAGGGCCTGGAGGCGCCTGGGGCCTGGCGGGTGATGCGTAGCGTGCTCGCCGTCGTGGTGGTTGGGTGTCCATGTCGGAAGAGGAACCACGAGCATCTGCATGTCGGAAGATGGACCACGGGCTGTCGAGGGTGCGCTCACGTGTTTCTCTTGCCTCGGCGTCACTGGCCTGAGCTGTGGCGTCTTCGTGAGTCGGCGGGTTACCATAGGCCGCGCCGCTTGTGGGGCCGTCTCGCGGGGACGGGCTGGTCGACCGTGGTGTGACAGACGAGGCTCGCGATACCGCGGCAGTGACTTCAACAATGGCGGCGGTGGTGGCGGTGGTGACATCGGCGACTGCGGCGGCAACTGCAGCAGCATAGTGTTCCTGTAGCAGCGGGTGTCGAAGAGAGTGCACGTGCTGGCTCTCGGGGTCGTCGGGATGCGTGCGCGGCATTGTGTGTGTGGCCTCATCGCGCGGCCTCCTGCTCGGTTGGCAACAGCGGAGGCACCACTGGGCCGTGGGTGGGTCCAGGGCGCGCGCACAGATGCGGGCTCCTACGTGTCCGACGGCTCCTTGGAGAGAGAGAGAGAGAGAGAGAGAGAGAGAGAGAGAGAGAGAGAGAGAGAGAGAGAGAGAGAGAGAGATAAAAAAAAAAAAAAAAAGAGAGAGAGAGAGAGAGAGAGAGAGAGAGAGAGAGAGAGAGAGAGAGAGAGAGAAGAGAGAGAGAGAGAGAGAGAGAGAGAGAGAGAGAGAGGAGAGAGAGAGAGAGAGAGAGGAGAGAGAGAGAGAAAGGGAGAGAGAGAGAGAGAGAGAGACAGAGAGAGAGAGAGAGAAAGAGAGAGAGAGAGAGAGAAAAGAGAAAACAGAGAAAAAGAGAGAAGAGAGAGAGAGAGAGAGAATAGAGAGAGAGAGAGAGCGAGAGAGAGAGAGAGAGAGAGAGAGAGAGAGAGAGAGAGAGAGGAGAGAGAGAGAGAGAGAGAGAGAGAGAGAGAGGGAAAGAAATGGAGAGAGAGAGAGAGAGAGAGAGAGAGAGAGAGAGAGAGAGAGAGAGAGAGAGAGAGAGAGAGAGAGAGAGAGAGAGAGAGAGAGAGAGAGAGAGACGGGAGTAGACGGAGGAGGAGGCAGGGCAGAGGGACAGGGTGGGGCTACGCCAGGCAGGGGAACCCTATGTTCTGACGAGCGCTCACGTTTCCCCTCCGAAGCTCCGCCCCTCGACCTCAGGCGGATCGGGGCCTTTAGCCCCATGGGGCTTGGGCCGCTCAGGCCGCCCTACATCTCCTCCTACTCCTCCTCCTCCTCCTCCTCCTCCTCCTCGGCACTCCTCACCTCACCTCGGATGCAGATCATGAGGGGCTCTTTTTCCGCGGCGCAAGGCGCCTCGGTATCCTGAGGCGCGAGCTCTGGCCGATGCGCTCTCCCAGCGCAGCGGCCCTCACCCCCCCCGTGCTCTGGTGCACGCTGCGCCTCGAGCCGCGGGGCCCACCTCGAGGGCCCCCGCTCGCACTGGCGGGGGGGCCTGGCCCCGCTCTGGCCCGGCGCTCCTCAGCAGCCCGGCGCTGCGCCATGGGGCGGTCAGGATCTGGCTCGCTCGGGGTAGGCTGCCGCCAGGGTCTCCGGAGGTACTCGTCCCTCCTCACCCCTCCCCCGCCGCCCCTCTCAAGGCCTCCGGCGGTGTCCGTCCCGCCTTGCCCGCAGACCTACCTCTGTGCCTCCTCCTCTTTGTGGCCCCATCATCGGGCTCCTCTCGCAGCCTCGCTGGCCTCGACGCCCCCCTGCGCTCCCGGCTCGCGGCCTGGGGCCACAGCTGCCCGCGCGCCACGAGCCTCGGGCTACTGCGACTGTCCTGCCTTCAAACCATCGTGATGTCCGCGGCCGCCATGCTGCTAGCCACTCCTTCCGCCATGCCGCGCGCCCCCCGAAGATACCCCTGGAAAGCATCGCTCTTCCACCGACCCCAGCGCTGCACAAGCGCCGTGTCCTTGAATGCTGCATGCAGCGCTGACGCTCCTCCGATCCTCAAGCTGCGCGAGCCCAGGTCGTTCGGATCCATGCCCTCTGCTACAGCCGACTGCATCACCACGCGCTGGACGTCCGCCCTCGTGACCAGGCGCGCGTCGTCGCAAGCGAAAAGTGGATCATGCGCGCGCGCCCTCGAGAAGCGCTCTCGCGCCCAACCCTCGTAGGTCTCCAGCGCCTCCACCGCGCAGATGTGTTCGTCCTTCTCCGCGCCTGGTGGGATCTCGACCCAGAAGTGGTTGCGCCACTCCCCTCGATTGTACTGGTCCGTCTTGATCGCGACCTCATTCGCTTCCTTCCAATCCCGCGTGGGCTCCCCCCCCGCCTTGTGGGTCACATCCGCGCCTCGGAGACCCTTGCCGCCAGTGTAGCCGTTCTGGTCGCCAGAGACATACTCGCTGGCCATCAGCAGGAAGAAGTAGCCCGTGGCTACCGCGGCCCATAGGGCCGCGCCCCCCCTCGTCTTCTCTGGCTGCAGCTTCCGCCTGATCCACCTCGCCATGCGGGGCGTGACGGGCTTTTGGCGCTTAGTGGCGCCGGCGCGCCTCCGAAGCCCGGCAATGGCCATCCAGAGTCTACCAGCCCCCTCGGTGAGGTCGCCCATGCCGAGAGCGAGATGCTGAGCCCGAACCGAGCTCAGGCACTGCTTGATGGCCCCTGCCTTCTTGCAGCCCCTGCGCGCCAAATAGATGACAAACTCCAGCAGCAGCTCCTCCTTGCCCCTCCTGTTCGCGGCCGTGACCTCCCTCAGCGGGCTGACGCCCCTGGTCCGGCAGAAGAGGGTCCGCCACCTCCAGCCCAAGCTGCGCGACTTGATGGTGGAGCTGGCCAGCTTGTCTAGTATGAGCTCCAGCTTGGCCCTCTCCCGGTCCTCCCGTGCATTGTGGCCCGTCATGGTGAGGTCGCCTGGGCGAGCGCTCGACCGCGCAGCCTCCGGGTCCAGCAGGTTAGGCGGCCTGTTCTCGTAGGGGGCATGGCCCGCACTGCTGCCCTTCTTGCCCTTCCTCGTAGACGCGCCGGCCTTGCGACCCTGATCCTCATCGGCGCCCAACGCCGCCAAAGCCCAGTCGAGCCACCACCCCTCTGGTCTGGGTAGCCCCACGCCCGCGCGAGCGCCTCCAGCTCCTCCTCTGCCCCTGCCTGCTCGAGACTTCCACTCCTGCGGTCATCTCCTCCCCCGCCTCGGCGCCTGCCTCCCGCCTGCGCCCGCAGCTCCGCCATCCTGGCCTCGTTGCTGACTGCCAGACTGACACCCTGGGCGCCCCCTGGGGACTCTGGCCCGGCCGAGCTCGCCGCTGTTGCACCTGCCCCCCCCGCGCCCCTGATGGCGACGTTCCTCCTGGGCGGGCTGCGGGAAGACGTCCTCTCCCGAGGCATGGGCATCGGCAGCGGCCCCCTGGCCTTCCGGAAGTCGGCTCCCCGCGTGGGTCTCGGCGGTGCAGATCGCACCTCCCGCCTAGGTCCGTGACGTCCCTAGTGCCCAACAGCGGGGGGGGCATCAAAGTGGTCGCCGAATGGTCGCCCCTATGGTCGCCCGAATGGTCGCCAAAAACCGATATGGTAACCCATATGGTCGCCCAAATGGTCGCCAAAAATCGATATGGTAACCCATATGGTCGCCAAAATGGTCGCCAAAAAAAAAATACCACCCAATGTGGTCGCCAAGATGGTCGCCAGAAAAATAATCACAATGCCGCACGGCGGCACAACGTGATCGCCCTGAAGGAAAGATTCGAAAGCCCGCCGTCGCCTGCGTGTTCGCCCCAACAGGCATTACCGTGCCACGTGGCGAATGCTTGTCACCGCCAACATGATTCGGAGCAATACCGTCGCTGGGAGTGTTGCCCTCATGCTGGTGTCGTCTCTTCGTGTTGCCGCGTTGGTTGCACTGTGTTGTTTGTGTCGTTGGCTCTACGAGTTGTTCGAGCTGTGCCGCGCGAGCCAGTATGGTCGTGGCCGCGGCAGCGGCAGGGGTGATGACATAAAGGTTGATAGTGACAAAGGGCAGCGGCAGTGGAAGGGGCTGCTGCGATGGTAGTGGTAGTGGCCATAGTCTCTGGTTTCTGCGGCGGTGGCATTGTGAGCCGCACGAGAGCCCTGGAGTGGAGTCCGTGCTTGGCAGTGGTCATGGTCGTGATCCGTGCTGTGACACTTCCACAGGCCGCGGTGCAGCTGGAGCGGGTGGCGTCGCGCCTTGTAGGCGTGAATTGGCGCACCATTGGTGGCGGTAGGTTTGCTGGTCGTGGCTATGGTTGTTGCGAAGGTGAACGTGGGTGTTCGGGGTTGCGGTTGTGGTGGTGGCACTGCGCTCGCAGCAGCATTGCCACCAATAGCCGCTAGCAGTAGTAGCTGTGAGCCAACAAACGAAAAGGGCAAAGGGGAGGAGGAGAGGAGCGAGGAGGAAGAGGAGGAAGGGGAGGGGAGTCGCCCCTCGCCTCCCTCTTTCTTAGTCGTCCTCCCTGCTCCTTCCCTGGTCGTCCTCCCTTCCTCCCCCCCCCCTCTTCCTCCTCCTTCCTCCTCACTCCTTTCCGTCCTTCTCCTTCCTCCTCCTTCCTCCGCGGCAGCAGCGGGCGGCGGCGGTAGCAGGAAAGACGATCTCATGCTTTCCAAGCAATGGGTATGTAGCCGCAGGCTGCGGCAACTCGTTCCTGTCACAGTGATCAGCAATCGCCTGAAACAATCGTGTGTTCATTAATCTGTGTTGGTATGTATTGTTGGGTATTCATACTTCTCTCGTACGTGCATATATCATGAACATACCAGCGTGCACAATCACGCGACCAGGCGGGCCATGAGTGAAGCTCGCTCGCCAAGGGCCGCGGTCGACAGCACAACTCCAGAGTCGGCACCGCGAGAACGCACAAGCAACATACTCGTATAGCTTAAAACACACATCACTGAGCCCGTTTTGCTGTCGCCACCTACGGTGGGCAAATCGGCTTTTTGGGCTCTGCCTTGCGCTTGACATCAGCCTTCTCCTCAAATATGCGCATCAAACCCTTCGGGATGAGACTGCTCTCCTTGGAGCTGAGGTTGCTGAGGTGGATCTTGATGTTCCTCTTGAGCTTCAGCGGGGTGTCGGCGAAGTCCCTGCAGCACACGAGCATGAGACACTCAGCCTGGGTCACCTTGGCACGGCCAAGCTTGGTAGCGATGTCTTCCACCGCAGCGTGGCGGCCCTCGTCCTTGTCGCCGTGGAGATCGCGGCTGTTCTTGGCCGCCGCAAGCTTCACCGACACCACATCAATCGCAGTCTTGAGCGCCGAGGGCCGACAGATCTTGAAGATGCTCTCCTTGGCCTTCTCCAAGTACTGGTCGAGGGTCGTGGCGTCATTGAGGCCGTCGTGCCACAAGCCCTCATCGACGCCCGTGGTGATGGAGTGCGAGAAGTGTTTCTCGCATGCCTGCAGGGCGTCTTCGACCTGATAGTTGCAATCAAATTGGCCACCTCCAAGGCCAACTCTTGCACCTGCGCGTGCCAACGAGTGAAGAAGTCCAGCTTGATCTTTGCACTCGCCTGGGTGGCCCTCCAATCGCGGCCGCCCTGTCGCCGACGCGCGCGACCTTGCCCCCACCTGCCCCTCCGCAGAGGCCAGCTGTTTGAGTGAACAGGAGGGGGGAGGGCGAGAGGAGGCGAGGAAAGTTGGAAGTGGATGGAGAGCGAGGGAGAGCAGGGGAAAAAGGGAGGGGTGGGAAGGAGGGAGAGGGGAGGGGAGAGGAGGGGAGGGGAGAACGTCGAGAGGGGTGGTTGGGATGTTGCGGAAGGGAAGGGGGAGGCACAGCCGCGCGCATCAGTTATAGGGCAGCCGCAAGATCGGTGCCAGTGGGCCTCAGTCATGGCCGCACTCGCGGCAACGAATTGGCCGAGCTCCGACGTGCCCTTGCTGCGCTGCCACATGGCCTCCGCCGTGGCTCCGTGCTTCTTGAAGCCCACGGCCGCCACGAGGTCCCACTGGATGTTGGACAACTCGGTCAGGCATACTTTGAACTGCACCATCTGCTCTGACAAATCCCCCTTCAAAGCGATGAGATCGAGACCAAGATCGCACACCAACCGAATGTATTCGAGCACGGCCTGAATCATATTCATGTCCTCGCCACTCCCCATGGCAATCATCACTTTGACCATGAACTGGTCGATGCTGTCTGACAGGTCCTCAGGTAACGACTGCACGCCGAACTCGATGTACGCCTTGACTTGGGCATGAAGAGATTTGATGTCAGCAGCGCGAGTCTCGCGCTCAGCATCGCATTGGAACGCTCGCATGCACTTGATCATCGTGCCGACGTGGTTTCCAATGTTGTTCTCCTGCTGGATGCGCACGACATAACTCGAGAACAAGTCTCGCTTCGGCAGCGCGAAGGACATCTGAGAGGTGATATCCACCAGCCCCTTGAGCTCAGCACTCCTCTCGGGCGGGAACCTGCCCTGCTCGATCATATCTGGAAGGCTGCCCGTGATCTGGAGTGTAGCCTGCTCGGCCTGGGATCTGAGCTTGGTGCCCTGGCCCTTCCGAAGCTTACCGTGCGTCTGCTTAATGAGATTCCACGCCTGCATGATCATGGTCATGTCATCCTGGAAGCTGTACTCGGTCTTGCTGGACAGCTTCTGCTCATACTCCTCCAGGCGTGGCAAGTAGGTCTCGCAATCCTTGCGAGTGCGAATGAACTCTCCAAGAAGCGCCTTGTAGTGAGAAATCTGCTTCATGGCCGTCAATACGTTGGACATCCCGCCTTGCCCTGTCGACTCTTGCAAGCGGTCGTAGTCTTTCGAGGTGGCATTGTACTCCTTGAGCTTCACGGTGTCTGTTTCCATCACAACCAGGACCGCCCGAAGCATAGACATCATCTGGTCGGCGTGGTCCTCGTAGACCTCGAAGTCAATATGCTTGCTGTCAGAAGCAGCCGTGATCATGTCCAAGACCACGTGGACGACTCGCAGCAGCGAGTCATGGGAGGGCGCGCCATCTCTGATCATGGGCGCGAGGATCTTCGAGATCAAGCACTCCCGCAACCTCTCCATCTTCTCGGAAGGGCTGCCCTCGATGTGCCGAGCGAGGGGGTTCTCGGGGTCGAAGCTGTCCACGCTGCCCCCGTCCGAGGGCCACGGAGTGATCATGCTCAGGAGCTGCGCGGCCTTGTCTTCGATGCTGTGCTGAAGCTGCGTCCAATCACGCAATGCTCGGGACATGCAGCTAAGCTTCGCAGACGTAGGAAGGTCGACGTTGTGCTTCTTGAGGTCAGCCGCGAACGAACCAAGCTCCTCGTCCGATGCATTGAGCCAGCCTTGCTCGGTAGAGAACTGCTCGCACTGCTTGTGCAAGTCGTGGTGCTCCTTCATCATGACTGCCTCCTCTCGCCCCATGTTCTCGGCCTCCGTGATGTATCCCTTCAGCGTGTTCCTCTCCCTGCCGTGGCCGCCAGGTGTCCTCCCAGCGAGGGCCTTCGTGAAATTGACCTTTGACAGCTGCAACACCCACTTCGCTTTGATAGGGTCGCTTTTCAGAAGATCTGCGACATCGGGCATGCACTCCTGAACGCTCGGGTCCGGAAGGCTGTCCAAGGATTTTGTTCCTGACAAGGCCCGGAGTGCTTGGCCGCTCGAGGGAGGCTTCTCTGGGGTCACAGCAGCAGGCTCGGCCCCAACGGACAGGATGTCAGCGTCTTTCTCGAACTCGTCAGCCTCGAACCTCGTGGAGGGGCCCCGACCATCGTCGAGCTGACTGGAGTCGTCATGCAGACTGAGGGCGCGAAGCTCCGCATCCTCTTCCTCCTGCTTTTGGCGCTCCGTCTCCTTCTTATCTGCCTCCTTCTTCGCAGCCCGAGACAACAAGGTACTCATAGAAATGATAGTGCTGCCGCTGGGGTCGAGCTGACCGTGGAATTTGCCCGTGGCACTCTCGTATACCAAATCGCATTGCCCATCGTGAATAGTAGAGGCTGGGCGGGCCAAAAGATTCGACAAACTCAACATCTTGGAGAACTCGAATGTGAACGTCCGAGGGGCTCCTTCAAGATCGCTTGTGAGAACGCCCAAGGTGGGCGTGCCGAACTCGTCCCACAGCTTGAAGCACTTGTACCCGAGCTGTTCTGGCATATATTTAAAATTGTTAAAGATCTCAGGGCGAGTCCAGAAGCCAAGGATACGCTGGCAGGAAGCCTTCTGCTCAGAGCTATCCTCGACCTGCTTCGGAGAGAATCTGTCTACCTCGATCTCGTTGTCAACCAGGTACTTCGAGGAGTCGTCGAAGGCCTTCCTGAATGATGGGTCGTCGCCGTACTTCGTTCCAGCCTCCTCCTCTGTCATGTACGCGTACCCGATGGCCCATGGCTTGTAATGGACTGGGCAGCATATCTTGTTCTCCCTCTTGTCACTCGCAGTCAACTTCTTGCCGCAGGTGCCAAAGCAGCAAACCGACCTTGACTGACGAGCAATCTTGGCAGCTTTCTCCTGCTGCTCCTTGGCATCCTGGGCCTTTGACTTCCTCTTCCTCGGGGCTCCACTCACTCCAGTAGCCACGGTGTCAGCGCCCAGGGTCCTGACCGAGCCAGCGTCGTCATAGTCGTCACCGCCCTGGCTTACAGCCGCACCGCCGAGCTGCCTCTCGACAACCTTGCGGGCGAGCCTCTCCCTGGCCGTCGCCATGGACGTAGTTCCAGTGCGAAGAGCGACCAGGGAACTCGGTTAGGACCTCACCTGCAGCAACACAGAGCAGAGCCAAAACGGCTGCGTTTTCACGCGTGTTGTTTGTTGTTAGCAGAGTGTTCAACGTGCATGCTATGCCAGCTGCGCAATGCAATGCCATGCTGTGCATTGTGATGCTATGCTATGTGCGTGCCGTATGTTGCACTGCTGTGCGGTGCATTGATTGTGCAATGCTGAGCAACGCAATGCTATGCTATACTATGGTATGGCCACGGCACGGCACGGCACAGTTGGCGCACTATGTAATTGTTATGCCGTTGGTTACGCCATACACATTGGGGCACCATGTTTATCGTAGCACCATGTCTATACTCTAGACAATTCGCTTGGGCGTCGTTTCTGGAAGGGCTGGCGCTGACAGGGATGCGCGAAGCGCAAATAATCATCGAAGGCAACGCCCAGCGCATTTGAGACTTGTTTCAGACTTGTTGACGAATGTTCGAGGCCTGTGCTTGGACGTGTTAAGACCTTGTTGGTACTTGTGTAGGACTGGTTTGGGGCCTGTCTGAGACTTGTTTGGCACGTCCTTGAGGTTTGCGTCGTTCTTGTTTGAGACTTGTGTATGGTTTGTTGCAGACATGCTTGGGGCTTGTGCTGGTACTTGTTCGAGACGTGCTTTGTTCCAGCTCCTCGGCTACCCCCCCCTTTTTGCCACGCCCCCCTTTCGATCGCTTTGGTTTCCTACACCTCCTCCTCTTCCTCTTAACTTCTGTGTGGGGGGGCCTCTGGACTGCACCACTTCCTCTTCCTCTGTCCCCCTCGGGGCGCAACTCGGCGCTGGTGGGGTGGGCGGCATCCCCATGCCGTCCTCCGAGGATGCTCGACTCACCACCCTCCAGGGACGCTCGACCCTGCCTTCCAGGGGAGCAAGCACCCCTTGCCGCCGTCCAGGGACGCTCGACTCACGGACGAGGGAGAGGGCGAGGTTGGTGAGCAGGATGATGGAGAGAGCGGGGATGGAGGGTGCGAGGGCGAGGAGTGCGAGGATGAGGAGTGCGAGGGTAAGGAGAGCGAGGATAAGGAGGGCGAGGAATTTATTTGGCCGTTGGCTAGAGCTAGATCAATACTCGTAACATCGAGGGCCCGACGAGGGACCGACAAGACACGAAACGAGGGCCAAGAGGGACCGAACGGCGGAGGGACACCGACCGAACAGGAAACCGAGGCCCGAAGCATAGAGGGAACACCCAAGCAAGAGCGAATGATGGTGACGATGATTGTGATGGTGGTAATGATGACGACGATGGTTCGGATGACACTGATGCTGAGGATGCATATGACGAGACTGACTATGGTAGACATGATGGTAACGATGTTGATACAACAAGTGATGATGGCCATGGTGATGATGAGAAAGATGCTGTTACTGACGATGTTATGATTACGATCGCTATGGCGATGACGATGGTGGCGCTGACGATGGTGATCATGACTAGGACAATGGTGTAGAGTTCAAGGCCGATGACTGCAACGAGAACGGTTAGCAGTGTGATGTTGATGATGATGATGTTGTTGATGCCGATATTGATGATGGTTGCGCTGCAGAGCAGGGTGGCAGCTATACACAATATGATAACAATTACGGCAATGGAGATGGTAATAGTAACGGTATTGATGGTGGTATGAATGTTGCTGACCAGGATGACGGTGAGAATTGTGAAGAGGATGGTGGTAACGACGATGATATTGCTAACGAGTATAATGGTGGTGGTCATGAGAAGGAGGAGGGGGCCGAGGTCGATGATGGCGATGTTGGTTGTAATGATGATGTTGGTCTCTTGGATGCTGATGATGGCGCTCATGGCGATGATGACGGTGATGGCGAGGATGACGCCTTGTCGGCCCCAGTATCGAGAGGCACCGCCGTCGAGGTGTCATTCGGCCCGCCTCGGACTGAGGAGAGGAACAGGGCTACCGAGGAGCAACGCTACTCGCACTGCAGCTACCGAGGAGCAGCGCCACTCGCACCGAGCTGCCGAGAAACTCGTAGAGCAGAGCAGCGCTACTCGCACAGAGCTGCCGAGAAACTCGCACCGAGCTGCGGAGAAACTCGCCGAGGAGCTAGCCAGTAGTGTCCGTGTCCGTCGAGATCTCGTCTTCCATCCTCCGGGCGATCGTCTCGGTCCACTCGTTGCTCTCATGCTCATCCTTCAATGCCTGCTCGCTCTCGAGCTTGATGCGGTTCATCCGCACCTTCAAGGCCCTCATGCGGTAGCCCTGCCTCTTGATGATCATGTTTTTGATTTTGATCGTCTTCAGAAGGCGCATCACACGCAACCTCGTAGTCGGCGAAGAGCGGCGCACCCACAGCGCCTTGGAAGGCGTCGTCAGCCACGGCTGTTTTTTGGGTGCCATCGCTGCTGGTCGCGCTGGAAACAGGGCCGAGAGGTTCAAGGCAAAACAAGCCAGTCCGTCAAACGGCTCGGGTTTCGAGACGCAAACGATTACGGAACGTGTTGTTGTTTTGCGGTTGTGCCATGTTTGTAGTTGTGTTGTTTCCAACGTCATTCGTGCTTGTTTGTGCGTGTTTGGATATATGGTTTGTGAACGTTTGCATTGTCCAGTCGTTCGTCCCCCTGTGTTGTTGTCTTGCAAAGGGTACCTACATGATTTCGTGCCACTCATGTGTGTTACGTGTGACAGTGCTTCCGATTGGATGTGTTGTTTGGAGGGCCTCTTATTTAACTTATTAGTTATCATCTCACACATAGTGGCACGCGCAATGGACACGCCTCGCCATATTTTCCAGCACAAAAGAACCCCGCTGACTAGGATCCGATGAAAGCGAACAAGATACACACGCAACGTAGATGTGTGCGGGGAACAGACGAATGAGTTACGCATCGATGGGTGCGCGGTTTTGCGGGAAACCCAAAGGGGAAGATGCTGAAAAAGAGCGCACGAAGACACC
>CAUYUJ010020415.1:484220-539220 GCA_963575745.1 Prorocentrum cordatum
GGGGGGGGGGGGGAGGGGGACATGCGAGCGCCGCCGCTGGAGCCACACGACACGCTGTTCTGTGCGCGACGGGGGAGGGGTGCATGCGAACGCCGCCGCTGGGGCCTTGCGTGGAGCTCTCTATGGGGTCACGAAGCGCTGTGTTGGGCGTGCCGAATCAGAGACATGCGGTGAGCAGGCGCAAGGAGGGGGCCGAGGGAAGAAGGGTGAGGAAGAAGGGTGAGGGGCGCGGGGCGCTGCCCCTTCAAAGTGAAGGCCCAGCAACACAGGATGGTTGGGCAAAAAGCTAGAACGGGTGCCCTCCACGCACTTTGCGCGATGCCCCGTGGACAACCTTCGAGGGCCATCTTGAGACCCTTCGGGGGCAGTCCAGGAACCCTGCTGACACATTCCAAGGGCAGCATAATGGCCTGCAGAAGTCCTGAAGATGACATTCGGCAGCTTCACGTGCCCATGAACTGGCCCTAGAGAGGCGCGTGCGAGTCCACGCAGCCCCCCCCCCCTCCCCCATACACTTCACCCACCAATCTGGGTTGTCCAAACACTTGGGGTGGGGCCCTGAAAACCTGAACACTGCTCCCAAATAGCGCCAAAACAGAGTCGGTGGCCTTCCCCAGGGGCCCCCCCCAGCGCTTCGACGGCCCCCATCCACCATCTCTCAGAGGACCTTGAGGGCCAGGCGGCCAAGCCCTCGAGGGCCCTGGGGGCCGCGCCCTCCCGCGGCTTCAGCGGGCTTCTTCCCGCTGCGTCTCCTTCGGGAACGCGGAGCTCGCTGGGCGCGCCCGACTTCGCCAGGGTGTTATGAGGGCTTCTGGACCACCGCTGCGCGTCGCCGATTTCCTCGAAGCGAAAGGGGTGCGCCCTCGCCCCCCGCACAGGGCGGGGGCAGGGGGGCGGGGCAAAGGGCGCGCAGATGGCGCGAGAAATACAAATGCCAAGCGTGATCCATACACAGGACATCACCCTTGAGGGGCTGCGGGGTGCGCGGCCGACGAATGGCAGGAATTAGTTTCGCGCAACGTTGGGCCCGCGGCTGCCTTCTGACCACGAAGAACCTTTTGAACCGCACGGGCGGGCGCCATGTCGCGTGCTTTCGCGAAACCCCCCCCCCGCCCCAGCATCCCCTCGCGCCACCGCCGAGCGCCTTCAAGGCTCAAATGCGCTGGTGCTCCGAGGGCGCGCCTCTGAGCCGCCCAGGGGCGTGCTCCGCGGGGCCGCCAGGGAAAACGCGGCGCTCCCGCGTATAGAAAGCCATCACCCTGGGGCGCGCTGTCAGCGCGCGCGGCGCCCTTCGGCGCGGCGCGCCAAACCCCGCCCGCACGAGCGCTGACCTCTCGCGCGAATCTTTCCGGGCGGGCGGGCAGGGAGGGGGGGGGGGGGGTAGATTGCGAAAATTCATGCATTTTCCCCCAATCGTCGAGCGGAATGCACAGTCGGACATGCGCGCCTGGGCACGGCGCGAGCCCTGGAGGCGACGCCTCGGGGGCGCGCGCGAGCCGCCCGCCCCGACGAGGGATGGGCTGCCGCCATTTGCGCACCACATGCCGCGGGCGCGGTGTGAGGTGTGGTGGCCCTAGCACTCGATGGGTCACCTTATTGGAAATTTTCGGTGTGGTCGCTGGGCGCCTCGCACTCGGTGGGTCACCTTTTCGAAAATTTTCGAGATGGTCGTTGTGGCCCTAGCACTCGGTGGGTCACCTTCTTGGAAATTTTCGAATAGTAAAGAATCCCCTTGTGTCGGGCGCGCGGGGCGGCCTGGAGGGCCTTGGCACTCGGTGGGTCACCTTCTTGAAAATTTTCGAGATGGTCGCTCGGGCACTAGCACTCGGTGGGTCACCTTCTTGGAAATTTTCGGAATGGTCGCTGGGCCCCAGGCACACCACATGGCACCCCCGCGCCACATGGTGTGCTGGGGGCGGGCCACCATGTGGCGACCCCGCCGCGAGTGCACTCGGCGCTCGTGCACACCGCGCGCCCGAGGCCCTCGACATGGTCGCGCGCGCCCAGGGCCAGTGCGCGCGGCGCTCGGGCGGCTGATGCGGTGCTTCACGACGCGGCGCGCCGACGCCCCGCCCCCGCCATTGCTCAGAGATCCAGGCACAGGCCCCCGCCAACGCAATGGCAATTCGCGGTGGCGACGTTGCGCGGCTGACGGTGCGGGCGACGTGCGCCTGCGCTTCTCCGATGGAGTGCGCCCCCGAGCGGCGGCGGGGCGCGGCGGCCGCGCGCGCAATGTAGATGTCGTGCCCGCGCAGCGCGCACGCTGGCTGGCGCGGTCGATCCGTCTACCGCGCTGGCTTGCCATTGCGCCTTTTTTTCAGTTTGGGCGCTGGCCACATTGCGAGCTACCGCGTCATCGCGCGCTGCGCGCGCAGCTGGCGGCTCGCAAGACATCGGCTGGATGGCGGGTTGGCCGCCAAATGCCACCAGGGCGCGCGCGGCGCCGCTGTGCAACGTTGACCGCGACGTTCCAGTTGCGGGCCCGACGCGGGCCGCGCGGGCCGTCGCCGATGCAATGCGCGGCGCAATCGGCTTCGATGGGGCGCAGGGCCGACAAACCGCGCGCGCGACGGCGCCCCGCTCAATTCCCGCGCCGTGAACTTTGGGCGCAGCGCGCTGCCCCCCCCCCATCGGGGCGCGACGCAATCGCGGACTCGAGCGGGCCCCGCGCGCGAACGGGGGGGAGGGGGGATGCGTGCGCGCGCGTTCGCGGCGTCGCGCCAGCGCGCTGCGCACGCGCGCACCGCCGCGCGACCGAAGCGCCCAGAGTCAAGCCCTCATCGTGGCGATCTGGGCTCATGCGCGCCGCGCTCTGCGGCGAGAACGACGCGCCCGTCTTGTGGCTTGGGCTTGGCAGGTCGGAGCTGGGAGCAGGGGCTCGGCGCCGCGCGCCATCGCTGGCGCGTCGCGCTGGCCGCGAGCGCCGAGCGCGCAGCGAGCGCGCGCGCGGGGATGGGCGGGTGAGTGCCGAGTCGGCGGGTTGGCGGGCAGCGTTGAATAGTTGCCCGCTTGGCGAAGGGCCCAAACATATGCAGTGGTGAGTACCGTCGCTGTGCGCGTCGCCTTCGGTGGGGCCCCCTACGGGGCCGCGAGACGCTGCGCCGGGTTGGGGAGGCGCGTGCGAACGCCGCCACTGGGGCCCCAGGTGGAGCTTGATAAGGGCAACGAAACGCTGCTCTGGCGGTGGAGACGCACGTAAACGCCGCCACAGGGGCCTTAGGTTGGGCACCCCTATTGGGCGGCGAAGCGCGGCGCTGGGCGGGGGAGGGGGGGGGTGCATGCGAACGCCGCCGCTGCGGCATTAGGCGGGGCACCTTATAGGGCCGCGAAGCGCTGTGCTGTTCGGGAGGGGGCGCATGCGAACGCAGCCACTGGGGCTGAAGGCGGGGCTCTCTATGGGGCCACGAAGCGCTGTGCTGGGTGGGGGAGCGCATGCGAACACCGACATTGTTGCCTTAGGTGGGGTCACCTACGGTGCAACGAAACGTTGTGTTGGGCTGGGACAAAAGCATGCAAACCCCGCAGCTGGGGCCTCAAGTGGCGCGCCTTATTGAGGCCACGAGGCGCCGTTCTGGGTGGTGGAGACGCATGCAAACACCGCCGCCGAGGCTTGAGGTGGAGCTCCCTGTGCGGCCACGAAACGCTGTGCTGGGCGGGGGAAAAGCATGCGAACGCAGCCGCTGGGGCAGTGGGTGGGGCCACCTATAGGGCCGCGAAGCGCTGCGTTGGGTGGGGGAGGCGCATGCGAACACCGCCACAGTGGCCTTAGGTGGAGCCCGTATGAAGCCACGGAACGTTGTGCTGGGCGGGGGAGGGGGAGGGGGTTGCGCATGCGAACGCCGCCACTAGGGCCGTAGGTGGATCCCCCTATGGGGCCGCGGAACGTTGTGTTGGGCGGGGAAGACGCGCGCGAGCACCGCCATTGGGGCCTTATGTGGCGCTCGAAGCGTTGTGCTGGGCGGGGGAGACGCATGCGAACACCGCCACTGGGGCGTAAGGTGGAGCCCCCTTATGGGGCCGCGGGGCGCTGTGCTGGGTGGGGGGGTGGGCGCATGCGAACACAGCCAGTTGGGCCTCAGATGGGGCTCCCTATGGGGCCACGAAGCGCAGTTCTGGGTGGGGGGGGAACGCATGCGAACAGTGCCATGGGTGCCTTGCGTGGAGCTCCATATGGGGCCACGGCACGCTGTGCTGAGTGTGCGGAATCAGAGACATGCGGGGAGCAGACGCAAAGAGGGGGAAGAGGGAGGAATCGAAGCGGTGGAGGAAGGAGGAGGGACGCGAGGCGTTGCCTGTTCAACACGAGGGTCCAACCCACAGGACGGTGAACACATTATAGAATTACTTGGTGTGGCGCCGCGAAGCGGTGTCAAATTGCGTGCCAAAGGCTTCTCAAGGAACCTTGCAAACACGTTCTCATGTCACGTTCAGAACCGATGTAAGGGCACGCAAAGGCCCCCTTCCAGAGACCGTCGGATGCATCTCATGGGGCTCTCCAGAGACCACCGAGGGCTTCTGGAGGGGCTTACTGGGGATACTCACGGACATGTTCAAAAGGCCCTTCCATCATCTTCAAGACTACCTTGAGGGCCCCGCCCAAGACGTCGTTCGGGGTTTCGCGAGGGGCTACCTAGGCAGTGCCAGGTCATTCAGGGCCTTCCAGAGACCCCTACGAGTCCAAAATGGAAACCTCCAGATATCAGTGCGGGTGGCGACGAGGTCTTCCAGCTATCCTCAAGAGTTTCAGACAGGGGTCCTTCGGTAACTTGTTAAGGGTGTTGCAAGGGGCCTTCCAGGGACCATTTGAGGCATGTGAAGGGCCATTGTGGCAACCTTGAAAGGTTCGTATGGTTTGAACCTGATTCTCCAGAGGCACAGAAGGCACCGCGAATCAAAACCTCCAGAATGATACGACGGCTAAATCTTATGATGCCCGTAGCGTGCCTACCTGGGACCCGTAAGGGTTATTGAAGGGCCCACCAGGGAGCTCCGACTGATGGGGCCCAGTGGTTTTGATTGGGGCTCTTCACAGACCTTGCCGAGGCCCCGTCCAAACACCATCAAGGGGCTTTCGAGGCACGTGTCAGGGGCATTCCAAATATTCCTCAGTGGCGCTGGGGGGGCACCCCTTGGGCATCACGGCTGCGTCCTGCATGTGTTGGTGTGTATGCCATGGTATGTTGCGCCATGCTATGCAATACGTTGCCACGTGTTTGGGGAAGCTCAGCCTCGTACGTTACGCGATGTTATGCGTTTCAAGTTCCTGATGCCGTTTGCCAGCCTAGCGTTTGTAGGGGTCTCGAGCGCCATGCTGTGCTATGCCATGCTATGCGCTGCTACGCGCTGTCGCGTCTGCTCCGTTTTCGCAACCTTCTTTGTTGAGGGGACGTGTTGCGGCATGTGGCTACTAGCCTCGCGCCTCCCCCCTGGGACCCACACGCAAATGGAAACCATTGCGTCGGCCAGACCCTGCCGCGATAGCGAAATCGAAACCCCTGTCAGAGCAGGTCCCTTCTACCAGCGTCGACTCCAAATATACAAGGTCAGGGCTCGCCCAAAACCGCGGTGCAGCAGTCTGGCCATTACACGCTCGAGTTATGGGGGGGGAGCGGCGGCGGTTCATAATACACTGCTACAGTTCCAACATCCGTGTGCACAACACACTGCAGGCAATGGTGATGAAGAAGCCGTGCAATAGCATCGATTACATTCTAAGCAATGAAAGAAACGCAACTGTTCCAACAACACCAGACGTTGCCTAGGGCAGCCCTGGCGCATACAACACGTCAAGGGCAGTCTTCTGGCTCCAAGCCCTCGCCTGGGCGCATCTGCCGCTCTCGGTTGAAGAGCTCGTCACTGCCAGGGATCTGGCTCAATCGCCCCCTGGCGTCAGTGCGGTCGTGGTGCTCGACAGGAAGGTGGCGAGAGAGAGCATGATTTTCGCCGCAATCTTGCTTATTCTCAAGCCAATGCATCAGAAGTCCGAGGGGGCGCCCCTGCGACCTCCGAGCCCCACTCGAGCTCCTTCTCGTCATCCTGCAATTTCGGCTGTGGCAGCTACACTGCGCCACAAACTCGTCCCTGAAGCTGTAGTGGGTTATCTTGTCACCGTTCGGGAGCCTCAGCGTATACGTCGGACCACCCGCCAAGGATGGGCCCCCTCCTGCAGGAGGTGGCGGAGGAGGCGGGGCGCCAGCCCCACCCGAGCACATATCATCATGGCCGCTGCCACTTGGCGGCTCGGGAGGCGGTTCACCGCCGCCTGGAGGATCTCCCTCATCAAGTGCATGGCCGAACACGTCTTGCATGATATCTACGTGCCCTGCGCCTTCTGCCTCAGACGAGTGCTGGGGGTCAGACTCGTGCAAGCTCAACTGATCAACCTCGTCCTCCGACTCTTCATGGGACTGGGCGGAAGCGGGCCAGCTATCAGTGATTGCAGCTGCCTCGGTATCGTCCTGCCCAGAGTCGCAACCAGAGCCATGGCCAGCAAGAGGCCCATCCCCGTGACCACCAACGCTGCCGTCCTCGAGGGGCTCGGGCTCCGGTGGGTAGGCACCTCTCCCACGTCCTCTGGCACGGCCCCTGCCTCGTCCGCCGCCTCCACCTTCCCCGCGCCCCCGCCCGCCAGGGCGGGCAACGGGCTCTTCCCTCACATGAATAGCATCAGAGGGCCCCCCCCAGAAGCATGCAGCTGCGACTGATCCATCAGGAAGTGCAACCCCGTCCACTGAGACGACACTCGGGTCAACTGAACCAATCATTCGGCCCGATTCCTCAACAGAGAAAAGCCGAACATACCATTTCGAATCCTTATCCAGTCTGTGCAAGAACGTATACTGTGATAAGATCTGCCACTCTGTCAAGACATCAAAGCGCCCAAGAGCATTGAATATCGAAACTCGCTCTGGAGCAGGGTGCCGCATAGAGGTGAAAGTACAGTGATCTGGAGAGCCATTCTGCCACGCAGCGTGCAACCAATATTGTTCGAAAGCGTAAGCATCAATCACCTCTGGCTCTGGCGGGCACGTCACCTCGACGCCAGTAATTGAATAGACGAAGTTGCATTCATGAAGTGATCGGCGGAGATGCTTGTCGTGTCTGGTGAGGGCCTTGATGCAAGCGTTGAACTGTTTGAACATGACCTCGGTCGCCCGCCCAGCGAAACCACAAAGGCACATGTTCGCCTTATGGCACAATGTGTGTCTGCCTGCTCTCTTCTCCTCTCGACTGAAGGCTGGTGCATTCTGGAACAAGATCGGCTTGTGGAGCTGGCCCCATGTAGACTGGGCCACTGCATATAAACCCTGACCGAAGTGCGTCTCCCTGTTGACCTTGGCCAACGCCAAAGCATCTTTGGACACCAAGTCGAACTTACCCTCGATGTGCCGAAACACGCACTGGCCCTGAACTCCAAGATCAGGCACAGGCAGTGAAGCGGACTCACCCGAAACCTTCCCCACATCGTCGTACGCGAACTTGTCGGCAGCGTCTCTGGTAGACGATTCCTTGGCTGAGTAGGTGGCCAACTCGTTGCCAACGATCTCCTCAAACTGCCGATCTCTCTTGTTATCTTCCCGAACGCCCGTGATGACAGCTTTCAAGTTGGAGTCCCAATCCCCCGAACTCGGCAATGCCATAGATGTTGACGGTTTCAGGTCCACGGCGTCCTTCTCAGAGATGTCTTGTTTCAGTGCCAACTCAAGCTGGCGCAACTCGGCCCCGACCTCGCCACGTTGACGTCGCAATCGTTTCCTGGCGTACTTGTCCACTGAGAAACTAGGGCCATCAAGCCGATGCGCCTGAGCTGCTGCCTTCCCAACCTCATCTAACCGTCGTCGTTCCGTCTCGTCCAGGGCGCGGTACGCGGCCATCATCTCCTCGCGAGTGCGAATGTTGCCTGAGTTAGCTTCCTCATTCTGGAATGCTCGCCAGCGGCCACCTCCTCCACGACGCTTCTTCGGCTGCTGTCCTTCACCTTCGTCTTCGTCGTCGGCATCCCCTTCGCCACCATCGCCCGCAGGAGCTGGCTCGTCCGAACGTCGAGGCTTCAATGCGCCCTCTCGTTGCACTCTCCGCCACGAACGTTGGATGTGCTTGCTGCTCAGGTCGAGGATGCTCATCGAGTGTGTCTGTGTAGCAGATACAAACAAATCTCGTCGAATCGACGCATGCTGGGATTCGATCTTGGCCGTGTCAACCACCAAGAGTGCTTTGATCGCAATGAGCTCGGCCCTGCACTCGGAGGACGCGATGGAACGAGATTCTGCAGACCAATACTTGAAAAACTCAGCCGTCCAAGAATCAAACCGTTTCTTACAAGGCTCCTCATCGTAAGCAGTTTGCAGGCCACCTGGGTGATCGAGCATGAGGAATGTTTTGTAGGGGTAATTGCTGTGCTCCTCCTTCAAGTGCAAGAACAATAAAGCTCTGAGGCAACTGATGAACTTGAAAACCATCGCCCTCTTTGCAACCGTACGCTCATCAAAGGCAATGCTCGTCCATCCCTCCACGTCGCCCGCTGTCGCAACCAAGCGGTCCAGAGCATGATCTTCCAACAGTCCTCGAGATACAATGCCCACACGGTAATGGCGACGAGTGTTGTGGGTGGCCCTCGCTTGTTGCTCCTTCTCCCAGCGCATGGTGGAAATCTTCAACACCAAATGGATTAACTCGAAGATCGGGCCAAAACACTTCCGAACCACGAAAGCCATGATCAGAGAGCCGTCGAACCTGACGAAAGCTAGACCACTACGACGAAAAATCCGTTGGTGCAGCTTCGATGCAAGTTCCAAGATGTCGCGAGTGTTCTCGACGTCCCCAGAGAGCGCTTGAGCCATGCCTGCTTCGCCAGCTGCACTGCCAGCACCGCGCTCCCGATCATCGTCACCAGGCTGGCCGTCACCTGCTGGAAGATCGGCCATGACGTTGGCGAAGTCCAGATCCACTGCAGGATCAACCTTTGGTGGGCGATGTCCTCCTCCAGCCTGTCGGAGAGATGATCGGGCCCAAGGCTCATGGGAAGAGGCCCACCAGGGCCGGTAAATATTGCCTTTGCCACCCGATCATCAGTCCGAGGGGTTGGAAGAACACACGCACACAAGAAACCTTTTTTCCAGTAGTCATCTCGTACCAGAGGGTGTACACTGAAGAACACATCCCATGTATGCACTCCAGCAGGCCAAAATAATCCACTGAATCCAGCACCCGAGTCCAGCGACTCCGAGGAAAAATAGGAGGCATCTTGCCACACAGAGCGCGAACAAAGCGCCCCGTCAATTTTTCTACACAGTGGGCTCGGTCCCTGCAACACCCTGGGCGGCAATAGTGCTGGAAAGTGTTTCTCTCCCTGATGTTGCCATTCGCCATGCTCATGATGACGTACCGCCGCACTCGCTGGTATCTCGTCGAGTGGTCTGACGTAGCCAGAAACAAGTCATAGCAGCGACCGCGATAACGATCTGATTCGAGCCCTGCCCCAAGGCTGCCTGGATCCCATCGGTAATCTAACTTATCCTGCAGCCAATTGGACAAGATGGTGACGAAGTCGACGAAGTAGTTTGGACCTCGCAAGCTCAAAGACCATCTGATAATACCTGTGACCCAAGGCTTCACCATCGTAAGCGGCTTCTTGATGCAGTGGTACACACGATGAACAAGGCACTTCAAATGGAGTGTACCGACAAGCTCGTCACGATTGCGATATCTATACACCCGCTCTGCCAGATCGAGCGCGCCATCGCCGTCGGTAATTGCCAACCTCTGCACTCGCCTGAACTGCGATCTAGATGGCAGCACGTTGGAGAGGCAACGAAACATCTCAACATAGCACTCAGCTTTGCACCTGTCGAGAGAGGACAACGGTTGCAGCAACTCGAACGATACCAACAATGCTTTGCAGCCAGATGTCGACGTGAAGAGGGCACCGCATAGCAATTCGTTCTGGTAGACTTTGGTGTTCACGGCGTACGCCACCATCGCCCCCTCAGGCTTCTGACACAGAGGCACCTCGGCATCCGCGTCCTGGTCTGCCAATTGCTCTGGCGGTGCTGCACTGGCCATGGTTGTGCCCCCAATGCGTGTCTGAACTCTCACCTTGGCGAATGGGGTCTCGTCGCCGCGATGTCTCTCAAGAAATACAGCGGGCTCAAAGCCATTGCCACGAGCCGAGGCGACCAGCCTCTCGACCAACACGTTGGCCTGGCCCCTCTGGACAAGGAACACACCGCAGGATAAGGTCAACTTCGCCGCTCCCATGTAATGCCTAGTTTTCCCAGATGAATCTGCATCAACGCTTTGAGACGACAACCTCTTGAACCCATGTGGGTCCATGATGCGGGCGAGAATCTCCTCTACCTCGTCGGGGCAGTTCACGTGCGCTCTATGAGCATCTTCGTCATGCAAGAAGTGGCAAGCCATTCCAGCGTAGGTAACGGCATCGTCGATGTTCTTGACGCTTTTGGCAAACTGCCGAAAAGCCGTCCCAGAAGTACATTGCAGCAGGTCGCATGGCCCTTGCAGCTCTGAATTGCCAGCGCCTGAAGCAGAGGGTTCATTGGGGCAGTCACCACTCGCGGCAGCAGCGGCCAGGCTCCATTCGTCCATGATGGTGTCATTTGCGGCAACATCTGCAGCCTCGGCCCACTCGCGAAGCACCCGATCGAGGTCGACAGCGGTTGCTGTTGCTTCTGCCTCCAGCGCTGCGATCCCCCACTCGTCCATGCATGGAGTGACGTCAACATGCCGTGCTCATTGAGAATGCAAGCAAAATGCCCTGAATTCGCTTGAACGTAAATGGATATGGGCGTGATTGATAAGCGTTGAAAGCACAATGCAATGCAATGAGTGCTGCTTTCCAGCAGGATGCTTAGAGCGCAAGCGATGCCATGCAATGCAACGCAATGGTGTGCAATCTTACGTTATGCGATGCACTGCGTGCTGTGGGTTGCATTGCTGTGCTATGCAAGGATACGCAACTCAATGCAATGCAATGCCGTGCTGCGCTGTGGTATGTTATGCTTTGCTACGGACACGGCACGGCACGGCACATGGTGCGCCATAGGTTACGCCAGTGGTTGCGCCAAACACCATGGAGCCCTATGTTTTCTCTCCCCCGATCTCTGAACACCTCGCGTGGGCGTCGTCTCTGGATGGGCCGGCGCTGGCGGAGACGCGCGAAGCGCCAGGAATAATCAGAAGGAGTGCCCAACGCAGTTGAGACTTGTTTGAGAAGTGTTGGACGCTGCTTAGAGACTTACTTGAGACATGTTTAAGATCTATTTGATACTTGTTTGAGACTTGTTTGAGGCCTGTCTGGGACTTGTTTGAGACTCGTTTGGGACCTGTTTGACACGTGCTTGGGACTTGTTTGAAACATGTTTGAGCCTTGCTTGAAACCTGTCAGGGTCCTGTTTGGTACCTTTTTGAGACTGCTGCCACGCAATGCCAACATCTTCCACACCATTTTCAACATTTTAATGGAGAACGACTCGGAAAGTCGAGTCTCACACTTGTGCACGCCTAGGGGCACAACGAGTCGGGAACGTCTAACGCTCCAGACAAATCCAAAGGCGCAGCGAACTCACTAATAATATCGCCGAAGAGAGGCTGGGACGCGTGGTCTAAACCGTCCCACGGAGGCTGAGTGCCATCAGGCTCGCACTCATCAGGAAGATTCTGAAGATGCTCGCTCACAGCAGGCTGACTCTGCTGCACGCCAAAATTAAGTGCACGACTGAGAGTATCATCACGAAGAGTCTGGGTGGCAATCGCGTCTTGCGTACCCGAGGCCTTTGCCACCGTAGGAGTATGACCGATCACCACTTGCCCTATCGCCACCGGCGTCACGTGTGGAGCTGGCGGCTGCTTGGAAGAGGAAGCAGCAGCACCATCATCTGGAAGAGCTGCCTGAGACTCACGCTCCTGTGACGAGATTATCTCCACATCACACGACTTGTCAACTGCATTGCCCTGGGTGCGTGCTTCTTTCACGGCGCTGACTCCATCTTTGGCTTCAGCATGGTCGGAGTCGTCACGCAGCCGTTTGAGGAAAGCACGCTGTTCTTGGGTAGGGTCGTGTGCCCTGCCCCGAATCTGCAAACCAATAGGGATCTCGAGAACCACATTCTTGTTGTACCCGATGGGAAGTTCCTTCAGGTCGACTTTGAGCACAGGATACTGAGAGAAATCAACTGTAACATATTCTTTGCCACCTGAAGAAGCCATTGACCTCACACAACCGTTCGGTATCAATATGGACCGAAGCATGCGTGAACAAAAATGGATGCGGACGTGAGTGATAAGCGTTGAAAGTAGAGTGCAATGCAATGCGTGCTTCTAACATGCAGGATGCTTAACGCGCGCTGTGTTAGGCAATGGGGCACACTGCTCTGCAATGCAGTGATACGTAATGTAATGTCTATCGTGGTTCGCACGATTATGCTACGCAACGCAATGTAAGCAATGCTATGCTATGCGCTATGCTACGACATGTGAGCAGGGCACGGCACAGCACCACTTGTGCAATAGAGCTTTTTGTAGTTGATACAACAGACATTGGGTTGCCTTATGTTTTCTCTTCCCGCCCTCTCTGGGCGTCTCGTCTGGCGGTCGTGTTCGGAGGAGCTGGTGGTGGCGGGGGTGCGCGAAGCGCCACTAATATACAATCTCAAGGAATGCCCAACGCATGTGAGACTTGTTTGGAGTGTGTACGAGGCTTGATTGGAGCTGGGTCCAAGCTTCTTCGAAACATGTTCGGGGCTTGATTGATACTTGTTTTGGACGTGTTTGAAACTTGATTGCTCTTTGTTGGAGACCTGTGAGAGACCTGTTTGAGACTTGTTTGGGACTTGTGTGAGCCTTGTGCGAGACCTGTTTGAGACTTGTATGGGACCTGTTTGAAACTTGTTTGAGACTTGTTTGAGACTTGTTTGGGGCTTGTGCGAGACCTGTTTGAGGCTTGTGCGAGGCTCGTGTGAAGCACGTTTGAAGCCTGTTTGGAACTCGTCTGAGGATTGCCAAATACTCATACCCCATATCCCCACACACGAACAGTAGTAATGCTATGCTGTGCTATACAGTGCGCACGTGCCCACAGAGACCGCCGCGCGTTTCCCGGGCGATTTTGATTTACCATATGGTCGACCACATGGAATGGTTGCCCGTTTCGCGGCGACCTTTTGGGCGACCATTGGGGTTACCATATTTCTAAAAAGCTGTTTTTGGCGACCATTTGGGCGACCATATGGGTTACCATATCGGTTTTTGGCGACCATTCGGGCGACCATAGGGGCGACCATATGGGCGACCACTTTGATGCCCCCCCCGCTGTTGGGTCCAGGGACGTCACGGGCCTAGGTCTCGGGGGGCGCCTGCTCTCCGATGACCTCGACCTCTCCTGCCTGCAGCGGTGCTCAGCTCCCGCAGGGCGTTCTCCTCCCTGACGCGTACGTCTCGGATCCGCGCCTTGAAGGCCTCGGCCTCCTTCAGGGCGCGTTCGGCCTCGGACAGGGCCCCCTGGCAATCCCTGTCGATCTCCTCCAGCTCCGACGCAGGCCGACCCTCAACTCGCGAGAGCCTCTTGTACATGCGCCCTACTGCCTCGCGGGCGTCGCCCCTGGCCTCCTTCTTGCGACCGTCGCGGGCCGACGCCGAACCAGCTGATGCCTTCGCGCCCTCGCCCTCGGAGTGCACTTTCTCCTTGGCGGTCGGCGGCAGCATCCTCGCCGTCAGCCTGACGCGCTCGCCCGGCCTGTTTTTGCGAGTGGCCCTCGGTGCCGCCTCGACGTCTGGGGGGGAGGAGCCTTGACGCGAGCCTCTGCCTCTCTCCCCCTCCTCTTGAGGTCGTCCGGCGACGGGGGCGGGCACTCTGGCGACGATCCGCTGCTCCCCGAAGCAACGGCGGCGGCAGCCGCGGCGGCCTCGATCGCAGCGGCCACGTCCCCGGACGGGGCCTGTTTCTTCTTCCTCCGCCTATTCCTGCCTCCGCCTCCGCCGCCCCCACTCGGCTGCTGATCCTCCTTCTGGCCGTGAGGCGCCTGCTCGCAGTACTTGTAGTGGTTGGCGCCGCCCTGTGCCCAGTCCTGTTCGTTGCCGTCCGCCGCAAATGTCGCGGCAGTAACCCACCTTCCAGAGCTGCCTCGGATCGCTGTGCTCCAGGTAGGGGCACCCCGGGTTATTCGTGGCCTGCGCCCGCTCCTTTGCCTCGGCCTGCGTCGCCTTGGGCCCCGCCACCGCCGCGCCTGACGAGCTGGCTGCTCCCGAGGTGGGCGCATCCGGGCCCTCCGCCGTCCACTTGCCCCAACGCTCGTCGTCGTCGACTGCGCCCGCCCGCCTGTCTGCCCTGCTAGCTCCACTTCCCGCGCCACTCTGCGCATGCCGAGCTTCGCACGCCGGTCCGTGACTGCGCCCCAGAGTGCACCAGCACGTCCTGCAGCAATAGAACACGCACTGAGGTCGACAGCTCCGGCAGCCTCCCCCCCCAGCCCTCCATGTGGCAGACACCGGCCTCCTCCGGGTTGATCCTCCTCCGCCTAGCGCGGGCCTCGCCTTCTGTCTCCTCGTAGCTGAACTCCTCCGGCCACTGGGTGTAAGTCTCGCCCCTCACGGTCCTGGCCGATGCAGACGTACGACACATTGCTCACGTTGCACTCCGCCGCGTTCATGTCCGCCTCTATGCCGTAGTAGAACGGCACCGCGAACGGCGGCGCCTTGGGCAAGCTGATGGACTGCACGACAGCGGGCGGGGACGGGTCGCCCCCCTGGAAGTCGCCAGGCACCGCCCTGGTACGCGAGGCGCCCGTGCTGGCTGGAGTGATGGCAGCACTGGCCGCCCCTGCTGGCTCCTCCCTGGCTTTCACGCGGCCCTGGGCCATCGAGATGGGGTAGGCCGGGCTGCGCATCGGGCAACCCACATCCCGCCCCTCACCCTGCACCCCGCAATATTCGCACCATGCATACCGGGCGTCCGGGCCCCCCCCTGGGAACGGAACCGCGCGCTCCTCAGCACCTCCTCCTGTGCTACTGCCCGGCCCTGGAGCCGCTGGCCCTCCGTCAGCGGCTGAACCTCCTTGATTGGCCTCCATTGCCCTCCATACTGGCGCCTCCGGAGCTCCTCATACCTCGCTTCGCACCACGGCCCGTGGCTGGCCCCGTCGGTGCCCCTGCATGTCCTGCAGCAGTACCAGCCCCAGCCGTGGCCCAGGTCAGCGCAGCTCCTCCCGCACCCATTCCAGCACGGCGGACCTCCATCGGGGTCCCTCCCCACGCGCAACAGGATCAAGTCCGGGTACGGGTCCTCCAGCAAGCTCTGCGCTCGCCTCTGGCCACTCTCGTCGTCGTCAGGGATCGTGCCGCACTTGCCTGGGGGGTCCGCTCCCTTGATCGCCGCGACCCTCCCCTTCGGGTCATGCGGGCATTCCCTGCGTGCTCGCAGCCGCACTTGCAGCTGCTCCCACGACGCATCCTCTCGGGCCAGCAAGCAAACTCCCGTCTTGGCCGAGTCTCGCCTCTGCCTCAGTTGGTCCAGCTGGGCCAATGCCTCCTCGACCATGGCGTCTGCAAGTTGCGCGGTAGCCGCGCGGATGCCCCATGCCACAAGGGAGTCCTGAGGGGTCCCTTCCTCAACCGCTCTGCGAAAGGTCGCTGGGGCCCCTCCTGTGAGCTTCCAGATCTCCTCGCCGCCCAACTGCCATACCCCTGGAAGAGGACCCCGTGCATCATGGACAAAGATACGCCCCCCCGGCTTGGCCGACACGGCTGCACTCGTGATGCTCGGCGACGGCCCGTCCACGGTGAACGCCAGCTCCTTTGCTCCTCCTCCCTTTGGATGCCAGTGGCCGCAAGGCCGGGCCCCCTCCGGGCCTCCTCGCTTAGGAATGCGCGGGTAGAGGACCAGCTCGCCGTCGTCGCTGCTCAGCCTGACGACACTTGGGCTCGGCCTGCCCACGCACGAGCGGATGCTCATGGGCTCAACGCACTCCTGACCTATGCTCGCGGCCTCACCTCCTCCTCGGACTGCCACGACTACGCGCCGCTGCCTCGCAACGGGGTCACACAGCCGAGCGCAACATACCTCTACCTCCTCCCAGCTGTAGCCTGCTCCTTTGAGCCGATGCATGGCTGGTCCCAGCTCCGCTGGGCCTGGCGCATCCGCAACGGCGACCTCCGCTCCCGCCTGGATGACGAACTCCGACCAGCGCCGAGCCTCCTCCCCCCCGTCGTTGGTCAGGCTCGCGGTCACAACATCCGCCCCGCCCGGACCTCCTGCAGCCCAGACGGCAACGCCTGGGGGCCAAATGAGGTGCCCGGCGCTCGGGCCCCCCAGCGCCGCCAGCATCCAGACGACTGCGCCCCGTCGGGCCCCTGCCTTGCACAGGGCACCTGTGGATCCCCGCCACTCAACGAGGGTCACAGCCCTGCCAGGCGTCAACCGCAGAGCCCTGGGGCTGCGTGGCTCACGCCGAGCTGCCGCAAGCTGCATGTCCTTCCCAGACGAGCGCCTGGTGCAGCCAGCCGCGTTCGAAGTGCTCTGCCCAACTGTCTCGCAGGCTGACAACCTCCAGGCCCCTAGATTCCGCGAGCTCCTTCGCCTCCTCATCCTCAACTCTGGAGAACGTATCCGCCGTGACGTTGTGGTACGTGCGGAAGTATGCGCTCGCCACCTCGTAGCCGCATACTGCTTCGAGGCACGTGACCACCATGATCAAGAAGCTGGCATAGCGATTCTTGGCCCTGCGGTTCTGCAGCTAACAGTGGACGTTGTAGTTGTCCCCGCCATACATCACCGCGCCCCTGTCCCACCAGCCCTCCGCGCCGGCCTTGGCCGCGAACGTCGCGAGGTTCATGAACTCGGCGATGGCGACGATGGCCCCCTCCTCTTCTTCTACTCCCGCCGCCCCCCGCAGCGCCTGCATGAACTCAGGTGCCGCATGGGAAGCACGCTGGCAGTTCAGCCAGTCGACCGTGGTGATCCGCTGAGGAGCGGCATCGCCTGTTACCCAGATCACGCGGCACTGCCAACCCGGAAGCACCAGCTTCTCGTTGATGGAGAGGATGCCCGCCAACGCCCCCGTGAAGCGAGAGCCCCACTTGGCGCGGTCCGACGCGAGAACCCGCGCCGCCTCCGTTGCCTGCCAAAAGTCCCCCCACGCCAGGTGAACCTGCTGGTCGTCTCCCTTGGGTCCGGCCAGCCTCCTCGGGCGACCGCGCATCAGAGCGTCGGTCGCGCTTGCCAGGCATCGCATGGCAGGCGTGGCGAGGCGCCAGTACTGCTGGTTGCCCCGGTAGACCTCCAGGAAGTTCCAAGGGATATTCAGCTGGCCGTAATCCAGGGTGGGGTCTGCCAAAAGGTAGGCTGCCGTCTCGATATTGGGCGATCTTCGGCTCCTGCATCTCGATTGTGCCCTCGCGGGCACGATGCAGGAGGCCCCAGCAAATCTTGGACGTCTCCCAGCCTCCCTCCTCAAGATCCTTCTCTTCGTTGATCGCCTCCTCGCCCAGACATGCCCTGATCCCCTCTAGCGCCGCGTCGGCGCTCTGGGCCGCCCGAGTACCAATGTCGGGCTCAACAAGCACCTGGTCGTCCATGAGGAAAGAACTGTGGAACGGTGCGTCGTCGCCCCACCTCGCGTCCGCGGGTCGGTAGGCCGCGTGGTAGCATTTCGCCACCCACGCCCAGATCACCCACTCGCCTGGGCTACCAGTCCAGCCGCGCGTCAGGACCATGTACACCGCCGTGATGAGTGCGGCCGCGCCCCACTAACCTCCTTCCAGGTCCGCCCCAAAGATGCACGCGTCCATCTCGTGCATCACCACCCACCTGAAGACGTCCTTGACGTCCTTCTTGGCCAAGACGACGTCGACCCCCGGCATCCTGGCCTTCCACCGCAAGATGATGCGCGCAAAATCCTCATGCCTCGGCTGGTCCGCGGGGGGGTGATCCTCCGCGGGACAGCTCTGGTTCGGCACAGTGCCGCCCCAGATGAGGCGGCCCTTGTCGCTCATGGTGCGGTCCGGGTTCTGCTTGGGCACCCGCGCCATGGGCGCGCTCACCACCTTACTGAACAAGTGCTCGTGGACGTTTGTGCACAGCAGTACTCGGCCCTTTGCAGCATCCGTCCACAGAGCATGCATGACCTCGTCGAGGTGATCCTTCGCGGTCGGGTGCGGTAGCGCCTTCAGGCGCGTCGGCACGCCTCTAAACCTCGCCCTCGCCCCCTCCTTAGCCGCCTTCCGGGCGTGCTCCAGCAGCGCGCCCTCCACCAGCGGCTCTAGGTTCTTGTCGAAGATGAACCTCAGGTGATAACCATGCCTCTCCCACCAGACCCCTCGTAGCGCGATAATCGCCTTCTCGAGCGACCCAGGCTCTTCCAACGCTGCATCTCCTCTCCTCGCAAATTCCTTAACCCGATCCGCCTCGTACTCGGGGTGGTCCTGAAGAAAATCGTAGTAGGCCCTGGCCGCGACATCCTCCGCCCTCTTCGCGACTCCCTCCATGGGGATCTCGCCCGCACGCGTGGACTCCTCTGCTCCTACCTCGCCTCCCGATGCTCCGCCATCTCCGTGCTGATCGTCTTCCTCCCCCCTCCCGTGCTCGTCATCTCCTGCTCTGCGAGTCCTCCAGACCCGCTGCAGCGCCGTCCTGGCGACCAACTCAGCCATTTCCTGGGAGTACGTCTCACTGCGCTTGGTGGCCGCCTTGCCTTCGACAAGGTCGTGCACGTGGTCGCCGCTGCAGCGGGGGTTCAGTGCGCCCGCGAAGTCCTTTGGGGTAGAGACAAGACGCGTCGGCTTGAGGTGAAGTCCGCCTGCGGCACTCCTGAGGTTCAAGGCACGCTGGTCAAGGTGAACCTGACGTCACACCGGGGCAGCCAGGAGGCCGGCTAAGTGGCGCCAAGCGGCCGAGAGCCAAGGGTTCTCACCCGAGCAACCCCTGCCCTTGGCCGCCCCCTCGGTCATGACCTGCTTGGCTAACGCCAGGAAAGCCGCCCCCTCCTTCATGACCTTGGAAAGATCGACTCCACGCGACTCATTGAGCGCGACGAAAGCACAGAACGCAGTGCAGGGCCAGCTGATCCACGTCTCGCGCGGGTCGCACTGCTGGATCAAGGCGAGCCGCAGCCTCCGATCTCTTCGGCGTCGCAGATCTTGGCCGTGCCGGAGTCCGATCTTGATGGCTCGTCCTCCTTGCTGCACCACCGCCTGAGATACGCGGGCCTCGCCCGTGAAGATCTCGAGGAAATCCGCGCGACGCCCGCGCGGAGGCAATGCTGCCGCTTGCTCCCCCAGCCAATCCCGGATGGATCCTCCAGAGGGCTTGGGTCCACCTCGCCTACCTCATCGCCGTCCTGGGCCTCGCCCTCCTCAACCTCCCCCGCCACTGCCTTCTCAAGGAAGAACGCTGAGTTGGCGAGGGCCTCGTCGCTCAGGAGGCCCACCAGGAAGCCCGAAGCAGGACGCCGCGTAGCCGAAAATCCCGCAGCTTCCGCGCAGCGCTGGCACGCTAGTGCCCCTGGGAGTGCTGGAGGTGATCTGGTGGTCAGCGCCAGCTCCAGTAGCGCCTCCCTACCCAGGGCGGGCAGTTCTTGAACATCAATACCGGCCCCGTACAGCTGCCCCATCACACCCGCTCCTGGCGGGACCAGCACCCGCATGTGGCCCTTGTGAACCAGAACCCACAGCATATCCTCCTCCCTCCTAGTAGACTCCGCGCCGATGATGAGCTCGACTGCCGCCCTGCCGTAGTAGTCCACGCGCACCGCTCCTAGCGCCTTCGCGCGCAGGAAGCCTGGGGGCAGCACTGCGTGCATGCGGTGGTCCTTGTCGTGGTCCCGATAGGAGAGGTCGTGGCAGAAGATGCGAAGGTCCGCGTCGGCCTGGGTCAAGAGGCCAGGGACATCACCGAGAGCTCCTTCGGCAATCCGCGCTGCCTGCAGCATCTCCTTGCGGAAACGAAGGCCTTCCCCCTGGACAGCGATCGCTGACGGCCACTCCCCCATCGGAGTCACTCCTTCGCTGATCATGTTGGCTGCCACCACATTGATGATCGCACACTCCCGCAGCTCGATGTCCAGGGGCTCCTTCCTCGAATGCGGCAGGCCATCCAGCGCTTCGACCGTCTCCGGGTCCAGCGCCAGCTTGTCAGGATAGTCGTGCATCGTCCATTCCGCGCCTGCCAGCACAAGCGCGCCATTGCCAGGCTCGTCGTCATCTCCCCATGCGATGGGGCCCACGACGGCCTGGTGCGCGGTGACCTCGCCTGCCTTACTGCAGCCATAGTGCCGCTGCAGAAACGCATCCGCCGCTTCGGCCAGCTCCGGGCAGCCGTAGTCCACAGCATGCGCGGCCAAGGCCTCAACCTCATACTCCTCTCCTGCCTCCTTGGCTGCCCTGACTCGGGTCCGTAGGTAGCACCCGAGCAAACCCGGTGCCGCCGCGACATGCGCCAGGGCCGGGTCGGTGTCGATCTCGTGCACGACCTCCTTGCGCCTGGCTAGCTCCGGGATGGAGTCTGGCAGGGGAGCCCGCTGCTGCTTGGCCTGGTGGTGGTTGCCCAGCCACTTGGCGTCTGGGCCCTGCATGGTGACCCGAAGGTGCTCCTCGAGCTCCGTCGGGTTGAAATCCTTGAGCTCCTCTGGTGCCTCTACCCACCCTGACGGCGGCTGTGTCTGGGAGCCCGCGCCCTTGTGGCTGGCCTCCTGCGCGGCTTCCGACGGCTCTGGATCGGCAACGGCAGTGATGCTGCCGCACTTCTTGCCGCCTCCTTTCGCACTTGCTGCGGGAGTCGGTCCTTTCTCCTGGGCCCCTGCCGCAGCGGCCTCGCCTGCCCTATTGGCGGCCTCCTCAGCGTCGTGCGCCTGTCGCAGCGCAGCAGCCCGCTTGTCCGCCTCCTCGTGCGAGCCCACCTTGGGGCCGCTCTTGGGCCCGCCCCTCTTGATCAGCTGCATCTGCACGGTGCGATCGAGCAAACCTACCTTGCCGATCGGCTTGTGCGAGTGCGGGCATACGAGTTCTGGCAGCCCTTCCAGCTGGAGCTGTCCCAGCAGATGATGCGGCCGCTCGCTGGCGACTTCGGGCGGTGATCGAGGCTGCGACCGTACTCCTTGCGAGTCAGGGCATGCCCCAGCAGCCCGGCGCCCCCTCGATCACCTGCCACTCCTCCTGCTGCACTTCCCACCTCCGACCCGCCTACCCCCACCTTGCCCGCCTTGGGCCCAGGCCTGGGGTGGATCGGCTGCGGGGCGGGCACCGCGCTGGAGCGGAACGCCGTCTGCCACTGCGACCTCGTGAGCTTGTGGCGATGCCTGACCATGATGTCCGTCATGGAGTACTGGTCGGGCTCATCGAGGAAGTAGGTGCGCGGCATCCGCAGCCGCGGCCCAGGGTCCTCGCTGCTGGCCGGGGACGTGCAGACGAAGCGGATGCGATCCCACGTCGGATTCTCATCTCCCATGAGCTCCAGCATGCGCGCCCTCTTCATGCGCAGCTCCTCACACTAGCGGCCTCGTAGCTCCGCCCATATGCCGAGGATGACGTTGGGCGGCCATGCATGTTCTGCCTCCTCGTTGAGACTGAGGAGGTGCTCGGCCATCCTGATCTTTTGGTCATAGTGCTCCTGGCCGTAGAAGCACGCCCAAGCCCAAGACTCCCGCTTAGCGTCTTGAAACCAGTGCTGGGGCGTCGACGCATGCCTCGGCCGAGCCTCGAGCTTGCAGTCCTTCGGCGGCACGTAGTTGTCCATGTCCGCCTCCGTCGTCTTCGGGGAGTTGGCGCAGCAGAGGCAGTAGTCCGGCAGGTGGACATGATCACGCCCGCCGCGCTGGAAACGCTGCGAGGCCGTGCGCGATGCTGTTCGTGACATTCGTGGGGAACTTGATCGACCGAGAAAGCGGTCTGGAGTTCTGACCCACGGACCTCAGCGCATGCAAAGCGTCCTTGCCCAGCAACCCCGGACACGGCGCGACGGTGTAGTAGTCGCAGCCTCTCGCCATGAAAGTGAGCTGCTCCTCCACGCGCCCGATGCTGGCCAAGGTGCCTTTGGCAGCGCCTCCTGGCCCCTCCGCATGTTTGTTGGCTCGCCCCAGCTCGCGCACCAGATTCTGTAGCCCAATGCCGACCTCAGACTCGGGCGACGGCGCGCCCGGAACCCTCTCCTCCTGCGGCATCGACGAAGCTCCTGCCTGCCATTCCTGCGGCCGCGTAGCACGCTCCACGAAGGCTGCTGGGGCGGTCTGGCGGTCCAAGGTATAGTCGAGCCGGCCCCTCCTGTTCCATAGAACGCACTCGAGTTGAAGCTGACCTGCGCCTCCTGCAGCGGGGGCGGCCTCTGACCGAAGCCTAGGGAACCTAGGCCCGGCGGGGGCCCTGTTAGGGAAGGCCTCGGCGGGGCCGCCGGGCCCGCGCGCCCGCCCCCTGCAGGCCAGGGTGGCACCGCCGCTCTCTGCCCACTGACAGCCGCCTCGTGACCGTCGTAGGCTGTGTGGGCCCGTGGCGGCGCGGGAGGCCCTCTGTCCCTCCTGGGGATTCGCCTCCCTCTCCTCCCTCGAGCTCCTTGCTCCACACCTCACGGCATTCCCTCAGGAGACTGGGGCCCACCTCGCTGACACCTCCCCCGTGCGTCGCGTCGGCCGCCTCGATGAGTTCTGCGAGCAGCTCGCCCCTGCCCACGCCGCTCTCAGACGAGATGGCCCCTCTGGCCGCTACGTCTGTGAGCCGGTCCGCGCGCTTGGTGAGGTAGGCCGAGATGAGCGACGACCTCGGGCCCTGGCTCCGCTGCTCCTCGTCCTGCTCCTGAGCCCTCCTCAGCTTCGCGTCGAAGTCCGCCCGCGTCTCTCTCCTCGTCGGGGTAGTGCTGCGGCTCCTGGACCGCGCCCGCTTGGCGAGGTGATGGCGACTGCGGTCCTTGCTGAGCGCTATTGCGGATGCTGGAATCAACGCGCCCCCCCGGTAGTTCGCGCCGTCGCCGTGATCCGAGAGCCGCAGCGCTGCGCCAGAACGCCAGCAGATGGCGGGGGGCTGGGCCCCCGCAAACTCGTCGAGCAGCTCCGGCCTCGGCGCCGAGAAAGCGCCATCCGGGATGGAGACGACCAGCCCCCAGCCAACCGCCTCCACAAACGCCCGCGGGCCATCGTCGCTGAAGTCCTTGGCCGGGCCGACGAAGCGCGCTGGGAAGCTGTAGTGCGCATGCCACTCGTGCTCCGCGTCCGCCAGGGGGTCCCGCACATGTAGTAGCCGCGCAGCCTCAACCTCCGCCTTGGCAGGGCTGCCTCTGCGGCCTGAAGCCCCGGGGGGGCGACGAGCTGCGCGATCCTCGCCCCTCCTCTCCAGCTCCTTGCTGCTCGACCTCCGATCCCGAGCTCCATCCTCCTGGTGAGGCGTGGCCGATCGACTGCGCCAGCCCGCCGTCCGATCAGCTGCGTGAGCCGCGCACAGGGAGAAGCCATCCTCCCCGACCACGTGGGCGCGATGACATTGCCAGCGCGCCACCCTCCGCGCTGCCGCCTGGCTCTCGCAGGTGCCCGCGTGATGGGCGCGCGCCCAAAAGACCCGGGTACCTCCTTCCTCCTGCGTCTCACGCACGTCGGATACCGCGGCGTCCTCGACCAGCATGAAGACTGGGTCCTGCCGCCCTGCCTGGCTGCATCCCGCCCGGCAGCATGAGGCGCTCAGGACTTGGGTGCCGTTCTTGGCGACGTACGCCACTCCGAGTTGGGGTCCATCTCCTCGACCTTGCTGGGCGGCTGCCCCAGCTTGGGGTGCCTCAGCCTTCGCCTGTTGCAGCGCCGGATCAGCCTCCCTCCTGCTCTGCCCACTCCGCGACGTACCCAGGAGCAGCACAACCAACTGCCAATCCTAGCGCGTCCTGCTGGAGAAAGCTTAGCCAGGTCCGCCACGTTGACCGGGGAGCCGCGGGCCACGACGCACGAAGAGCAGACGTGGGCCATGGGCTTGTCGCCGGCTGGGAGGGCGCAGCGAGAGGCCGCGCACAGATGCACCAGGCCGATCCCTTCGTTGTCCCTGGTCTCCTCCATGTCGGCCTTCAGGTGGCGATGGGAACTGCCCTTCGCTTCCCTGAACTTGTGCACGTAGCCGTGCCGCGTGATGCGGCCGCCCTTCAGCGGCCCCTGCTCGAGCCTGGCGACCGAGCCCCCTGACTGGACGATGAGGTCGTTGGGCATCATCTTCTCTGCTCCACCCCCTCTCGCCCGAACCTCGGTCTTAACGTAGCCCTCGTCGACGGCCAGCGCCTCCGACGGGCCGTGCCAGCTGAGAGCCCCCGCCGAGTTGCCATCGAGCGCCAATTTCACGCCATGCCCTGTCTTGCTGCCCCGCGCGAACCCCCGAAGCGCCACCGGCAGCAGAGACGCTTTGCTCCATGCTGTCTTCAGGAACCAGACGAGGAGGCTCAACGCCGATCCGAGGACCGTCGCGGCACCTAGGGCTGCCGACCCCATGGCCGCCCACTGCAACCTCGCCCAAAAGGCGCCGAGTAGGTAGCGGCCCAGGGAGTCGACCAGACCCATGATGAATGCGACGAGCTGGCGGGGGAACGCGCCCAGAGCGCATCCCATTCTCTCCCCCAGCCGCTTGAGCACCACCTCGACGAAGGAATTGACCCGCTCCATCGAGAATAACTCCCCGCCAGGTGCCGCGGCTGAAGTCGGGGCGCGAGCGCTGGAGGGCCCACCGCCGCCGCCCGTCAGGTTGGGCGCTCCTCTCCGCCCCTCGGGCGGCGGAGGCGGTGGGCCTGCCCCTGATCCCGGCGCCTCCTCGGCCCCCTCCCGGGCTCGCGCCTCCCGCGTCCTCGCGGGCTTGGGCGCGGATGCCCCCCTCGCTGCCTCGGCCTCGTGCCGCGCGGCGTCGCCCCGCAGCGCGGTGTCCACCTCCTCCGCTTCGCCTGCCCGGGGCTCCTCTGGGCCGCCGAGCCCGCGGGGTGGAACCCCTGATGATGGCGCGGGCGCCGATCTCGCAGGGGCGTGGTCGGCGTAGTAGGAATCGCAGTAGGCGTAGTACTCCTCTGAGCTCTCGCCTGCCCGACTGGAACGCCTGCCTGGACCAGCCGCGGCCGGCGGCGGGTCCGTGGCCAGGGGCTCCGCGGGGGCAGGGGGCGACGCAGGTAGAGGTGGCCCCCCGGGCGCCTCAGCCGCTGGCAGCTCGTCGCCGCCGCCTCCTCGCAGCTGGGCTCATTCTGGGGGCCAGGCTGGCCCTGCCGCTGTTCGTCTCCTTCGTCGTCGGGCCCGGCCTGCTCGTGACCTCCCTCCTCGGGGCCCGTCGCGATGGCAGATGCGCGGGCCGTCGCGTGCCAGTTGGCGCCGAAGGGCGCGTCGAGCCAGGTGGCCAGAGCGCCCATGACCAAGGCCAGGGTGCACTCTAGCCCGCGGACGGGCCTCATCTTCACCGGCCCTCCCGAGTGCGTCCGCGCGTCTGCCGCGGGCCGCGGGGCCCCCCTCCGAAGCCCCCGCCCGCGCTGGAGGGGGGACCTGGCCCAGCTACTACCCAGCGCCCCTCTGACTGCTCGGCCCCCCCAGCTGGGCAGCGCGCCATGGCTCCGCCCGCCCGCCCCCAAAAAACAGCCGGGCACTGCGGAGCAGCGTCTCGAGCAAATGGCGCGGAGAGAAAAACTTGAGTAGACGGAGGCGGAGGCAGGGCAGAGGGACAGGGCGGGGCTACGCCGGGCAGGGAAACCCTATGTTCTGACGAACGTTCATGTCCCTTCCGTACTTGGCGCAGACTGTCGGCCGTCCTGAGAGGCGCGCGATCAGGGAGGGGCTCGACGCTTCCCCTGACCGCCAGCGCTTCGTCACTGACCTGCTGGCGCTCGCCCAGGAAGGAGAGCGCTGGTGTCCCGAGCTCGAGCGGGGCCTTGCCAAGCATGCTCGAGCGCGGCGGGGCATCTTCGTGGTCAGCCGAGAGCGCGCTCTGCGGGGCCCCCCCAAGTTCCGCTGGGCGCCGGCGCACAGGTCATTGGAGGGGCTCATGGGCACAGAGCCGCAGGAGCTGCGTGATTGGCTTGGCAACGGCTGGGCAGACTACTTCACGCGCGGCGGCGCGGCCTCTCACGTACTGGCTGGGTCGGTAGCTGAGGCGGCAGCAGCTGCGCTGAAATAGCACCGCAAGGTCCTGCAGTTCAGTTCGTGGGCGGCACTGCAGGTGGTGGCTCGCAAACGATGGGGATGCGACGTGGAGGTCCCCAGGCCGCCTCGCGAGCAGGCCAGGCCCACTGTGGTGGCACGCAGTGCGGACCATGTCCTGGCTTACTGCGCCAGCCTCGGGTGGTGCCGATGCACCCAATGCGGAGCCACGGCCGCAACGGGCTCCTCCCTCGAGCCGCTGCAAACTAGTTATCATCGCGTATGTCGCCCTTCGCGTTTTACCACAGCTCTCAACGCCGAGTACTTCCGCGCCTTCGGCGAGGGCTGGGTTCTCTGCGGCGACCAGAGGGCTGGCGTGGCCCTGGGTGCGGCCTTGGCGCTCGAAGGGGGCTCGCAGCCCTCGGCCCTGGCCGAGGAGGTCGGGGGCGCCTCCGCTGCGCTTGGGCGCATCGCGCTCAGGGGCAACAGTGTTTACTGTTGCAGGCGCTGCGGGCCTCACTGCGCTGCGGGAAATGTCCGCGCAGTGCGGAAGCCTGGCTGGAGGTGCGATGGGCTCTCGCCCGTAGTCCGTAGCGCGCCCGCGTGCGCGGCGGGAGACCTTCCTGAGGCGCTGCGCGCCTCTTCCTCCTCCTCCTCCTCCTCCTCCACCTCCTCCTCCTCCCGTTCCTCCTCCCGTTCCTCCTCCTCCTCCTCCTCCTCCTCCTCCTCCTCCTCCTCCTCCTACCTCCTCCTCCTTTCCTCCCCTCCTCTTCCTCCTCCTCCTCCTCCTCCTCCTCCTCCTCCTCCTCCTCCTCCTCCTCCTCCTCCTCCTCCTCCTCCAGGGGTGGAACGCGCCACGGGCGGGCACAGGGCCCCCAAAACAGACCAGGCGGGCAGGCACCAAGGTGCCATGCGGACGGTCCACGAGGCCACGAGCCGCCGAAAGATCGATCTACAACGCCCACGCTGGCCCGCAGACGGCCGAAGAGGCCCCCCCAGGCGCCCCAAGAAGCTCTCAAGAGGCGTCCTAAGAAGGCCTCACAGAGCAAATATCTTCCCACTCCCACGAGGCAGCTCGCATGTTTAGCACATTCGCCTTTTGTGCGTTCACAACGTCCAAGACAGCCCAAGAAACCTTCTGGATCGCCCCATTAGGCCCAAGAGGCCCCCAAGAGGGCTCTTAGACGACCCAAGAGGGCCCGAAGACCGCTCAAGAAGCCCCCAAGACGGCCCGAGGGGGACCAGGACAGCCCCAAGACGGGGTCCAGACGGGAAACCCGGGCGGGTGTGTTGAGCCTTCGACCCCAAACCGCCGCCCGGTTGCCCCAAGAAGCCTCCAACGGGCTCCCAGAGAGCTCCGAGAGGCGCCCCAAAAAGCTCCCAAGAGGCCCCCAGGATGCCCCCAAAGGTTAAAAACTGCTTCCCAAACGCCCCCGAGACGCCTCCCACGAGACTCCGTCTGCCATCCGCGTGGCCTCACACCCGCAGCCCTGGCACGGTGGCGGGATGTGCCGAAGGCCGTTCGACAATCAGTCTTCTGGTATTCAAACATATGCCCGCCGTTTGTACACATGCTTTCTAGCCGTGTGCGTGAACGGCGACCACTGAAAATGTCAGCCACAGAAATCACTACTGCCGGTCCGGGCTGTGCCGCATTTGCCGTGGGACCCGGGGGAATCTTTGGCGAGCACGCGGTAGATTGTCCACAAGGGCCCCTGACGCAAAATCCCCCGACCCCTTGGGGTGTCATCAGCATGTGAGCTGCTTAGTTACCCCTCTCCCGACCGGTCCGGTCGATTGGGAGGGAGGGGGGTCCGCCCGGATCCCTGGGCCTGGACCCGACGCATCATGGGAGGATAGAGGCCACCACTATCATCATCATCATCATCATCATCATCATCATCATCATCATCATCATCATCATCATCATCATCATCATCATCATCATCATCATCCATTCATTCATTCATTCATTCATTTATTCATTCTTTCATTCATTCATTCATTCATTCATTCATTCATTCATTCATCATTCATCATCATCATCATCATCAGCAGCAGCAGCATCATCTGCAGCAGCATCATCAACACCACCACCAGCAGCATCATCATCAGTATTATCATCATCAATATCATCAACATCATAATCATACTCATCATCATCATCATCACCATCATCATCATCATCATCATCAGCATCATCATCCTCATGATCCTCATCCTCATCCTCATCATCCTCATCCTCGTCCTCATCAGCATCAGCATTAGCATCATCATTATCATCGTCATCCTCAGCATCAACATCCTGATCCCCCTCCTCATCAGCATCACCATCATCGCCATCATCATCGCCATCGTCATCGTCATCCTCATCCTCATGCCCATCCTAATCGTCATCAACATCATACTGACCATCATCACAAGTCATCATCATGACCACCATACTCTTCATGATCGTCATCATCATCATCAACATCATCAGCATCATCATCGCCATCATCATCACCATCATCTTCGTTGTCGCCGCGCTTCTCCTCGCTCCTGCTACCCGCTCCTCCTCGCTGCTCCTCTCCACTCATCGTCGTCCTCGTTCTCATCCTACGCCCTCTCTCTTCACGATCATCGATCCTCCTCCCTGCTCCCACTCTGGATGTGGCGTTGGCAGAACTGGGTTTAGTGGGACCTGGTTTAGCGATGTGTGGGACGCCCCCCCCCGCCCCGTTCCGCTGACCGAAACTGCCGCCACTCGGAAAAACACCAGTTACGGCAGACCTGGTTTAGCGGTTCTGGTAAATTCAGGGGCTCTCGGGCCCCACCACGGGGTCCCCTTGCCCGGGGTCTTGGCTATAATACCCGACGGCAGTCCTTGGCCTCTCGCGAGGGTGCCTCTCGATCCGACGCCCGTCGGCGGCGCAGCGGCCCCGCGCAGCCAGCGGCGCCTGCTGGCACACTACAGGAGGTGCCCCCCGCCTGGCGCCGCAGGGCGTGCTCGGGTGGAGCTGCCGAGTGCCTGCGCTCGGGGAGGCGCGACCGACCGCAGCTCTGTGATCGACGCTGATGTCGTGCCCTGCTCCCCGCAGATCACGCCATTTCCTGACCTTGTGGTCGGCGATGTCTTTCGGATGAGCGATCGCGCGACCCTCGACCTCAAGCTCGTCCTGGGGTGCAGGATCCCCCTTCAGCCCTGGGACAGGCGTCCCCGACATCGAAAAAGTTTACTGTATACCGTTCTTCGCCCGCTGAACCTTGGGGGTATCAGGAAGCTCTTTTGACACGGGCCGAGGATGCGAGCGACCAGTGAACTGAGGACTTCACAGTGCAAGCGCAACGCATGGCAGCGCGAGCGCGCTCTCGTGCCTTTGCAAGCATCGCTGGACGAGTTCCGTGGATCGTTACCTAATCTGCCCTGGGAGTCCTGCATCAGAGCAACAAGGGGGATCCTGACCACAAAGTCAGCAAATGGCGTGACCTGTGGGGAGCAGGGCACGACATCTGCGTCGAAAAAACATGGGCCTTCTTGACAGAGCTGCGGTCGGTCGCGCCTCCCCGAGCGCAGGCACTCGGCAGCTCCACCCGAGCACGCCCTGCGGCGCCAGGCGGGGGCACCTCCTGTAGTGTGCCAGCAGGCGCCGCTGGCTGCGCGGGGCCGCTGCGCCGCCGACGGGCGTCGGATCGAGAGGCCGTGGGGATCGTTCAACCTTGAACGATCGGCCATTTCCGAAACTTCCAAATCGTTCCACATCGAAAGATTCTGGGTCGCCCGCGGCGTTCAACGTTGAACGCCACAGGCGGGGTCGCCGCCGGTCGACACGACACGAACCTACCGTATCGAGGCCGTGCTGACATGGCCATGGCAGCTCATGATCGTCTTGGGGCGCATGCTGGCCAAGAAGAGCGGCGGGGACAGAATCACTGGGTTGCCTCCGATGCTTACGCGCGTATGGTCCCTGGCGCGGGACTCGTTCGTAAAGTCTTGGGCCCAAGAATCCGAGCCCTTGGGGATACTGCAGTGGCCGGCAATGCGAGAGGCGGTCTTAGGAGCGTCGTGGGAAGAAGTACACCAACGCCTGGACGCTTCCACTGGGCATGGCCTCCTCGACATCCAGAGTTTCTGCGACAGCATGGAGTGGCTGAGTTTGGCTCGGACTGCGTTGCGGTTGGGGTTCCCTCCAGTGATATTGTTCTTCGAGCTTCAGATGTGCATGTGTCCCCGTGTGGTTGAACAGCTTGGTGAGTGTTTCCGCGCCTTCCACCCTACGCGGAACGTGGTGCACGGCTAACGCGATGGCACGCGATTTGCACGTTGCCTGACCTATTGATTCCTAATCGTCCTGTGGTGTTGGGTCCTCGTTTCGAAGAGAGCACCCCGCTTCCTCTTCTCCCCTTCTCCTCTTCTCTTCCTCCACCTCCTCCTATTCCTCTTCCTCCTCATCATCCCCCTCCTCCTCCTTCGCCTCCTCCTCCTCCTCCTTATCCTCCTCCTCCTCCTCCCTCCTCCACTGCGTGCCTCTTCTCTCCGCATGCCAACCAATTCGGCACACCCCTCACACGCTTCGTGGCTCCATACGGTTTTCCACCGAAGGCCACAGTGGCAACGTTCGCATGCGTCTGCCCCACCCAGTACTGCGCTCGGGGTCCCATACGGAGCTCCACCGAGGGCCTCAATGGCGACGTTCGTATGCGCCCGCCCCACACAGAACAGCGCTGCGTGGCACCATAGGGAGCTCCACCAAGAACCCCGATGGCGACGTTCACATGCATCCGCCCCACACACAACAGCGCTTCGTGGCCTCACAGGGAGCTCAACCGAAGGCCCCAGTGGCGACGTTCGCATGCGTCCGCCCCACCCGGTACAGCGTTTCAAAGTTTCGTGGCCCCATAGGGAACCCCACCACCCAAGACTCGGTTGCGACGTTCGCATGCGTCCGCCCCACCCAGTACAGCGCTTCGTGGCCCCATAGGGAGCTCCACCGAGGGCCCCAATGGCAACGTCCGAATGCGTCCGCCCCACACAGTGCAGCGTTTCGTGGCCCGACAGGGAGCTCCACCTGAGGCCCCAGTGGTGACGTTCGCATTAACCGGTCTGCGCCACCCAATGCAGCGCTTCGTGGCCCCATGGGGAACCCCTTACGTAAGGCCCCAGTAGCGACGTTTGCATGCGTCTGCCCCGCCCAGTGCAGCGCTTGGTGGCCCCATAGGGAGCTCCACCGAAGGCCACGATGGCGACGTTCGCATGCGCCCGACCCGCCCAGTACAGCGCTTCGTGGCCCCATAGGGAGCTCCACTAAGATTGATCTGGGCTCCGAATACCACTACCCGTTTGCAGATTACCATTGGTCCGTGCTCCAAGGATCACGACCACTGGAAACGAAAAGGCGAGACCCTGGAAATAGCCCCCCGCGCCCTGGAAACACACGGACACCCGGCAATCCCTGGGCACCGCCCCCTCGCTCGAGCGGGAGCCCCTCTGCGGCAGACGTCCCTTCTGTTTCCAGCGAACGGCCCTTTCTTCCCACGGTGTGTGTGTGTGTGTGAGAGAGAGTGAGTGTGTGAGAGAGAGAGAGTGAGTGTGTGTGTGTGTTGTGTTTGTGTGTGTTTGTGTGTGTGTGTGTTGTGTGTTGTGTGTTGCGTGTTGTGTGTTGTGTGTTGTGTGTTCTGTTGGGGGCGCTTCCAAAAAACAACGCGTCGCTCCCTGCGGAAGGATCACGACTTCCGCGACGCCCCCCTTTCTCACCTCCGCTGGGGTCTTCTGGGGGGACCTCGCGTGAGGACCGCCAACGCGAAACCGCCAGCTTGAAGTTCTCAACGCTCCTCCCCGCGTTCCCCCCTCCCTGCTTACACCGCCAGGGGGCGCGATCGCGGGCCTCACTTCCTCGCGCGGCGGGGTGCCAGAGCTGCCAATCGCGCGCTCTTCTGCCCACGCGTCCCTCTGGATGCTCGGCCTCAGTGGTGGCGGCTGGGTGCCAGGATGACGCGAGCTCGCAGGAGAACACCGCGAGCTTGCCCCGAGGTCGTTCCAAGACTACCAGACTGCCCCAGGACGTCCGAGAATTAGCTACAGAGAAGCCCGAGACGACCCCAGGAAGTCCCCCGGACGCCTCCAACCTGTCTGGCCTCAGCCCATGAACCCATCAGGATCGGGGGGAACCGGCGGCAAAAGGCAAGGCCCTCCGGAGAACCTGGGATTCCCGCGTCTCGACGGGGACGGGCTTAGCGCGGTTCCGCCTGGCCGACGACTGCTTGTTGCTGGAGCCTGGCATGGCTACGAAAACGCGCCCCAAGCAGCCATCATGATGCAAAGTACTACTCTTGGGCCGAGAAAACAGCCAGAGCGTGCTGCTGGACGGCGGACTGCCGCGCAGTGTCGCACACAATGCATGGAACCATTCAGGGGCCCCTGCACAGCCCGGCGGCATGGAGTCCTGCCGTTTGGGCCGCTCGCCGACAGCTCATGAGCTGGAGCCACCCAGGCGCGAGCGCTTCGCGCGCGCGCGTGGGCCCCAGTCGAAGACCACATGGGGCCTCGGGCCTCCCGACCTGGTCCAACGGATTTTCTCTTACGGATGCCGCACGTGCCAACCGAACGTGGCGGGCGTGAAGCGTGGCTCGACGTGGTCGCCGCCCTTCTCGACTCTCGATCTGCTGCTCCTCCTCCGCCCTGGGGCCAACTGAGGTCCTCCGGGTCCCTCCCGAGCAGCGACGCTCTGAGCTGCGCCTCGTGTCCGTGAAAAGCAGCTTCAAGACATTCCCCCTTCCGCTCCTCGCACCGCGGCCCGGAAACCACTTCTGACCTTGGAGTATGCAATCGCTTCGGACAGGCAAGAAGTGCGGGAGGAGGAGGAGGAGGAGGAGGAGGAGGAGGAGGAGGAGCTGAAGAACCCCTCCTCCTTCTCGTCCCCTCCAACCTCCTCCCATGTCCAGACGGGCCCCCCGCGCGGCGAAGGCGGGGACTGCAACGCTCTTCTTCCTGACGTCAAGACTTGCATCCGCCCTGAACAGGCGTCGGAGGCAGCTGCAAGAGTCCTCGTTCTCCTCCTCCAGCTCCCCACCTCCTCGTACTCCTCCTCCTCCTCCTCCTCCTCCTCCTCCTCCTCCTCCTCCTCCTCCTCCTCCTCCTCCCTACCTCCTCGTCCTCCTCCTCCTTCTGCTCCTCCTCCTGCCTCCCTGCCCCCTGTTTCTGATTCTCCAGGGTCGGGGCTCGGACCTGGCCCAGACCCCGTGCCCTACAGACGCAACAACAAAAAGAAAAACGGACCTGGCTCCGCGAACTCGGTCGCCAGCTACATCACATGTCAATGTCCACTACCGTCGGGGAGACGTAAGACCCGGGTACGGGGGACTCGGAAATCCCCGACGAGGTCGTCAAAAAAACGACGAGGCCGAGCCTGCATTTTGACGAGGCCTCCCGCTGCAGACATCCCACGAAACTCCTCCTCGTCAAAATCCGAGTCGCGGTCGTCAAAAAAAAATGGCGAACCCGAGTCCCGGCAAACCCGGGTCTTACGCTCCCCCGATACCATTAGGGCGGGCGTGTCCTCCTACAGGCGGGTTTTGGACGAACAATTAGAAATAGCCAAACAATGATCAACACATGCAACACAAACATAAAAAGATCGTCCACATACTATTTTTCGACTAGTCTTGAATATTCCACCTGTAGAGGGACACGCCCGTATTAACACCACCATGCCACGAGACACTGAGCGGAGTAACCTCCGGTTCCTTCGAGCTCTCCCTGTGGAGGCCTGTGACGCTCGTCGAACGCCCCGGGCCCCCGATTTCTAGAATCGGCCGCGTGGACTCTCCCGAGACCCCGAAAGCGCTCTGAGGGTCCCACACTTCCAACGTGCCCCAGAAAGATTGTTCACAAGTGTCGTCCTCGAGTCCTCTTGGGCGCTTCTCGGGCCGTCGTGAAGGACCCGGGGGCTGGCCCAAGATGCAAACATCACTGTCAAATTGTAAATTGTTGCGTTGAGACCGTCTCGGACGACCTAAGAAGTTAGAAATCCATCCGATCCTGGGGGTGAGGAGACAGCCCCCCGCCTTTTCCCCGCGCGGCGGCGCGCTCGGCGGGCTCACGCGCAGGACCGAGGCGCATGGCCAGAGGTCGGGCATGTCTCCCTACACGCGGATGTTGGATGATTTTGTTAAAAAAGCAATGCATACTCAAAAGTAGTCAAAAATACACCAAACATCGTCCCCATACTATTGTTCCACTATTTTTGAAGATTTCTCCTGTAGAGGGACAGACCCGACTGAAGCATGGCCGCGGGGGCCTGCCTCACATTGAGCAGGACCGACCGTCCCGGCATTCCTATAGGCCTACCAAGACATGCTCTTAGAGCCCAACAATGTTCTGCGAACAAGCCCTGGGCTCTTAGAACACAAGCCCGATGTGCCAACACAGAACAGACTCGACCAGAAGTGTCCCGAGAACAGTTCGTGCCGACCACAGAAGGTTCTCAGAACATGCTTCGGTGGGCCGACAGGCAAGCCCTTTGTGGGCCCCGGAAACGGCAAGGTCGTTTTTTCACCGTTTCCAAAAAGATGTCCCTTGAAAATGGAAACGGCAAAAAAACAGCGACCGGAAACGGCAAAAAAACGGCTCCAGGATTGGAACCGGAGCCGGAACCCGTCAAAAAACGGCGACGGAACCGGTAAAAAAACGGCGTCGGAACCGGCCAAAAAACGGCAGAACGGAACCGGTGAAAAAACGGCCCTGTCGTTTCCAGGGCCCACTAAGGGCAAGCCAGGACGCTTCGCCACTGCTCGATCACAGGAATGCGCGCCCCCGGCGCGCGCCCTGCAGCGCCCGGCACCCGCCCGTCGGCGGGCGGCGCGAGCACCTCGGGCGGGCTCCCGACGGACCCCCGGGCCAGGCCGAGCCCGCGGCCATTGCCCTGAGTCGGGCCTGTCCTTCTGCAGGAGGAGAAAAAATCGTCTCGGGGCGATGTTTTCTGTGTGGGAGTATTGCTGAATATGTTCTGACTATCTCCCAACCCTCCTTGGTTGGGCATTGGTTTTCAACAGAGCACCGCTCGCGCGTCCTTCTCCTCCTCCCGCCCCCCGCCTCCCTCCCGCCTCCCGCCCCCCCATCCCTATTCTCTCCTCTTGCCGTGCCTGGGGGCTGCGATCTGCGAAACTGTCGCCACTTTCGAGGGCTGGTGGTGGGTCCAGCGTAGTGAGGCACCGCGCAGCTATGAGCAGGACCTCGCCGTTCCTGGGGGGCTGTGGTCTCCGAAGCCGTCACCACATTCGAGGGCTGCTGGTGGGTCCAGCGGGTGAGGCACCGCGCAGATCTGAGCGGGACCTCGCCGTCCCTGGGGGCTGCGATCTGCGAAACCGTCGCCACTTTCGAGGGCTGCCGGTGGGTCAGCGGGGTGAGGCACCGCGCAGATCTGAGCGGGACCTCGCCGTCCCTGGGGGCTGCGATCTGCGAAACTGTCGCTACTTTCGAGGGCTGCTGGTGGGTCCAGCGGAGATTATTATCATCATCAACATCATCATCATCATCATCATCATCATCATCATCATCATCATCATCATCATCATCATCATCATCATCATCATCATCATCATCATCATCATCATCATCATCATCATCATCATCATCATCATCATCATCATCATCATCATCATCATCATCATCATCATCATTATTATCATTATCATCATCATCTTCATCAGCATCCCCTTCCTCATCCGCCTATTCCTCCTCCATTCCTCCCTCCTGCCTCTCCACCTCTCCAAACTCCGACTCGTCCTGCTCCTCCCCCTCCGATTCGTCGTTCATTTCCTCCTCTTGACGTATGGCGTCTTACCCAGTCATGGATTCCACTGCATGCTCAGCCACAGCTCTGATCAAGGCAACTCGTCTGGGCATCCATTCTGCACGGGCTGGTGGGGTGTCGCGAACCGTGCCGAATAATCACAAGAACGTTTTATGATCGAGAGCAGCTTCGAGGAGGAGAGGAGAGGAGAGGAGAGGAGGAGACGAGAGGAGAGAAGAAGAGAAATGGATGAGAGGAGAGGAGAGGAGAGGAGAGGAGAGGAGAGGAGAACGTGAGGAGAGGAGACGAGAAGAGAAGAGACGAGAAGAGAAGAGGAGAGAAGAGGAAAGGAGAGGAGAGGGGATGAGATGAGATGGGATGGGATGGCATGGGATGGGCTGAGACGAGACGAGGTGAGATGAGATCTTATGAGATGAGGTGAGACGATATGAGATGAGATGGGATGAGAGGTTCTGAGATGATAAGAGATGAGATGAGAGGCTATGTGATGATATGAGATGATATGATATGTCACGCTATGATATGAGATGGGTTGGCACGATATGAGATATGAGATGATATGGAATGAGATGAGATGAGATGAGATGAGATGAGCTGAGATGGAATGAGATGACATGATATGATATGGTATGAGATGAGAGGAGATGAGATCATGTGAGATGAGAGGAGAGGAGATGGAATGAAGAGACGAGACGAGAGAGGACGACACGCACGAGAGGGAGCACGTGCCGCAGCGCAGCCTCGCAATCAGAGGACACCGCAGGCATCGGCCAGCCGAGCATGCAAGCGTACACCCTGCGAAAGGCTTAAGAAATCATGGGTTAAGAAATTCATAGTCTCAGAACTTGAATGAAAACCCAGCATTTCTATCAAACTCTTGGGATTTACATTGAAACATTAAGAGTAATCGAGACTCTGGCCGAAAACTTAGGTTTTCTTAAGCATCGCCTGAGGTGTAGGCCCACACGTGGCTGGAGGAGAAGAGAGGAAGAGAGGAGCGAGAGGAGACACGACGTGTGCTGGTCGGCGGCGGGCCGGCTCCGGCAAGCTGTCGGAAGACCGGCTCTCCCCACCCTGGGCTTCGGCGGCAGGGGCGAGAAGGCGCGAGGAGGAAGAGGGGGGAGAGGCCGACGGGGGGAGGAGACGGAGCAACACCGGTCCAGCGCTGAGCGCTGGCGCAAGTCCGACGCAGGTCGCACGACGACGACGACGACGACGAAGAGCGACGGCGGCGACGACGACGACGACGGCGACGACGACGACGACGACGGCGACGACGACGACGACGGCGACGACGACGACGGCGACGACGACGACGACGACGACGACGGCGGCGACGACCCATCCCGGGCTTCGCCCGCCCCGCCGGACGCCTCGCGCCCTGCGCCGCGCGCGCCGCGATTGCACCGCGCGCCCCGAGCGCCGCGAGCGGCCCCGGGCCGCCCGCGCAGGCCTCGGCGACCTCGGGCGCCTCGGCCTCCTCTGCGTCCTCGGCCTCGCGGCTTCCAGAAGGGCCCAAAAGGTTCGCAGAAGGCATCTATACACCACCACCGTGCCAAGTCAGGGCCATTCCGGCCCTGGCACGGTGTATACGCCCTCCTGGCCGAGGCCAGGAGGGTCTATACACCATCCTGGGGCCCAGGCCTGACACGGTGGTGGTGTATAGATGCCTTCGTCGGACAGAAGGGGCCAAAAGGCACACCCGAATGGGAAGCACAGAGACATACCAGTACTGGATGTCCCACCCGGAGGCGCGCGTCCGACCCGAACATGCAGTATACCCGTCTTGTAGTTTAGTGTTTCCCGAGCGGTGTGGCCTGAAAGTGCCCGCCGCGACACATAGACTATAACATTTCTCGGTGCGCGCGTCGCCCCTGGGGGGGGCGACGCGCATATAGTGTAAGTATGTTGGGGTGACGCCGACCGAACGGACACTGTCAGCCGTCGCCCCCGAGAAATCCCTAAGGAGCCCCCCAGAGGCCCCCCAAAGGCCGCCAAGACGCCCGGAAATGGCCCCCCCAAGGCCCCCACGAGGTTTAAAAACTGTTTCCACCAGGCCCCACAACAGCCTCCTCCGCGCCCTCGGCCTCGCGGCGGCGACGGGCATACCGGCGGCAAACGACGGCGGACCGACGACGGCGACGGCGACGGCGACGGCACCCCTCACGCAAGTCGGCGGGGTCAGTCGAAAAACCCATGGGATTTGCCACATTTCTGAAATTCAATGGCACCCCTCACGCAGATCAGCAGGGTCAGGGTCGAAAAACCCATGGGATGTGCCATATTTCTGAAATCCGGCGGCTCCCCCCGCGCAGATCGGCGGGGTCAGGGTCGAAAAACACATGGGATTTGCCACATAAGGGATTCGCCACATTCCTTGGAATCACACCAGCCCTCTGGACGTCGGTGGTTTAGGGAGTTTCCTCTTCCACCCCTCCTTCTTCCCCTTCGGGGAGGGGTTTACCCCTCCCCTACCCCCTCCCCATGGACCTGGACGGGGGGGGGTCGCAAGTCGTCGGAGCGTCCAAAACGGCCTCGGCGAGGAAGTCAAAATCATTGATGTTACTACGGTTTTGGCCCCATTTTGGCCTCCTGTGGGGGGGACTGTAATTAACACCCCCCTCCTGTGATCGATCTCGAAAAGATGGCACAACGATGGCCCCCAAGGCTCCCAAGGGTGTCCCAAGAGGGCCCCAAGAGGTGGCCAGGAAACCCCAAGAAACCCCCAGGAGGCTCCCGAGATGCCCTCAAGAGGCTCCCAAGAGACCTCCAAGAGACCTCCACGAGGCCCCCTAGAGGCACCCAAGACGCTCCAAGAGGCCTCAGCGACAATGCCCAAATCGCTGATGTTGGGGGGCACTGCTTCAGATGACTCCAAGAACGCCTGGGGGAACCAAAGATGATCTCCGAGATGGCTCAAGATATCCCAAGATGCCTCAAGATGGCGCCCACGATGCTCCAAGAGGCCCTAAAACCGCTCCAGGACGGCTCCAAGTGGCCAAAGAGTTCCCCCAGGAGGCCCCGGAAAGGCCAACATCCTTCCATAACCTTGGGGAAATCAATGTTGTTGGCTTTCTCGCCGAGGCCTCAAGATGGTTCCAAGATGGCCCAAGAGAGCTCCAAGAACGCTCCCAAGGCTCTCAAGAGCGCTTCAAGTGCCCCAAGAGGCGTCCAGGAGGCCCCAGGAGACCCCAACAGGCGCCCAAGAGGCATCCAAGAGGCTCCCCAAAGACCCCTAAAAGGCCCCAGGAAGCTTTCCGAGGCACCCAAGACGCTCTAAGAGGCACCCAGGACCGCCAAAAGGCCCCCCAAACGCTCCAAGAAACCACCACTTGGGGGCCCTTCTTCTGTGTGCTGCCCGCTTCCCTGGTCGAGGCAATTCCTCAGGGCATCGTTTCTGGATGGGCTGGTGGGGATCCGCGAAGCGTCAACAATTCGGAGGCACTCCTCATGCAGGTCGGTGGGGTCAGGGTCGAAAACCACGGGATTTGCAACATTTCAATACTTCGTAGAAAAATTGAGGTCAGACGGCGGCGAATGGCGCATGTACACGCGTGACACACGCACTATCTCACACCCGTGAAACTTTATCACGAGCTAGCCGGCAGACCGCGCAGTACCGCTGGTCTCAGTAAGCCTCTAGGGGCAAGAAAAGGAGCACTCCCATGTTGGGATTACTCAAGTCAAAGGCAACCAGGACTCAGCCACTCCGTTCCCCAGTGGGGTAGCATTCGCTCTGGCCCTCGCCAGTTGTTGCTCGACCTTCTTCAAGGAAGATCCAGGGTCTGGGGTTACGTCATACGAGCTAGCACGTAAGATCTTAACGAGAAAGTATGTAGGCATACTCTTCGTTAGACAATCAACAACCATGATACATGTATCGGTTCACCGGATCTTATCACAAAATAGGCGTGGATGTAAAATCCCGACTTATTCCGTTCCATTCGTCCGCAGATCCTGTCCTAAGCAACCCAAATCGGTAATCAAGCGCTTATCTTCTGTCTTACCCATAGTTGGGGCTGTTAAGTGTTCTTCAAGGCTTATACGATCAGTCATCCATGGGCGTCTCATAGACATGGCTGATTTGTCTTCGAAAATTGGTTGGCAGCTTCTTTCCTGCGCCACCCTTAAGATCGGATGAGTTTTGAAAAACTAACTTGCGATAGTGACTATAAAAATTATGTTTAACTTATCTGAGACATATTATATTCCGACGGAGATACTTTCATTTTCTCTCCAGATAATTTTAAGTATCTCAGTGAGATAATTCAGAGTACCGAACATATTAACTGTGACCTACGTTATCACGTCTTCTGCCACAACAAATCTTCCTTCTGTGCACGAACGATAATTCCGATAATTCCACCGTGTCAACGCGCGCACGTTGCTTCTTGGGCAGGCTGGCGCGATCACGTGCAAGGTGGGTACTAATATTACATGCGGTCCCAAGTTGTTCATGCAATGCATGTGGCGGCGATTTGTCAGCATAACTGTGATGTAGTATTCGCCGCATGTTGTTTGGTGCAATGTGCCGTTATATTCGCTTGGTTGCGCCATCACCACACGATTCGCGTCAGCGCTCATCTGTGTGATACCTGCAAAATTCAGGGCCAAGCCGCAAGTCGTTTCTGGTCGCTCAGTTGCCCCGTTATGATGCTGGGTAAACTCACGCGAAAGCGCCAGAGGGCCAAGGCCCCTGCTGACTTGAGCACGCAGGCTTTGTGCGAGGTGTTGGAGAAACTGTACAAGGAGAAGGGCTCCCGCGACTTGTGGCGCATCATCCGGCGTGCGTTTGTTGTTGTTTTTTGGTTACCACGCATTTGCCAACAATTGTCGCCATTGTACGAATCAGGTGGCATCATAAATGCGCTCGTGCACAATCGTAGCATACATCCGCTAGTGATTTTCAGTCAGGCAATATCTTGCGCATTATATTGCAGCCCCATTCGGAAGAACGTCACGGAGAAGACCCAGCCAGAGCCCACGGTCATGTCTGAGTTTTGCGAGCCTCAGCGAGAACCTCGCCAAAGTGACTCCAAAAATGGTTGCGCACCATGTGAAATTGCGGACTGCCATTTACAAGACGCACCAGCAGGCTGTTTGTTTTTGACGCATATTGGGCCCGATGCCTTTAGCACGCAATTTTGAGCAGATGTAGTGGCATGTTCGGCTGGACCGATGTGCATTTATTCTCCGCGCAAAGAATTACGTGGGTAGTTCTAGGCACTCAACGATGGCATTGCGCAAAAAGTTCTATGTTTGCTATATGTGTCTCTATTCTCAATGCGAACGCGTATTTGCCTTTCTCGGAACTCACGAAAACGCGCGCGTTTGAGGCTGCCGTCCACATGTGCGACCTGCCCTTGGAGCACTTCTGCCACGACGCGGCGTGGTACATCAGAACGAGGGGGGCGAGGGGAAGGGGGGCAGGGCGGGGGAGGGGGGGGAGGAAGGGGCAGCACATGACAGAATAGGGAGGAGGAGGGGGAGATGTCTCGAGGACGCTGGCCTCCAAGTTCCGCGAGGTGCTGATGACCGATGGGAAGCTGGAGATCATGCAGGGCCAGGACTCGTGTTTTTATGGCACTATCGGTCCGACGAGGAATTTGCAAATGTAGCTGCCCACTTTCAATGCAGTTGCATCGGTTGCGAGAAGGATTGACTTTCGGCGCCCATTCGAGAAGCTAGGTTCCGATGGCCGATATCATTCGGAGAGCTGCCATGTATGTTTGGTTTACGTCCCTGCACGCTTGTTCGAGTTACAAATGCATGTTGTAGCTGGTTTGATCACGCACCTTATACTTGCGTCGCGTCTTGCGCGCCCCGTTTCCGCAATCATGCGTCTGCAATTGCAATTTCATGCGAAATTGAGGCGTGATTATCTTCCGGCGTCGGGTCACGAGATGGGAGAGATCCAGAAAGTTTTCAACCGCATGGCTGTGGAGCGCCAGCCGCCTGGGACGTGGGACACTAGCTCGCGGGGCCAATTGGCCCTGGAGGACGGAGACCCTGGCCTTGCCGCCGACGCGCCAGCCTTTGCCAGTTCGAGCGGTGATGTCGGCATCTTTGCTGCCATCCTGGGAGGCGCTTCCCCCGACGACCCCGCGCAGAAGGCGGTCGCCGCTCCAGACTCGGTCGAGCCAAGCCCGTTCAAGAGCATCTGGGGGGAGGCGTCTTCGGCCCGTGGTGACCTCGGCCACTTCAGTTGCGGTTTGTCTAAGAAGGACCAGGACTTGTTCTTGTCCGCCCTGGCCGCCGACCACGCGCCCCCGCAGCTTGGCGGCCAGAAGAAGCAGGCGCTCGGCAGCCAGACGCGCGCCGCGTCCAAGGGCGCTGCCGAGACCCCCCGTGCCAAGACGGGCAAGAAGCACCTGGCGGCGACTCCCTCGGTCATGAAGGCCATGAAGCACGCGAAGGGCACCCCCTCGGCCAAGAAAGCCGCCAAGCCACAGAATAACACGGATACCGTTGTCAGTTTGTATTTGCCGAATTGCTACACAAGCACAAGCAATAGCTCATGTACTGGACCGCTGGTTATGTATACACATACATATAAACATACTAGTGGGAACCGTTTCATCATGAACACTTCTCGCAAGGATGATGCGCGCTAATGGTCGTAACATCAACGGCGCGCATTCTTGGTGATTCACGTGGTGGCCCAGCGTGTATTGCGAGTGGTGATAGCGAGCATCAATTAGGGCAATATTGTCAGTCATGCGAACATGTCATGTATCCGCTGATGCCGACAACAAAACAAAGAGAAGCAACGGGCACGTGTTGAGTGAGTTGTCCAGTTGGCATGTTTTCAAGACTTGTTAATGTATGTCGGCGCACCGACGGTAAGTGCACCCCAGGAGAAGCCCACCCCCCTGTCAGACGCCGGTGGCGTGGAGCAGAAGGAGTTCCCTTTCAAGTGGAAGAACCACCACAATTCGGTGTGGCATGCCGAACGGAGCAAGTTGGTCAGCGAGGGTTTGGACGACGCCGAGGCCCAACAAAAAGGCAGCGGAGAAGTGCGCAGCAGTGAAGCCAGGCTTCTTGAAGGGCCTCGGGTACGTTCTCTGAGTATGCGTAGATGTGTTGAGCGGTGCGAGACTTGGCTGCCACTAGGTTCGGCGCGCAATGTATCTATTTCAATAGGAGGATACATAATATTATTCGAATGCTAATGATTTTGATTGTAATGTAATTCTGAACAACATTTGATGTTGTGTACATGTTTTCTTTGGCCCTACATGTGAGCTCATGCATGCAATGTTGTGTCTGTATATGAATCACTTGGTATTCGTTCTGTTTACACATACTTTGCACATAGTTGGTCAGCTTTTTTCATGAACAGGCACGGGGCTGTCTCCTCCAGCGGTCGGCGCGCTTGCGTTCAGGGGCCCAAGGTTACTATTGGAGCCGCCCTCCCAAGTTTAAAGACCATTTCTCAGCATTGCACATATGGCGCGGGCATCGTTGGTTGCATGTGCAGCAGTGCGTGGACGTGCATCTCTCGGCGTATTGGGTCAAACATTACCTTCGCTGATTGTTTACCAGATCACGTAATATTGTCATGTAAGCAAGTTGCATGCTATTGCTACCTTATACGCATTCGTTCTTGCAATCGTTAGCAGCTTGTTGTTGCACAGCCGCGCTATTCCCAGGAGCCTGTGCCATGTGGCAATGTTTCGCATTCGCATTGGTTCGTTCATTGCTTGTGCAAAGCTTAACGTATCCATGTTCACCTCGCCCGCCAAAGCGCTGTAGGGCTCCATGACGGAGGGGGGGAGGAGCGCCTGGGCGCGGTAGGGTAGAAGGACCCGTGCTTGCTAGATTTGGGCCATGTGGGGCCGCAGACCGACGCCACCATAGAGTGGGGCAGGGGAGGGGGGATTGATAAGGATGGCAGAGATCGCGTAGCTTGAGTAGTGTCCTGGACGCGTGGAGGTTCGATGTTTTTGCGTTAGTTCGCATTAAGCATTAACGCGCGTGCCTCGCAGTTCTGTTGCGCGCCGTGTCATTTTAGATGGATGTTCCGGGCGGGGAGGTTGCTGCAGGGCACCCTCCTCGGCATGTCGCTGCAGGGCGTCAGCGACGTGTGGGTGTCGGAAAGAGGAAGCCCGCGGCCAGTATATTTCTTTCTGCGTCATTGTCATTGCAGGCGCGCCGGGGTACCTCGATTTTTTGATTTCTGTCGTCTTTGTGTGCGTTTGCTGGAGACCGGTAGGCAAGCTAAATTAATTGTTTTGTGCGTCTCTGGTATATTGGCTAGTGTCCGGTTTACCTCGCTAACCTATGTAATTGCGCACGCGCGTTGCGATCATTACGTCGGGCGCCAGGACTCCCGCGCCATGATGCGCTTCACGTCCCCGCGGGCGGCGGAGGTGGCCAACCACATCCTGGAGGGGTGGCGGTTCCCGTTGGAGTTCGGCGGCGGCAAGGTCGACATTCGCCACGGCGAGGCCCGTCGAGTTTTCCCTTGTGACTCGCAGGGGGAGGAGGAGTGGAGGCAGGAGGAGGACGAGGGGAGGGGAAGGGGGGAATGGAGGGGGGCGAGGAACATTCGGGGAGAAGGGAGGGAAGGGGAATGGTGACGGGGAGAGCGGGGAAACGGCGGAAGAGCGAGGGGGGGGATCGGAATGAGGAGGGCGGAGGAAGAAACAGGAGGGCGGGGGGATGGGGGGTCGCATCCTGCGAGGCCCCTTCCACGCGCAGACGTGCCAAAAGAGTCGCCAGCGGAGGTCAGCAGAAGCATGTTTGTTGCACGTGGGCGTTGTAGTTGCATTGGCACGTTGTAGTTGCACATGCATGTTGTAGTTGCTCTTGTAATCGTTGCGTGTTCTCGGGCATGGACATTGCATGGGGCGTGGTAGTAGGGGGGGAAGGGTAAGGGAACGCATTGAAAGCGTCGGTGACGATCGCTGCATGGATGCATTGTTGCACGTCTCTAACGCGGGGGAGAAGACAAGGAGGGGTAGAGGGAGAAGACGAGGGGGAGTGACCCGCGCCTGGGGGGGGGTGGGGGAAGGAGAGAGAGAGAGAGAGAAGTCCCGCAGTCCCCCCAGCAGCGCTGCCCGCCGCGGCCACCGCCGTGGGCGCCAGCGGCGCGGGCTCTCTCGGGAGGAGACGAAGGCAGAGGGGGGGCGACGAGGCGACAAGGAGAGAGACTACACGCGTGCTCGAGCTAACTGGGCAGCAACCTTCGAGCGGCGGGCATTCGCGCGGAGCCTGCTGAAAATCAGGCCGCGGGTCCTAGCAGGACAGGGGGGGAGAGGAGCGGCGCGCAATGACTGATAAGCACTGTGCAAGCAATCAACTGCAATACAGCACGAAAGGAAACATTCACGATTCGGGGGGAGAAGGTGGGGGGGGGGGAAGGAACGAAACGGGTCATCTCCAGCATCGGATGGTAGTGCCTTGAGCGCATTTTTCAGTATCTCCCAAGCCACTGGACAAGACATATAGTGCAATCTGTCGTCACCCCCAACGGCTTGGCATCCCATTCTACGCGCGTGGGCCCCGCGACGATATCGACGAGAAGTGTCCCAGGCATTGCGCGCGGACTTGAGGGGGGCAGTGGGGATGTAAGCGGGGAGGTGCTTGCTAAGAGCTTCGAGACGTACTATCGTCAAGTCCGCCGCTCCCTCAGAAGAGGGCAACCACTTCCTGAGTCTTGGTAGTATCCCACACGAGGGCGGTTCCAGGGGATTATCATGAACAAGAAGGCGTTCAATATACTGTTGAACTTTGCGGGGGTGAATATCACCAGGAGGAGGATGTATACAGTAAAACGCATCGTAAATACGTATCATCTGGAGTAAAATCGATGCACCACTAATCTCATAGTGTTTCCAAGCAATGCGCACTTCGTCAGATTCCTGTCATTCCTTAACTAGACGGTAGTGGTATAAAAACATGGAACTCACGGTTGCTGCCCTCAGGATACATGCTTGCGAGAAGATCTCAAGTCTCCTCGCTTCCACCTGGTGGCCGAAGCGAGGCAGGCCAAACATGGCTTTCGGCGGGGTGCTATGCCGCGGCGCACAGGTGAGCAGCTGCAGACCGTCTTTCTCGACAGTACGGGCACGGGCAACAGGACGGTGCACTTGCGCCGCATGTGAGACAACAGGCAGGCCATAAATGTCATATGATCGAACACTTGATGATAACCCGAGGCCCAAGGATCTAATGCGTAAACATTGTTCTTTGAGCTTGATAAGGACAGGCCCCCAGGAGGCCTCGATGCTGCCAATCCCAATCCCCGCGCCAAGATACCACCCACACCGCGAGCTTTTGAACTTCTTGACATTGGTGCCAGCTTCTTTACACAACCGAATTGCATTCAAATGTGTGGACTTATCAGGGAATACGAGCTGGCACTTCGCGATGATTAGATGGAGGCCAGTACCGCCCCCACTCCTAACGAGCACTCGATCGATGCACGGCAGAATAGTAATCAGGTCCCAGCTCGACGCGGCAAGGTCGTCTGCGAAGACGTTAAACACAACTGCAGAGAAGAGCGACGCCTCTTGCAACTTCCTGATCACAGGGTCGAAGCAGAGGCTGAATAGGAGCCCGCTCAATGGACATCCCCGTTTTATGCCACGCATAAGGTGTACATGACATGGGTCAGATCCAGCAAACATAATGCACATGATACTGTCCTGATACAAAGCCATGATGCTAGGATGATGAACTGAGGCATGCCATATGCTTCCAAGACAGCCATGCTCGGGAATAGAGCTTTGAGGTCGAACAGCGCCGTGCCTGTCCGCCTCTGGCCACACATTGCATTGCCCATCATCAGCGTGGCATCTACTTCAATGACGTCGTCCACTAGCTGGCGCCCACGGAGAAAACCCAGTTGAGCAGCAGCAGCGCGATCACCGGCAACTTGTGCCAGTGGCCAAGCTATGCAAGAGCTAACCAATGTGTCATCTGCGTTGGATAATGATAACGGGCGAGTTTCCCCAGGTTCACGACGTATAATGCCCCCAGCACCAGAGTTACCTTTGGGGAGGAACGCAGCAGAACTATGATTGAACTCTTTCGGCAACCTCTGGGACCCCACTAAGTCCAGGTAAACATCATGCAGACATTTCAGGCCCGCATCCCCAGAGGCAGCCCGCGCCGAGTGCGGAATCCCGTCAGGCCCAGGAGATGAGTCCTTCTTATGCGACAAAATGTCGGCGAGCAAATTCTCGGGCACAATCCACGGGTAGATCGAGCCGTCTTTCGCAAAGTACTGTACATCGTCAGACGGGATAGGGCAGATACGCGTGACAAGCTCCTGAATCACCTCATTGTCCACCCATCTATCCTCAAACGTCCTCCCCCAATGTTCAGCAAGCACTCGAGAGCAAGTGTTAGGATCACTATGATGATTCCCCTCCCCATCCGCAATCTGCTGCAAAAAGACTTGCCGACCAGACTTCTTCCAAGCCTGCGTCGTCCTGCGAATCCTCGCAAGTTGCTGAGCTGCACGGGCGCCACCATTATCTGCAGACTGAGCGGCAGCATCGCGAACATCAGATTCGCGAGCTTGCAGAACATTACGCATAAGCTGAAAGAAAAGCAGATCAAAGCCCTCGCGGTCGGTCCACCAGAGCTCCTGGGAACCAAGGTACCTGTGCAGGTCGCGAAACCCTCTGAGGCCTCTAAGGGTCTTACGGGGGCCCCCTGACCGAACGCCCCTCAAAACCGAGAGCCTACACGACAGTTGTTCCTCAGGGGTCCTGGCTCCTTTTAAAAAACCCAATCCTTGACGCGATTCGCGACGAACTTCATCGCATCTTTGATCTCCAGCAGACGGTGGCCGGCGTCGCGGGGCAAGAACTCTGGATCCAAGATATCCTTCATCATGATGCTAAACTGCGGGTGCTTGGCCACCCACGTCGGGATACGCATGTCTCCCGTGGGCTTCCAAGCAGCGAGCGACAGGAATACAGGTGCGTGGTCCGACGGCTTGCTAAGATTAGTGATAACCCAGCTCGCGCCAGTCTGCGGGCAGAGGTCAAGAATGTCCTGTGACGCGAGCGTGGTGTAAATGCGATCGACCCTGCCGAACGATGCCTGCGGGTCGGACCTGCCACTATCTCCCTCCTCCGTCTGACGAACGATACGATGGGTGTCACGTTCATGCATGACCTCGCAGAGTGCACCGAGCGACTGAGTAAAAGCTGCAGCAAGCCGAGATCCAACAGGGCCTTCAGCACCAGTGTCGGCATGATACCCGGCATCCTCAAGACACATAAAGTTCCAATCTCCCAAGACAATGCCCAATGAACAACTAGAAGGAAGGAGTTCACAACGAAGCGAACAAAGTGTTTTTTTGGATTCCCCTTCTGACCAATCAGGGACGACGTGTACGTTAAAGATCTGACAGCACCCCTTGGGACCAAAGAGATTGAGATACGCAATACGACATGGAACGACTTGAACTAGGTGCACAGTCTCGAACTGCGCCAGCAGCGCGCGCGAAATGAAAAAGAGCAGGCCTCCAGCAGATGCACTAGCACAGAATGAGCCAAACGGAACATGAGATTTGTGATCTTTCTCGAGCTGCTCTAAATCTGATTCCATACCATGAGATTCCTGGAGGCAAACAACAGCATGCTTTTCCTGCAGGGACCTCACACACGAAAACTTCAAACGGATAACGTCCTGGTTGCTGAACACCGACCCCAGTATAGTCTGGACATTCCACGTGCAGATGCTGAGACGAGACCCAATAGTAAATGGACGAGCAGAGGGGGGAGAGGAGGGGGACTGCTGCCATGCACAGAAGAGGAACTGCTGCTGCTACAAAATTGCGAAAACGAATGCATATCTGGGCGAAACTCGCTGGCAGGCGCATGCGAGGTATCAGTCTGCTGACTCGGCAAAATGCTGAGCTGCGCCCCACGCGGCTCAACAGCACGTGACTGTCTCAGAAATGTTTCCTACTGGGTGCCCGTCGCCTCGGCGATGAGCTTCTGCGCGGTCTCGCAGCTGGCCCCCCACTCCGAGAGCTCATTGACATTGGGCTCGAAACTCTCCTGCCCGATGCTGTTCTTCACCGTCTTCACGAGCTCCCAGACGCCACCAGGGCCGATGACTTGGAGGACTCCCTTGAAGCCGTTGACACCGAGGCGGCACCCCTGCTGCCACTTCGCGGACTTCTTGAGCCCCCTGAGAAACGGATCATACATCACATTGAACGATCGCTGGCGGATGCGTACGTCGATCGGTAGATCCTGTCGACATCGCATCGGCACTGTGGTACTTGTGCGCGGGTCGCGCCACTCATGACCACCGGCTTCATTGCATGATTGCTGAAATACTTGGGGCGCCACTGCCGTCGGAAACTTTAACTTATAAGACTGAGCCACACCTTGAAACGTGCCCTCACCATTCTCCAGTAGATGCTGAAATCGAGGACATATGGCTGTCGTAGTGATGCTTCCGCTGATCTCGCAGAAGTGACCGAGGAAATGTGCCTATGAATCTGATCGTCGCATCTGATGGTTGTTGACGTGCACCACCAGCATCGCTGCCACCTCCACGAGTACGGCCACCATCAACCCAATAACTTACTGCACTACCTGACTTAATGCCAGTCACTTCACGAGCGAGGCGCTTGAGCTCGTCATTCTGATCACTGATCTGGATTTGCTGCTTGACCATGTCATTCTGTATCTCTGCGATCTGTTGTGTGTGGCCTGTGAGCTGCAATTGATGATCGACCCTTGGTACTCAGACATCATCATGTGCATGTTCTGGAGGATTTCATTGTCCCCTGATGAACGGTTCTTATATTTCTTTGAATTCCCATTCCTTCTTCGGCGATGGCGATCTGAACATCTTTGGGCTTCCAGAACTGCTTGAGCGGCGTGGGCGACGAGATGAACGATTGGCACTGTCCAGACTGCCCCTGCTTGCTGAACGACTGGAAGAGGAACGACGATGCTTCTTCTTGCCCTTGTTCATCCGAGCTTTCTGCATCGGGCGACTCACGCTGCGGCTCGGCGGACGTCCACCCTTGACTCCCATGGCTGAAGTGCTGGGGGCGATGCGAAAGATACTGCGCAGCCCTCTCCTGCGCTTGGGGAAAAGGGAAAAGGATGTATATAATGGAAAGAACGGCTCTCAGCCTGGCGGGGCCGCCGTCTGCGGCTGGAGCGGGTCGGACGCTGCCTGCCCAGCTGGCTCGATAAATGTCTTACTTGGGCCAAAACGGCTACGGAGGGAGAAGACGAGGGGGAGGAGGTGGAGGAGGCATGGACTGCATGGTTGTTGCTTTCATGCACCGCATCATGCGTAGTTGCGTTTGGCTTCTGTTGCGCGGGTGCCACAGTTCTATTCATTGCTGTTGCAATGTGTGTTGCTTCCATGGTTGCTGCACGATTGATTCATGGTTGCATGATTGCTTCATGGCTGCAGTCGCCCAGACAGTTGCTTCGCAGAATTGCTTGCATGGCTGTTGCGTGGTTGCATTCGCAAAAACCCGCGCCTCCTGTGAACCGCGACAACCGCCTGCCAAGAAAACTCGCGACAGCGTCGCCGCAGAGTGCCCCCCGCCCGCGGCAGCGCGCCCCCCCCCCCCCCGTGGCATCGCGCTCGAAGATCCTTTTCCCGCCGACGCAGCCACCGCAGCGCCCGCGCCCCAGCGCGCCACAGCGCACGCGCCCCACCGCGCCGCCGCCGCGCCCTTCCAAGGGGGCGTTCGGCCGCGTCGTGCCCACGCAACCACGGTTCCCGCCACCGCCGCAGCCCAAGCAACCCCGCCAGCCAGGCTCGGAGCCTCCTGGATACTTGCGGTGCCAGGACCTGGGCATCAACGACCCGCCGCCCCCCGTTGATCCCACCGCTTCGCCCTCGGTGCCGCCGCCGCCCCGTCCTGGGGGGGTGCCTTTCGGAGTGCCAGTGCCTCCGCCGGCGGCCGTTCTTCGGCCGCCCATGGGTCCTGTGGTCGTTCCTCCTCGCGTGATCCCACCAACGAAGCCTCGCCCAACCCAGGCGCCCCGAATTTCGTGCATGGAGTTGCTACTGCATCGGCATGTCGCAGCATATTCGCATTGCGTGGGTGCATTGCTCCCTTGCGTGGATGGTATTGCATGTTCATGGCGCACGGTGTTTCTCAAATGTTTTACAATAGTGGAAACCAACCGAGCACTCGAACCCGCAGCCCCAGGCCGCCCACTACAGTTCCTGGGGCGACCAACACCCTCAGGACGGCTGCATGCAGGACAGCACCCGCCATCCCTGGCACTCTCGTGTTGTTTTGTTTGTCATGCGTGCATGTGTTTCGGATTTCTTAGTGCATTGTATATGTTAAGGTATTGACGCGTGCGTGTACTTCTACGTTCCAACATTCATTCGCGCATTGTTCTTTCTAGCCGAGGATGCGATGAACGCCGAGATGATCATTTGAGGGCTGGGCATTCGTCGTTCATCTTGCGGATTCGCATGCGAGTGTGAAGATTTCTCATTGTGAGATATACCAGCGGAGCTTGAAATGAAGGCTGTTTCTGCTCATGCTGCTGGCGCTTGATCCTGAGGACGAGGAGGGGTGAGGGCGAGGAGGAGGGAGTAGGAAGAGGAGAAGGAGGATGACTGGGGGTGCGATGAGGGGGGGACGAGGAGACGACGAGGAGGGATGATGAGAAAGACCAGGGCGATGATGAGTAGGAGCAGGCTGACGAGGATGAGAGGGACGAGAGGCGCAAGGGGATACTGATGCTTCACATGCTGGCCCCGACGCAAGCAACTGTGGTACCTTGAGCGCCTGATCAGTGTAGTTACATTCATGTTAGTGAGCCTTGAGCCACGCACAAATCATACCGAGTTGTAGTTTCGATGTAGCTTATAAGCAAACTACAGATATGTGGCGTGTCGTTTAGATACAGTGTGCATGCAAACTACATGCAGTGTGCATGTAGTTTGGGTGTAGTTTACATACAACTTAAATGTAGTCTGAATGTCGTTTGAGTGTAATGTGCATGTAGTTTGGATGTAGTTTGAATGTAGTTTGGATGTAGTTTCAATGTAGTTTGAATGTAGTTTAGATGTAGCTTGGATGTAGTTTGGATGTAGTTTGGAAGTAGATTCAGTGCTGGTTAGAAGCGTCTTTATATAGAAAAGTAGTGATATATACATATATATATAATATTTGTAAAGTAACGGAACCACGCGACATATATAGAAACTACACCCACACACCAACTAAACTACATATACATTACCTCCAAATACACTCAAAGTACACTCAAACTACATACAAACTACATGCCAACTACATCCAAACTACTACATCTAAGTTACATGTAACGTGCATGCAAACTACGCCCACATTACATCCAAACTACATGCACGTTGCATGTAAACTACACTCAAACTACATACGCATTGCATGTAACGTGCATGAAAATTACACTCAACCTACATACACATTACATGTAGTGTGCATGTAACTTCCACCTAAACCACATCAGACCAACATGTAGTTGGATGATGGTGTGACCCAGTAGCAACACAAACGTCGTACCCAGTAGCAGCACAAGCTTCAGACCCAGTGGCAACACATGCTCAGACCCATTAGCAACACAAGCTCAGACCCAGTAGCAACAAGCATCAGACCCAGTAGCAACACAAGCATTCAGACCCAGTAGCAACACACGCATTCAGACCCAGTAGCAACACAAGCAAACGTTTATCGAAGACTCCCTTGGGCGTCCGCTAACATAATCAAACCGCTGTGAACGTATCATGTAGCATGAGCTTGTGTGTGGTTGTGTTTCTCAATGTATGCGTTGTCTTGTCAAGCGGTGGTATATGATGTAGTTGTCGTGATGTGTTGTTGTCTTGTCAAGCAGTGGTATATGCGTTCCAATGTCGACCGCGCCGCTAAACACGATGCTCGAGCAACTTTCTTGAGAGCTACTTTGTGTGATTCGTGAAGGATATATCTACATATCTTAGTTGAGGGATGGCGCCCGCGGCCTCTTTACTGCGGAAGCCCGCCGCCTCGTCGTCTGGTGGTCTCCTGAGCCAGATGAGCAAGTGGGGAAAGGACAGGCGTGCATATTGTATTGTTTGTTTGGTTTCCCTGGACACTCGCGTGCTGATTGTGCATGTGCCATCCGCATTAACGTGCTTGGTGTAATGTTGGCAATGACGCGTGCAGTGAGAATGACGGCGCCGAAGATTTCGCATGCGTTGTTTGATTTCCAGGATGATACGCCGCCCAAAAAGGCCATCCTGTCTGATGACGACGAGGAAGAGGAACCTGAAGCAGACGAGGAGGATGAAAGAGATGAGCAAGAGGAGGCAGGAGGCAGGAGCAAAGAGAAGGCCAGCAGCAGCAGTGTGGAAGAAGCCCGCACTCAAAAGGCGCCCTGCGGGCGCGCAGCCCGAGGAAGACGAGGAGGGGGAGGCGCGCATGTTATCAGATTCCATGATATGTGTATTGTTTTGATATGTTGCGCATTTCATGCTGAGATTAATGGATTGCTTTGCTTACCTCAACTCGTTGATGACGTGGTATGTCTCGTTTGCTCATCGTGTGTTGCGCGTTGTGCATCGTTGTAGCTCACATTTATCACGCACGTTATGAGTGCTGCATTTTCGTTTCTGCATGTCCGTACGCCCTGCCTCGACGTACATCGAACAAGGCCCGAGGACGGCGAAAACGCCACGCACAGGGACCGCAACAAGTTTGCGAAGTTCTTGAGGCTCCTGGAGTCTGATGACTTGCCCGAGGAGGTGAAAAAAGCATGGCAGGACTGCAAAGGCCGCAACAAACAAACGAAATTCATCAACACAGGGATGAAATCCAAGGGAACTGGCAAATACAAGATCGACGTGAATGCTACTGTGGTGAAGGATCCTTGCTGTGCTTTTCTTGCTTAGTATTATTATATATGTAGACGCATAAAGATTTCACTGGAGACTCACTTGCTTGCATGAAGTATGTTGGCCATGCGTTCCTTGCCCCGTTCTTCGCCGAGCGTTCTGCGCGCATGCTTTTCCCATCTCCGGACCACCAAGCATACATTGAGAAGAAGAGCGCGACCGAATCCAAGCAGGCCCTGCCGACGGACGTCTACATCCAATCGGTTTTCAACGGTAACGAAGCCCGATTCACTTTCCATTTCTTGGCTTGAAACAATTGGTTGATTGCATTGGTCCGTTGCCAAGCGGCGCGCAGTGATTTCATCGTTGCGTGATCTCAATTTGCAATAATCACATATGTTATGGCCGCGGTGTTCCGCACGCGTTGCTTCCATATCCATCTGGCAACACTTGTCTTGAATATCGCTGTTCTTCCTCATTTGCATTGTCGCCCATGTCGCCTACAAAGCCGCAAGCAACTCTGGCTCGGTCAAAGGGTACATTGGCGTAGACAATGTGAAATACAGCCGCCACAACGCCTACAGAATCGACAAAGTTCAGGGCGTGGAGAAACGCACGGCTCCCACGGGCGATAGGAAAGTCTCTGCTGAGGAGGCCTCGAGGATGAAGAAAGCCCTCGACGCCGTCGGGTGGGATTTCAATTTCAGCAACAAGAAAGTCAAGGAACGCATTTGTTTCATTCCATTTGGTTATCTTTCTGACATTCGCTACACGTCGTCTGCTCATATCGTTTGCTTGTTTTCGCGCATGTGTTATTGTCGTATGCGTATGCATGAATGCTAGCGGCGTTTTCCTTGTCATTAATCATCGCGCCTTCTGGCGCGCTTCCCATTGATTGGCGCGCGAGAAGATGGATAATTATATGGCGGACGATGAGATTCCGCAGCCGTTCAAGAAACACATCGAGGAGGCGTGGCAAGCGTGCGTCAAAACCTTGAAAGAATTCAAAAAGATGACCAGCATGCTCAAAACCTGCGGAGGCGACCAGGTGGCCCAAGGCCACGCGAGCAAGCTGAACGCGTTGGAGCCCAAGATCAAGGATTGCGGTTGCTTGTCATATTCTGTGGTTGCATATTCACTTTGCAGCGTGCGTGTGGCATATGTGTTCGAAAGGTATATGTTGAATTGGTGTGTATTTGGATTGATTGCATATGTTGTTACAATTCTGGCATTCATTGTTTTGTTGCGCATGTCTCACACGACGCGTTCATGGCTGCGCTGTGCACGGAATCGCAAGGATTACGAGCACATCCTCGGCAA
>CAUYUJ010020415.1:541720-567836 GCA_963575745.1 Prorocentrum cordatum
AAAACCATTGGTTTTTTGATGTTTTTATGTTAAAATCGCTACGAACACTAAGGTTTTGGAAGGATTTCGTCTTGCGCGCGCGAATGTCCACTTTACCTTATTTTTTGCAAGGGATTCTTGAAATTTGATTATATTAGAACAAGAAATGTCATTTTCTATTGTTTTTTGCAAGGGAAAGCGGACTACAACAAAACAGCCGGATCCTGTACACACCCTCTTTTCTGAGGCTTCCTCACGAAAATGATGAAAATGTAGCTGCGGCCTAGGCGGCGCAGGGGGGGCGCGCACCAGGGGGCCCAACAATAATTATTCTTTAGAATAAATAATGTTCAACAACAACGACGACGACGACGACGACGACAACAACAACAACAACAGCAGCAGCAGCAGCAGCACCATCAGCAACAACAACAACACCACCAACAACTACAACAACAGCAACAGCAACAGCAACAGCAACAGCAGCAACAACACCAACAACAGCAGCAACAAAAACAACAGCAACGACAACACACTGGGCGCGGGATGCTCTCCAGGGGCGCCGCGGGGCGAGACGGGCGCACCGGGCCTCCTCGCCCTGCTGCTCCGGAGAGGCGGCGGCGGTCTCCTCTGCGCTGGGCTCCGCCTCTGGCGCCTGGCCCCGGGTGTGGAGCGGGAGCTGGGCGCGAATCGGTCGGGGGGGGGGGGGAAAGGTGCCCTTCTCGGGCCCCAAAGGCCCCCCCCTGGGCCCTGCAGCGCCCTTCTCGGGGCCTTGAAAGGCTCCTTTTCGGCAGCCCTCGCCGCCCCCCCCGTCGATCGCCCCACCCCCCATCAATTCGCGCGCGCGGGAAGAGCTGGAGTGGAGTGGTGGGTTCTAGGATTTCAGGCTAGCCACGCGCTCGCCCCAAAAGGGCGCGAGGTCCCAGGCAGACAGGCAGACAGGCGGCCACAGGCGACGGCAACGACGGCGCCGGCGAACAACGAACGAACGAGCGCAGCGATACGAACGACGGCGAGACGACTGAAGTGAAGTGGTGAGGGGGCATCAGAAATAGGAGGAGGACGACGAGGGGGAGAAGAAGAACGAGTAGGAGGAGGAGGAGGAGGAGGAGGAGGAGGAGGAGGAGGAGGAGGAGGAGGACGAGGAGGCGGGGGATCACTGGCCAGGCTTCCAGGTCTACGAGCCAGCGGGCCACCATCAGGCAGCCCTCCAGGGTTGAAGGATATGTCTGGCTGTTCTGGGGCTGGGCTACCCCTCCAGCGCCTGACCCCGGGAGTCGGGGGGGGATCCAAACGAACCCACGATGCGCCAGCCGTGCTGCAATATATCATCTTACCGCAAGTCCCCTTTCATGATTCCCTACGTGCCAGCGCTTCTGAAAAAAAAGGCCAGCACCCGACGGGCCTGCCATGCAGGCGAAAACACCGCGTTGCAGAGAAGCTGCGCTGCGGCTCTCTGGCGAATGGTAAAGGACGTGAAAGCGACAGGGTCATGAGAAGACAGTCCAAGGCTTCGCCTGGCCAATATCAAGACCTCCACACTCGAGTCATCTGCTTCAGTAGAGTCAGCCTCACTGAGAATCACCAACCCAATTGACCAGCACACCTGAGCACATCACGAAGCATCGAGCCACAAGCGCGCACCTTCGCAAAAACCAGTACGCCCGCACTGCATTCCTTCCACCACTTCTCGACATGGGGCCCCCAAGCGCTGATGTTGCCACAGGCCAGGGTGAGACCTTCAGGAACGGGGCGCTTTAAAAGCACCAACACCTTCAGACTCTGCCTCTGCCCTGGCCGCCCTGGAAATCGCGGCCTCAAGGACAGCAGCCCTGCGCTTCTGGATCTCCGCATCCTCGGCTTACGTCGGGCGTGTCCCCCTACAGGCGGATATTGGGCAAATTGTTTTCATGCTAAGGAAAAAATCCCCATACTACTTTTTGACAATGCTTGAACATTCCTCCTGTAGTTGGACACGCCCGAATTACTCCTCGGCCCGACGCACCGGCTTGCCTCCAGGAGCCTCTTGGGGCCTCCTGGGGCCTGGGGAGGATTCGTGCCCCAGGAGAAGCCCAATCTAAAGCAACAGACGCACATCAAACAATGCGGATTGGAGCCACAGGAGAAGGGGGCAATCTATAGGATCACGCGTAAAACACCAAGGACTCGTGCTCCAGGAGAGGCCCTATGGGAACATAAGTGCACAGGAGAAGGACAATCTATAGAAACAGACGTATAACATCAAGGATTCGTGTTTTTTTGTTTTTTTAATGGTCGGCGCGGCGCACGCAGCATGCACCGTTCGCTGGAGGGCACGGCTAACGGCAGCCACTCGTCTTGAGCGGCCCAAGAGGACCAGCAAAGGCTGTCGCTCATCGTTGCCACGCGCCGCGCACCTCGAAGGAAAGCGCCGCCAGCTGAGGCGACCACGCGAGCCACCAACCAGCCCGTGCCGAGCCCGAACAGGCCCAGACCACCGAGGGCACCCCCCTACGCTCGTAAGCCGAGCGGCCACCAGAAGGAGGCGAAAAAGGGCAGACGCCCGGGGGCATGCGCCGTCAGCTGAGGCGACCGCACAAGTCACCAGCCAACCCGTGCCGAGCCCAAACAAGCCCAGGCCGCCGAAGGCACTCCCCCCCCTGCTCGTACGCCGAGCGGCCGCGACAGCTCGAGGAGTGTCGCCGCGGCAAGAGGGCTGAAGAGCAGGCCGATCCAATTCGCACAGCGCGCATCTGCTGAGGGCGCCTGCAGCAGGGCAGCAGCACGCAGAGGAGGACCCGCTCAGGTGGGTTGGCGCCGCTGCCGCTCTTTGCTCGCCCACGCCCGCCACGGGGGCCCTGGGCCGAACTGGGAGTGGAGCCACTGGCGACCAGCGGCAGCCTCTGAGGCCGAGGGCACCGGAGGGTCGACCTCGCCGCCGTCGCACTGCCAGCCCGGCCTTCGGATGTCGCGGTCGACCGTGAGGGCCACGGTCCCCGCGAAGACGTGGCGGCGCAGCGCCAGGAACCGCTCGGGCCCGCGCGCGGGCGCCTCCGTGACAAAAGCGCCGCCCACGCTGCCAGCGCCGTCAGCGCCGTCGACCCTCCCGCCGTCCCCGCCGATCTTCATCCCGATGCCGCCGTCGCCGACGAAGCGGGGAGAGGCCGAAGACAGGTTGGGAGAGCGATCCAGGCCCTGGTCACGACGGCCATCCTCCTGCATGCCCAGCTCGCCGCACGAGCCACCAGTAGCAACCTCGCTGCGCCCGCAGAGGATGGCAGCGTCGTTGGCCAGCAGGTAAGCCGTGACGATACTGGGGTCCACGCCGCCAGGAGGAGAGGAAGTGCAAGCCGCGCTGCACGCCGTGCCAGAACCAGTAAGAGGAGGATGAGGAGCCCCATGTGCCGCAGGCCGAGGAGCAGGTAGGACCACGCTAAGCGAGCCGCCGTAGCCGCTGTCCCCGTGCGTCTCCACAACGGTAGCCTCCACATCCTCGACGCCAGCGTGCCACCACCGCGCCCCTGAAGCCAAAGGGGCCGCGGAGGGCTGGCGTGCACTGCACACGCGCTCGGCGAGCGCGAAGAGAGCGCCAGCGGGCAGGCTGCGCCCGCGCCTGCGGGCCACGCCCCATCCCGTCGACACGCCCTCGGACGCCGAGCGCTGGGCAGGCACACGGCGGTGAAGAGGGCCTGCACCAGCAGAGCGGAGAAGAGGAAGAGCAGCAAGTCCGCGACCAGCAACGCCATGCCCGTGCCGAAGCTGTCCTCCTTGCCGGTCCCGCCGCGCTCGCTGAGCAAACCTCTGCAGGCGATTGAGGGAGGCCTGCCGCATCGCCGGGATGTTGGGAGCATACGTAAAACACATGGGATTGGAACCACTCCTGTTGCCTTCTGAGGCCTCCTGCTCCTGGGGCCTCTCGGGGCCTCCTGTTGCCTTCCGAGACCTCCTGGCGTTTCCTCCGGCCTTCTGGGGCCTCCTGTGGCTTCCTGAGGCCTCCCGGAGCTTCCTGGGGCCTCCTAGAGCCTCTTGGGACATCCTGTGGCCTCTTGAATCTTTCTGTTGCCTCCTGATGCCTCCTGGGACCTCATGTGGTCTCCTGGGGCCTCCTGGAGCCTGTTGGAGCCTCCTGTGGCATCCTGAAGAGAATCTGTGCCCACGAGTCTGGCCACCGATCGAGACATCCCCACAATCTGGCCCACCTGGGTGGTGAAAATGAGCGCCTCGCTCGAGACATCCTCGAAATCTGCTCCGAAAGCGAAGGATGTTGGGACAGAAATCAAGCAAACCGCCTGAGACATCCCCACAAAACGGCCGCGACCGGGACCGTGAGATAACCCCTGGCGGCTCCCCTTAGGGAGGTGAAAATGAACACCTCGCTCGAGACGTCCTCCAAATCTGCTCCGAAAGCGAAGGATGTTGGGACAGAAAACAATCAAAGTGTTGAGACATCCCCACAAAACGGCCGCGAACGGGATCGTGAGATAACCCCTGGCGGCTCCCCTTACGGAGGTGAAAATGAACGCCTCGCTCGAAACATCCTCCAAATCTGCTTCGAAAGCGAAAGATGTTGGAACAGAAAACAAGCAAACCGCTTGAGACATCCCCACAAAACGGCCGCGAGCGGGACCGTGAGATAACCCCTGGCGGCTCCCCTTAGGGATGCTGAAAATGAGCGCCTCGCTCGAGACATCCTCCAAATCTGCTCCGAAAGCGAAGGATGCTGGGACAGAAAACAAGCACACCGCCTGAGACATCCCCACAAAACGGCCGCGAGCGGGAGCGTGAGATAACCCCTGGCGGCTCCCCTTAGGGATGCTGAAAATGAGCGCCTCGCTCGAGACGTCCTCCAGATCTGCTCCGCAAGCGAAGGATGTTGGGACAGAGAACAAGGAAACCGCTTAAGACATCCCCACAAAACGGCCGCGAACGGGACCGTGAGATAACCCCTGGCAGCTCCCCTTAGGGGGGTGAAAGTGAGCGCCTCGCTCGAGACATCCTCCAAATCTGCTCCGAAAGCGAAGGAAGTTGGGACAGAAAACAAGCAAACCGCTTGAGGCGTCCCCGCAAAACGGCCGCGAACGAGGCGTGCGTGAGTCTCAGCATGAGTAAGTCTGAGTAGGAGTAGGTCTGAGTATGAATAGGTCTGCGTATGAGTAATTTTGTGTGTGAGTACGTCTGGGTATGAGTAAGTCTGAGTGTGAGTCAGTCTGTGTATGAATAAGTCTGGGTATGAGAAGGAGAGGGGAGAAGTCGGCGGCGTCCACGAAATTACTCACTGCGTGGAAATGCCCGTTTGTGCATGTTTTCGAAAAGGATTATTGTCAGTGGGATCTGGGAATACGCGTCTAGCCATTTGGGCGTTTGGAACTGCTCCTGGGGCCTCTCGGGACCTCCTGTTGCCTTCCGAAACCTCCTGGCGTTTCCTCTGGCCTTCTGGGGCCTCCTGTGGTTTCCTGAAGCCTTCCGGAACTTCCTGGGGCCTCCTAGAGCCTCTTGGGACATCCTGCGGCCTCTTGAATATTTCTGTTGCCTCCTGATGCCTCCTGGGACCTCATGTGGTCTCCTGGGGCCCCCTGGAGCCTGTTGGAGCCTCCTGTGGCATCCTGAAGAGAATCTGTGCCCACGAGTCTGGCCACCGATCGAGACATCCTCACAATCTGGCCCACCTAAGGGGTGAAAATGAACGCCTCGCTCGAGACATCCTCCAAATCTGCTCCGAAAGCGAAGGATGCTGGGACATAAAACAAGCACGCCGCCTGAGACATCCCCAGAAAACGGCCGCGAACGGGACTGTGAAAACACCCCTGGCGGCTCCGCTTAAGGATGCTGAGAATGAGCGCCTCGCTTGAGACTCCAAATCTGCTCCGAAAGCGAAGGATGTTGGGACAGAAAAACAGTCAAACTGTTGAGACATCCCCACAAAACGGCCGAGAACGGGACTGTGAGATAACCCCTGGCGGCTCCCCTTAGGGACGTGCAAATGAGCGCTTCGCTCGAGACATCCTCCAGATCTGCTCCGACGGCGAAGGATGTTGGGACAGCAAACAAGCAAACCGCTTGAGAAATCCCCACAAAACGGCCGCGAACGGGACCGTGAAAACACCCCTGGTGGCTCCCCTGAAGGATGCTGAAATTGTGTCGAGCGCCTCGCTCGAGACATCCTCCAAATCTGCTCCGAAAGCGAAGGATGTTGGGACAGAAAACAAGCAAACCGCTTGAGACATCCCCACACAACGGCCGCGAACGAGACCGTGAAAACACCCCTGGCGGCTCCCCTTAGGGGTGTGAAAATGAATGCCTCGCTCGAGACATCCTCCAAATCTGCTCCGAAAGCGAAGGATGTTGGGACAGAAACAAGCAAACCGCTTGAGGCATCCCCACAAAACCGCCGCGAACGGGGCGCGCGTGAGTCTCAGCATGAGTAAGTCTGAGTAGGAGTAGGTCTGAGTATGAGTAGGTCTGAATATGAGTAATTCTGTGTGTGAGTAAGTCTGGGTATGAGTAAGTCTGAGCGTGAGTCAGTCTGTGTATGAGTAAGTCTGGGTATGAGAAGGAGGGGGGAGGAGAAGAGGAAGAAGAAGGAGTAGGAGGCGCCCAAGTAATAATTACTCGACGCGGGGCTCCCCATATGTGCATCTCATGTTCTTGGTACGTCTTTCTCTTGATATCTGTCAATGAGCGCCTGTGTGCGAGGGCGAACCGCTCGCTCGAGACATTCCCACAGTCTGCAAGCATGCGTGCGACCAATAGCAAATCTGAGAGCGACTGATTCTGAGTGTGAGTTAATCTGGGTGCGATTGAGCCTGGGTTTGAATGGGTATGCGTGTGAGTAAATATGAGCGCGAGTGCGTCTGTGTGCGAGTGGGTCTGAGTATGCACGAATCTGAGTGTGAGCCAGTCTGTGATTGAGCGGATCGTAGCATGATGAGTCTGAGCATGAGTGAGTCTGGGCTTGAGTGGGTCTGAGTGTGAGAAAAAGTGTGTGTTAATGAATCTGAGTGCGAGTGAGCCGAGTCTGATTGGGTATGGGTGTGAGGCAGTCTGGGCATGAGTCGGTCTGCGTTTGAACGGACCAATGGATGATGAGTCTGAGCAGGAGCGAGTCTGAGTATGAGTGGTTCTGAGCGTGGGTCTGGGTGTGAGTAAGTTTAAGTATGGATATGAGCGAGCCGAAGTGCGAGTGAGCCTGCGTGTGACTGAGTCTGAGTATGAGTGAATATGAATGCAGAAGAGTGAAGGAGAGCGGAGAGCGAAGGAGAGTGAGGCGGAAGCTTTTGAGTAAAACCTAAAGCTTTGGAACATAGAACCTCGATCGTCTGGCCCTGGCTACTCGAGTTGCCCACGTCCTCCTCCTCCTCCTCCTCCTCCGCATCCGCATCATCATCCGCATCCTCATCCTCATCCTCATCCTCATCCTCATCCTCGTCCTCATCCTCATCCTCATCATCATCATCATCATCAGCACCCCCTTTCTGCTCCTGCTCCTACCGTGGTCATGCTGTCCTCCTCCTTCTCCTCCTCCTCCTCCTCCTTGTCCTCTTCCTCCTCCTCCTCGCTTCCTCCTCCTCCTCCTCCTCCTCTTCCTCCTCGTCGTCCTCCTCCTCCTCCTCCTCCTCCTCCTCCTCCTCCTCCTCCTCCTCCTCCTCCTTGGGAGTGCTGAAACCAGCAAATCGCATGAAACATCCCCCAAAAACTGCTCCGAGAACGACACATGCCCAGCATCATAACGGCCAAACCGCCTGAGACATCCCCGCAAACTGGGCGCGAACGTGCTCCAAATCTGCTCCGAAAGCGAAGCGTGGAGAAAACAAAAAAACGCCTGAGGCATCCCCACAAAATCCCGCGAAAGGGGCCTAGTGAAATACCCCCCGCCGCTCCCCTTAGGAGTGCGGAAAACCAGCGAATCGCCTGAGGCATCCTCCAAATCTGCTCCGAAAGCGAAACATGTTGGAAGAGAAAATGGCCAAACCGCCTGGGACATCCCTACAACATCCCGCGAAAAGGGGCCGAGTGAAATACCCCCTCCGCCGCTCCCCTTAGTGCTGAAACCAGCGAATCGCCTGAGACATCCTCCAAATCTGCTCCGAAAGCAAAACATGTTGGAAGAGAAAATGGCCAAGCCTCCTGAGACATCCCCACAAAATCCCGCGAAAGGGGCCGAGTGAAATACCCCCCCGCCGCTCCCCTCAGGAGTGTTGAAACCAGCGAATCGCCTGAGACATCCTCCAAAACTGCTCCGAAAGCGAAACATGTTGGAAGAGAAAATGGCCAAACCGCCTAAGACATCCCCACAAAATCCCGCGAAAGGGGCCGAGTGAAATACCCCCCGCCGCTCCCCTTAGGAGTGCTGAAGCCACAGAATCGCCTGAGACATACTCAACATCAGTGTGTGTGTGTGTGTGAGTCATCCGATGAGTGGACCTGAGTGAGTGTAGTGAATGTATGAGTACAAGTACGAGTGAATCTGAGTGATGAGTGAGTCTGAGTGATGAGTGAGTCTGAGTGATGAGTGAGTCTGAGTGATGAGCAATGAGTCTGAGTCATGACTGAGTCCGAGTGATGAGTGAGTCTGAGTGATGAGTGAGTCTGAGTGATGAGTGGGTCTGAGTGATGAGTGAATCTGAGTGATGAGTGAGTGGGTCTGAGTGAGAGGAGTGGTGTGGTCTCGCTCCTCCGGCGCGGTCCGCCAATTATTCACTGCGTGGAGCTCCCCATATGTGCATCTATTCGCATGGACCTGTCCGCCGTGAAGGTCTAGGCGCAAGAGCTTTCGAATATAAGCAGGCTTCAGTTGTGACGGTCTGGTCAGCAATCTAACTGAGAATGAATTGGAGTGTGAATGAGCCTCAGTAGTACGAGCGCGTCTCTGCGCATGAGCCTGGGTCCTCCTGGGGCCTCCTGGGGCCTCCTGATGTCTACCTGGGGCTTCCTGGAGCCTCCAGGAGCCTCTTGGGGCCTCCTGGGGCCTCCTGGAACCTCTTAGGGAGGATTCGTGCCCCAGGAGAGGTCCAATCTATAGCAACAGACGTACATAAAACATTGCGGGTTGGAGCCACAGGAGAAGGGGGCAATCTATAGGAACACGCGTAAAACACCAAGGACTCGTGCCCCAGGAGAGGCCCTATAGGAACAGAAGTATACAGGAGAAGGACACTCTATAGGAACATACGTATAACATCAAGGATTCGTGCTCCAGGGGAGGCCCAATCTATAGGAGCATACGTAAAACACATGGGATTGGAGCCACTCCTGTTGCCTTCTGAGGCCTCCTGCTCCTGGGGCCTCGCGGGGCCTCCTGTTGCCTTCCGAGACCTCCTGGCGCTTCCTCTGGCCTCCTGGGGCCTCCTGTGGCTTCCTGAGGCCTCCTGGAGCTTCCTGGGGCCTCCTAGAGCCTCTTGGGACATCCTGTGGCATCTTGAGTCTTTCTGTGGCCTCCTGATGCCTCCTGGGACCTCATGTGGTCTCCTGGGGCCTCCTGGAGCCTGGTGGAGCCTCCTGTGGCATCCTGAAGAGAATCTGTGCCCACGAGTCTGGCCACCGATCGAGACATCCTCAAAATCTGGCCCACCTGGGGGGTGAAAATGAGCGCCTCGCTCGAGACATCCTCCAAATCTGCCCGAAAACAAAGAATGCTGGGACAGAAAACGAGCAAACCGCGTGAGACATCCCCACAAAACGGCCGCGAACGGGACCGTGAGATAACCCATGGCGGCTCCCCTTCGGGGGGTGAAAATGAGCGCCTCGCTCGAGGCATCCTCCAAATCTGCTCCGAAAGCGAAGGATGTTGGGACAGAAAAATGGCCAAACCGCCTGAGACATCCCGCGAAAGGGGCTGAGTGAAATCCCCCCCCCGCCGCTCCCCTTAGGAGTGCTGAAACCAGCGAATCGCCTGAGGCATCCTCCAAATCTGCTCCGAAAGCGAAACATGTTGGAAGAGAAATGGCCAAACCGCCTGAAACATCCCCACAAAATCCCGCGAAAGGGGCCGAGTGAAATACCCCCCCGCCGCTCCCCTCAGGAGTGCTGAAACCAGCGAATCGCCTGAGACATCCTCCAAATCTGCTCCGAAAGCGAAACATGTTGGAAGAGAAAATGGCCAAGCCTCCTGAGACATCCCCACAAAATCCTGCGAAAGGGGCCGAGTGAAATACCCCCCCGCTGCTCCCCTTAGGAGTGTTGAAGCTACAGAATCGCCTGAGACATCCTCAACATCAGTGTGTGTGAGTCATCCGATGAGTGGACCTGAGTGAGTGTAGTGAATGTATGAGTGCAAGTACGAGTGAGTCTGAGTGATGAGTCTGAGTCATGACTGAGTCCGAATGATGAGTGGGTCTGAGTGAAGAGTGAGTCTGAGTGATGGGTGGGTCTGAGTGATGAGTGAGTCTGGGTGATGAGTGAGTGGGTCTGAGTGAGAGGAGTGGTGTGTTCTCTCTCCTCTGGCGCGGTCCGCCAATAACAAGAACCCCATCTCTTTGGATATAGGGAATAACAAGAACCCCATACTTAGGATATGGGGAATTACTAACTGCGTGGAGATCCCCAGATGTGCATCTTTTAAAAAGGATGATTGCCAGAGGGATCTGGGAATGCGCGTCTAGCCATTTGGATATGGGGAATCCGCCGATCCGGCGTGTGAGTTTCAAGGAGTCTCAGCTACAGCCTCGAGGCTGAGCCTCAGCCTCTGGGGGGGTTGCCGGGGTGGCTCTGCCGGGGAAGGGGGGGTGGGTGGGTGGGGGGGGGCGAGTTTCCGGCGGATGCGTTTTTTGACACCCCTCACAAGGATCGTGGCCTCCGAGGGGGTTCCGAACTCGAGTACCACCCCACCCGCACCAAGAGGCTCCGAGGAGGCCTCCAAGAGGCCCCAAGGGGCGCAGAAGAGGCCCCCAAGAAGCCCCAAGAGGCTCCCAAGAGACCCCCAAGAGGCCCTCTAGTGGCCCCAAGAGGCCCAAGAGGCCCCCAAGAAGCCCCAAGAGGCGCCCAAGAGGCCCCCAGAAGTCCCAGCCAACCACGAGATCCCAACCAGCATCCATGAGGCCTCTGACCCACCACCCACGCACGGTGGCGGGATAGGCCGACGGCCACTGGCTATGCTGAGTGAGAGGAGGGGAGGGAAAAAGAGAGGAGGGACGAGGGCGAAGAAAGATCACATCAGTCGGAGCGCCCCGGATCGGCGGCACTGGCCGAAGGCCACTACAATAACAAGAACCCCATCTTAGGATATAGGGAAAAAGCAATACATGCACAACAAGGCTCCAACATATATTCGAAAATTCGTCCCCTGGCTATGTTTTACTATTTTTGAATACTCCCCATGTAGAGGGACAGGCCCGACTTAAGGTCAGCATCTCGGTCGGCTTCTTGTACTCCCCCTGCATATCCTTGGCCTCGGACTGCAAGGACTCGAAGGCCCTCTTACGTGGCTCAGCGCGGTCCTTCTTGTGTGAAAGGGCCCAGCGCTCGAACTGCGCACGATCCTGGAAGGCAAACTCGGGGCCTGACAGATCCACCACCTCGCCGAAGTCAGACACCAGCGACTCTGGGCCCGCCAGGAGGGCCTCGATGCCTCGATGTGGACCACCCACTCGTCGGGGACTTGAGACTCCTCCTGGACGAGGCCTGCGGGAAGCACCTTCTGAGCACGGCGCTTCGTCGTCTCCTCCATATTCTGCTGGGCCTGACGCTCATTGCGCAGGCACTCGTCGACCTTCTGAGGTGCTTCAATGAGGTACTGCTGGGCATTGAGCTCGTCATGCAAGGCCTTGTCAAGAGCCTTATGGTCCCAGCAGCCTCAGTCACCGCGATCTTCGACTCGGGAAGCTTAGGCCACTAAGCGGATTTCGGCGGCCAACTCAGCACCCCTGTGCTTGAGGAGGGCAGCAGCCTCACCAGCAGGAAAGAGACTGGCTGCCTGCCTGATGGCCGCCTTACTGGGATCATCGACAATGACAACTTCTGAATCCCCTGCACTGGCCTTGCCTCCAATTCCTGCACCACTAACAGAGGCGCTGGCCCCTGGGTGCACCAGCTTCCCACAACCAACGCAGTACTGGCGGCGTGGAAGAAGGCGATCATAAGTTCAGAAGACGTTTTTGGGGTTTGCCCGCCCGGTTTCTCTTTCTTCTTCTTATTGGGTTTGCCCGCCCAGTTGCCCGCCTTGGCGACGGACCACTCCCACTCTTCACCACCTGCCGACGGGGGTGACTTCCATCACGGGGCCGGCACCATGACGGGCACTGAAACCACAAGTCAAATACATACGAACAGAAACCCCTTTTGTTCCAAGTCGAGCCGTGAGATCCGAAGGAACGGCTGCAAAACCCGAAGGAGCACCGAGGGGGCCAGCCACCCAAAATGCAACGGAACGCACGCAAACCTAAGGAACGACCGAGCCCCTTAAGACCTCGAGCTGTGCCGTATTTCAACGAACAGACTGTAAATTCTGGAATGGAGGTGTCTTCGATTTGAGGCATGCAAGAAATATCCTATAGTCTCTACGGAGGCCGCTCGGGAGACTCGCGGGGGCCACTTGGGCGTCTTTGGGGGCCTGTTGGGGGCCTCTTGGCTTCTTGTGGGACTCAGAGGACCTCTTGGGGGCCGCCAGAATGCTTCTGGGGCCACCTTGGCGCCGAGGGCGATCGGAGGGCCTCTCGGGGGGCGCTTCGGGGGCCTCTTTCGGACCCTCTTGAGGCGTTTTGGGATCATTTGGGGCGCCTTTGGGGCAGTCTTGGGACCATCCTGGGTTCCTTCGGGCCCTCTGAGGAGCCGATTCGGCGGCCTTGGGACTCGCTTGGGGGCCTCTTGGAGCCGCCTCGGACGCTGGTAGGACAGAGAGGGAAGATGCTAAGCATGCACGATCACACGCAAAGAATGCAACGATGTTTGCCGCTTAAGGCCGTCGGGGGCGTTCTCATGGAGCCGTCTTGGGGCGTCTTGAGGGCCTCTTGGCCGTCTGGAGGCCATCTTCGGAGGTCCTTGAGCAGTACGTCCAGAACTTCTGCGGGGGGTCCGAGGGGGTTCGGGGAATGCTCCAGGGAGGCTACGGGGAGGCACTGGGGAAGCTGCGGGAGGGGAGGGGCCCTCAACGTGCAGTCGTGGCACTGACGGTCTTTGACCCCGGAAAACCCCCAGGCCGGGTGTCTGGTAGGTGCGAGATGTACGTATGCTCGGATGTCTCGGGGAGGCGTGGAGTCAGTCCTTGTCGCCCCTTGCCGTCGCTCGGACGTCCATTTCCTATGTTTTGTTCGGTTTCGTGCGTGGCTTACTCGCCGAATGATCGAGGAAGCTCCTCGATGGTCCTCGCCGACGGGAAAATGCACGCGTCCGAGCGATGCCGAGGCCCTCGTCGTCGTCTGCAGGGGCGAGGAGCGCAGAGGGGGAAAGGCGGAGAGGCGGCGCCTCTGCGGTCTTCCGGAGGCGCTGGCCGTCCTCGAGCTTCCACGGGCACTCCTGCGCGGCGGAGGCGCGGTGTCACGCACGACGGCGCCGCGCCGCGGTGATGCCTGCTCGGCACCGACCTCACCGGCGGACGTCAACGAACCCCCCTCTCTGGCCAAGGCAAGACTCGCCATCGCTCGGACGTACATTCCCTGCTTTTTGGCGGTTTCGTGCGTGGTTTTTTCGCCAAATGATCAAGGATGCTCCTCGATGGTCCTCGCCGAAGGAAACATACACACGTCCGAGCGATGCTCTTCGGCTACACGCAAGAGTGACCCTGGGTAAGAGTGACCTTTGGTGCGCGGCTTTGGGGGGGCCGCGGGGGGGCCAATCTCAGGCGCGCAAGACGCTGCTATCGCATCGCAATCGGTGATCGGGGGACACCATTGTGCCCGCACCAAAGGTCACTCCGGCGAAAGGTCACTCTTACGTGTAGTCGATCTCTGGCCAAGTCAAGAGGGCGTATACTCCGATCCTGGGCCCAGGATGGGCCCGGCCCGGATCCGTGAGGGTGGTTCTAGGATGATAAAAAACCAGCATAGACATAAGCTTTTGGCGCTCCGCGCGGGTTTCTTGGGTCCGCGCCGGACCCCCCCCCTCGCTGGCGCGCGGAGCGCGCCAATCCAAGAAATCCACGCGGAGCGCCAAACATGTATGTTTATGGCGCTTTTTCCTCTTCGACCACTCCGATCCTGGGCCCAGGATGGGCCCAGCCCGGATCAGTGAGGGTGGTTCCCAGAGATCCGATGTCGTGATTTTTCCAATACAGGGTCCCCAGAAGTCTCGACCCATTCCAGAAGACCGGTTTTTCATGCTGAGTCGTGTTGAGTGGTCCCGGGGCCTGGCGAGGGCCCCTCGAGGCTGAAAAATGCAACAAAAACGCCGTCTTGTTTTTTCAATACGTTGGATGCAAGCCAACGCTAACGCTGCGCGATGCTCGGTGGCGAGGGCGGGTCCGGAATCGGCGCGGCCGCGGGCCGCCTGGATCCCCAGGCGGACGGCGAGTGCCGCGCATCACAGGTGCACGGAGGGGCCCAACGACACACGAATGAATGCACACAGATACCAGGATTTCCATGTTTTCCTATACTTTCTGTGTTTTTGTCTTCCTCCCCACTTCCCATATTTTCCGATCTTTTCCAAGGAGTCGACGACGAATTGTGTCTGTGTGTGTTTTCCCCTCCTGATGTACACCATCGCACACATCCTCGAATCAGCGAGCTTCTCCCGTCAAGGTGCAACGAGATTACAGCGACAATAAAAAAAAACGTCGCTGTGACCTCAGATGCGCGCGCGCTTGGCGGAGATGGGCATCAAGTCCCCAGGTTTACCTCCACCAACGCCGCACCGCAGAACTCCACGCCCGAAACTCTCATTCGATCTCTCATTGGGGCACTCCGAGAACGACAGTGCTATGTCAGCGCCCGTCGACTCTCGGCCTCCGTTCGTCCAGAATGGGTAAGGGAGCATGCATGGATAACCTCTCTTCGAGGGCGCGCCGCTGGATAACCCCAAGGGGAGAAGGGGTTGGGAACCCCCCCTCCCCCCCCCCCTCCTCGATCCGTCGTCGGGGAAACCCTCCCCCCTCCCCCCCTTCCCCGATCCGTCGTCGGGACCCCCCCCCCCTTTCCTCGATCCGTCGTCGGCGACCCCCCCCCCCCTCTCCACCCCTTTCAAAAGGGAGTTGGGGGTTCCGACCCCCCCCCCATCCCCCCCTTTGGCTGCAACCACCCCCCCCCTCCCTCCCTTGCGCCAGGCCGCCCCCTGACTCCAGAACCCGACCCCCGCCACCCCTACCCCTAGTCCTCACCCTAACCCTCAAACCCAAATCCTAACCCCAACCACTGACTCCAGCCCCAAAGAGTACTCACTGCTCACTACTCAATACCCACTACTGACTACTCGCTATTCGCTACTCACTTTTCACTACCCCCTACTCACTACTCACTATCCACTACTCACTATCCACTACTCACTACCCACAATCCACTACTCGCTACTCACTACTCCCTCCTCCCTACTCACTACTCACTAGTTACTCCTCACTACCCACTACTCAAGACTCACTACTCACTAAGCACTACTCACTACTCCCTACTCGCTATTCACTAATCACTACTCATTACCCACTACCCACTACTCACTACTCACTACTCATTGCCAAAAAAACACTACTCGCTACACACTACTCGCTACTCGCTACTCCCTACACAATACTGACTACACAATACTCAAAATTCACTCATCGTTACTCCCATACTCGCTACTCAATACTCACTACCCACTCCCCGCTACTCGCTACACACTACTCACCACTCACTACTCCGTACTCACTAGTCACTACATAGTCTCTAGCCACTAGTCACAGCTCACTAGTAACTAGTCACTAGTCACTGCTCACTACCCACTACTCACTACTCACTAATCGCTAGTCACTACCCACTATTCGCTACCCAAATATTACTACTCACTGCTCACTACTCCCTACTCCCTACTCCCTACTCACTACGCACTACTCACTACTTACTACTCGCTACTCCCTATTCGTTACTCACTAATCACTACCCACTACCCACTACTGACTACTCTCTACTCACTATTCACTACTCACTACGCCCTACTCGCTCCTCACTACTCACTACTCGCTAGTCCCTACTCGCTACTCACTACTCACTACCCACTGCCACTACCCACTACCCTGTATTCATTACTAGTCACTACTCACTACTCACCAGCACTACGTGCTACCCAGTACTCACTAGTCACTACTCACTACTCACTACTCACTACTCACTACTCGCTACTCTCTACTCACTACTCACTACTCACTACTCACTACTCACTACTCACTACGCACTACGCACCACCCACTACTCACTACTCACTAATCACTACTCGCCACCCACTACTCACTACCCACTACTCACTACCCGCTACTCATTACTCCCTACTCCCTACTCAGTACTCACTACTCGCTAGTCGCTACTGACTACTCACTGCTCACTATTCGCCACTCACTACTCATTTATCAGTACACACAACTCACTATTCACTACTCACTACTACCCACTCCCTGCTCCCTACTCCCTACTCGCCACTCACTACCCACTACTCACTACCCAATACTCACTACTCACTACGCAGTAACTCACTACTCACTACTCACCACTCCTTACTCCCAACTCCGTATTCCCTACACACCTTCTCCGGCGCAGAAAGGAGAAGCGAGAGAGGCCCCCCCTCCCCGGCTCCCTTTCAGGCGCAAAGGGGTGGAGGGGGCGGGGGGGGGGTTTGGACCCCCCCCCTCTTTCCAGCGCCAAGGGGGGGAGGGGGGGGGGTCCAGACCCCCCCCCCCTTCAAGGGAAGGGGGGGAGAGGGTGGGTTCGGAGCCCCCCCCCCTTTAGGGGGGAGGGGGGGAGGCGGTTCTGGACTCCCCCCCCTTGGAAGGGAGGGGGGGGAGGGGTTCTGCAACCCCTTCCCCCCACTTTAGTGTATTCAAGGAGATCCACTGGCGCACTTTCCCTCTCTTCGTCTTGTCTCGGAGACATCTGAGTTGGACTCCTCATATTGTGCGCGCAGGCCTTCTTCGCCCATCGTTGACACGTCTCTAAGGTAATCTGCGAATGAGATACTTTCACTTCCGACTCATCTGTGTCCATGGGTGTACTCGTCGGCGTGTGACGATACCAAGAGGGTGTGATACATGTTCACGGGGGTATCCATGAGTCTCCGTGAACCGCACTGCACCAAACCCGTGGAACACGGGAAATGTTCCATCACAAATCCTGCTCATCCTGGACGTGATTCCACAGCGAATCTGATACTATCAACTATGACGCGAAGGCCACCAACACGTACGTGTATGCATACATGTCTGTATAAATATATATATATATATATATATATATATATATATATACATGTAGGTGTGAAAACACCCATGTGCACACGCATTGAGTGCGGAAAACGGCCGGCGCGTCTGCCTCTCTGCAGGTTCGAACGTGCACGCATGTGGCAATGGATTCTTCCGTACGCGAAAAAGCAGGGTCACCGAAATACTGGCCAAGTATCACATCAGCATCGCAGGTAGGCAGGAAATCAATATGCTGTAGCAAGGTGGCTAGAAATTCATGCTTGAAAGATATTGTTTCTATTTTCATACTGGCACGACAATGTTGGCATGATGAACTGGAGTGTAGAACATTAAGAACAATGATAATGTTTGCGCAAATGGAGCATCACCAGGCAAGCCATCCGAATGTGCTTCGTAAATAGTCAGGATGGGCGATATCCACAGCGCTAATTGCGAGAGCCCTCTTATTTCCAAACGTGTCCACAACAACGTTGCAAACAGACGTCGTGTACATGTCCAGCATGTCCAGGGATTGCGGTTGCGTGATCACTGTGGCAAGGTAGGTTAGTCGTGGACCCAACCCTATACGTAGAGGGTGGCCATCTCCTGCACGCCGCGGGAGGGAGGTAGAGCTCTTTGTGGTGCACAGTCTGTGTGAGGAGTGTGCCGAGCTTCCCATGGTGGGGTGCGAATTGGATGAGGGCATGCCGACATGGATGGGGCGGCGCACGCGGGTCCCCCCCCACTGGTGCCGTCACCAACCCCTCAACGGTATGCCGAAATTGGCGGGGAGGTGTATGCAAGCACCCCCACTGGTGCCGTGAATGGAAGTGCACATGGGGCACAAGCCGTCCGAGGGGTGTGCCGAAATAGGCGGGGAGGGGAATGCGGGAGCCCCTACTGGTTTCGCAGCTGGAGCTCCCTAAGGGGCACGATGTGCGTGAGGGCACGCCGACATCCATGAGCCACCCAAAAGAACAACAACCATAATAATAAAAATGATAACAACAACAACAACAACAACAACAACAACACAAACAACAACAACAACAACAACAACAACAACAACAACAACAACAACAACCACAACCACCACCACCACCACCACCACCACCACCACCACCACCACCACCACCACCACAACAACAACAACAACAACAACAACAACAACAACAACAACAATTACTAGCACGTGGGGACACTCCGTTCTCACCAGTGCCAGGGTTTTCATAGGAGGCGGGCAATACCCCCACTTTGTGGGGGGGCCGGTTCAAGCTCTACCAAATTTCCAAACGACTCTTCGCCACCACCCACACCCAGCTTCCCGCCCTATGACGTTCGGACACTTCACTTCGTGGCATGCGGACGACCGTGGCTACTATTCAGGGCCCCGCGGCCGACGACGACGGCGTGCGCGCGCGAAGAAAAAACGAATGTGTCCCGCATGGTATTATTTGACAGGGATGATGGCCCTGGCAGGTGCGCAACCGTTGTCGCAGAAGTTCGAAAAAGTTGCTCGCAAAAGCCCGTTTGACAGAAATGTTTAAAAAGTGTTGGGTTTCCTACGAATCCGCAAGAGCGCGCGGGATGAGATTTTGACATTTTTTGTTGAAAAACCATTGGTTTTTTGATGTTTTTATGTTAAAATCGCTGCGAACACTAAGGTTTTGGAAGGATTTCGTCTTGCGCGCGCGAATGTCCACTTTACCTTATTTTTTGCAAGGGATTCTTGAAATTTGATTATATTAGAACAAGAAATGTCATTTTCTATTGTTTTTTGCAAGGGAAAGCGGATTACAACAAAACAACCGGATCCTGTACACACCCTCTTTTCTGAGGCTTCCTCACGAAAATGATGAAAATGTAGCTGCGGCCTAGGCGGCGCAGGGGGGGCGCGCACCAGGGGGCCCAACAATAATTATTCTTTAAAATAAATAATGTTCAACAACAACAAAAACAACGACCACGACAACAACCACAACCACAACCACAACCACAACCACAACCACAACCACAACCACCACAACAACAACAACACAGACAGCACCATCACCAGCAACAACAACAACAGCAGCAGCAACAACAACAACACCAACACCAACAACAACAGCAACAACAACAACAATAACAACAACACAGACAACAACAACACCAACAACAACATCGACAACAGCAAGAACAACGACAATATCATCAACAACAGCAGCAACAACAACAACAACCACCACCACCTGAGTATCGTTTATCCGGTCCCCATCCCAAGCGGCGTGGCCTGGGCCCCACTGGCCGATATACCCCCCTGAGATGGGGAGATCGGTCGTTCCCTTCGAGTTTCGAGGGGTGTATCCCCAACTGGGGTGGTAATTTCGTAGGGGTCTCGAAGGGGATGGGGATGGGGATTGGTTATACAGAGAGTGCGTGATCCACCGCCGCTTTACTGTGGAAAATTCCCCCCCCTCTTCCTCCGGAACCTGGGTCCCCCCCCCCCTCCGAAAATCCCTCCCTCCCCTGCTGGACCCCCGCCCCCCCCCCTCCCCTCCCCCGGCATACCCCCCCTCTCCCCTAGCCCCCCCCCCTCCCCCTCGAAAACCGGGGGGGGTCACTACCGGTTCGAACCCCCCCCCCCCCGAAAACCGGAGGGGGGGTCACTACCGATTCGAACCCCTTCCCACCCCCACCCCCTCACCGCCAGCAAACGACTCCTGGTCCCTACCACCGTCCGCACCACATCCCCCACTGTTGTTCCCAGCACCACTGTCCTCACCACCACTGTCCCCACTGGTTCCACCACCGTCCCTACTGTCCCCACCAGTGCCCCCACCACTGTCGCACTGTCCCCACTGTCCCCACCATTGTTCCCACCACGGTTCCACTCTCGCCACATTCTCCACGGCCCCAACCTTGGGCGCCCGAGTTATTCGGGGTAACTCGGGTCCGGGGTAATTCGGGTTTGGATTCCCGAAAAAGGAACCCGAGTTAGCCCTGACCCGAGTTACCCCTGATGATGTGGGGCTCTGGACGCCCGAATTATCCGGGGTAACTCGGGTCCGGGGTAACTGGGGTTTGGATTCCCGAAAAACGAACCCGAGTTGTCCCTGACCCGAGTTACCCCTGATGACTCGGGGCTCTGACAACCACTGCCCGACTATCCCCACTGTCCCCAGTCCCACTGACTCCTCCGCTGTCCCACGGAACTCTCCCACTGTTCCCACAACTGTCCCCACTGTCCCCACCACTGTCCCCACTGTACCTCTGTCCCATTGTCCCACCGCCGTCCTCGCCACCGCCTTTACCACTGTCCCCACCACCACTGTACCCTCCACTGTCCCACTGTTTCCACCACATTCCCACTGTCCCCACACCACTGTCCCCACCACCACCACCGTCCCCACCACTGTCCCACTGTCCCCACTGTTCCCACCATTGTCCTCACCACTGTCCCCACCACTACCGTCCCCACCACTGTCCCACTGTCCCCACCGCTGTCCCCTCACCACTGTCCCCACCACCACCGTCCCCACCACTGTCCGCACCCTCCCCCGGTTTTCGAGGGGGGGGAGGGGGTTCGAACCGGTAGTGACCCCCCCCGGTTTTCGAGGGGGGGGGGTCGAACTGGTAGTGACCCCCCCCCGCCCCCTTTTCATAATGGACTGGGGGTGGGGTGGTGGTGGAGGGGTTCGAACCGGTAGTGCCCCCCCCTGGTTTTCCGGAGGGGGGGGGGGAGGGGGGGGAGGTTCGAACCGGTAGTGACCCCCCCTCGGTTTTCCGCCAGCAGCGGTAGAACACGCTCTTTCGTTCAACGATACCGACCACCACCACCACCACCACCACCACCACCACCACCACCACCACCACCACCACCACCACCACCACAACAAGGCACGAACATCACCCGCGAGCACCGGGCTCCTTCTTCCCAAGGTACGAACCCTGTCCACAGGCCCCGTTGACCAAATTCTTTGCCCCCCCCAAAGAACAAAGAACCCAGCAGGAAGAAAAAGAGACAAGAAATCTTCGGCATTCCCTCGGTATCCTCGAGGTAGCCAACGCATTCCAGGGAGCTGAAACCATGTGCGAGCTAGCGCGCCTCCGATTCCCTAGAGCCCCCTAGGAATCCGATGATTCCTCATGAATCCCTCGGAATCCATAAGAATACATGGGAAATCCTGGGAATCCTGACTCCTCAGGAATCCCTAGGAATACATAGGAATCCCGCGCGAATCCATAGGAATCCGTAGGAATCCATAAGAATCTCGCGAGAATCTTGGGAATCCCTTGGAATTCGTGGGAATCCTCAGGGGGTTCTAGGAATCCACTCGGGATTCTAAAATTACCTGGGAATCCGATGAAACCCGTAGGAGCCCATCGGGATTTTAGGAAACACTCAGAATGTGCAAAGACTCTTGGGAATCCATGGGTATACGTAAGGATTCTTAGGAACCAGCGGGAATGTGTAGGGATTCTCAGGAGTCCCTCAGACTATGCACGGAATGGTCACGGACGTCGCGAGGTGACATCTCCAGGATGTGCAACACAGTGCCAAGGTCGGTCTCGAACGTGGCAGCCGAGCTGAGCCGCCAGCCGATCCGAACCAAAGAAAGCCTCGAACGTGGCAGCCGAGCTGAGCCGCCAGCCGATCCGAACCAAAGAAAGCGTCCCCCCCCCCCCCCTCCGAAAATCTCCCCCCCCCGCCGCAGAACCCCTCCCCCCATCCCCCCCCCCACCCACCTCCCACGTCACCCCCCCCCCCCATCCCCTACACCCGCCCCCCCCCCTCTCCCCTCGAAACCGGGAAGGTCACTACCGGGGGGGGGTTACGAAAAACCCCCCCCCTCTCGAAAACTGGGAAAAGGGTGGGTCACTACGTTCGAACCCCCCCCAACCACCCCTCGTCAACCCCAGCATACGACTCCCGGTCCCTACCACCGTCCTCGTCCTCACCACATCCCCCACTGTTGTTCCCAACACCAGTGTCCCCACTACCACTGTCCCCACTGGTTCCACCACCGCTCCACTGTCCCCACCAGTGCCACCACCACAGTCGCACTGTCCCCACTGTCCCCACCACTGTTCCCACCACGGCTCCACTCTCCCAACTTTCTCCACGGCCCCGACCATTGCCCGACTATCCCCACTGTCCCCGCTGTCCCACTGACTCCTCCGCTGTGCCACTGAGCTGTCCCACTGTTTCCACCACTGTTCCCACGGTCCCCACCACTGTCCCCACCACTACCTCTGTCCCATTGTCCCACCGCCGTCCTCGCCACCGCCTTCACCACTGTCCCCACCACCACTGTACCCTCCACTGTCCTACCGTTTCCACCACATTCCCACTGTCCCCACACCACTTTCCCCACCACCACCGTCCCCACCACTGTCCCACTGTCCCCGCTGTTCCCACCATTGTCCCCACCACTACCGTCCCCACCACTGTCCCACTGTCCCCACCACTGTCCCGCTGTCCCCTCACCACTGTCCCCACCACACCACCGACCCACCCCACAGTCCGCACCGCCCCCCTCGTTCAGGGGGGGCGGGGGGGGGTTCGAACCGGCAGTGACCCCCCCCGGTTTTCAAGTTCAAAGGGGGGGGGGTCGAACCGAACCGGTAGTGACCCCTCCCCTTTTCATGATGAGTGCGGGGGGGGGGAGGGGTCCGAACCGGCAGTGACCCCCCCCCCGGTTTTCCCGAGGGGGGGGCGGGGGGAGGGGTTCGAACCGGTAGTGGCCCCCCCGGTTTTCCGCCAGCAGCGGTAGAACACGCTCTTCCACACCTAGCCGTCCACGAACCGCCACGTGGCCCTGAGGGCCTGCATTTCCACCCGGCCTTCCCAGAGTTGGGTCGCATACATGTAGACGATGCTGGTGGTCGCCGCGTAGAGCGGGTCGTACAACGCCTGGTCCTGCATGAGCATGCCCATACAGATGCTGCCCGCGGGGCGCACTCCTGCCAACATGGCAGCTACCGATCGGATCGGCTTGAGCTCGGCGTCTGCGACCCCGCTGACCGAGGCCCCGTGCGTGACCGAGGGTGCGAGACCAGCCGTCTGGATGCGCATCATGCGTCTGGCACCCACTGCCTTCTGGAGAATCATGGACCGTCGAACTCGGCCGCGTAGCTGCGCAAGTCTGTCGGCCTCCTGGCGGCGTCGCGCTCTGGGCCCACCCAACTCGCGCCCGAGGTCGCGGATCCACGGCAAGCCCGTGGTTTGCCGAGCCCGCGCCGCCAAGCTGAACCGCCGCGCAGCGCGACTTGACGAGGCCACGTAGCCCAGCTTCCTGATCTGGATGGGCAGCTTGAGGGACTTGAGCTCGCGCGTGAGCTGGTCGATGCCTTCGCCGAGCTCCAGCGAACTGCGGCCAGCGGGGCCAGTCCACAGCAACGACGCGTCGTCCACCAACTGCCTGGGCTGCAGCGCGGGGCAGAGGGCGCTGAGCCGCAGCATGGCTCTGTGCAACAGCACCTCCAAGAGCGCGGTCGCCTGCGAGCAGCCTGCCGCGATGCCCTGGAAAGAGACGTAGAGCTCGCTCTCGCTGCCGTGGGCCCGCACCACGCGAGCCTGGCAGTATAACTGCACCGGTAGCCATGCAAGTCTCGGTGGGGATCCCACTCCGATAGCTTCGCGCACCAATGCTACAGGCGCAACCATTTCGAAACATGTCATCAAGACCACCACGAGTGTGATCACGTCCTGTTGCCTGGCCAGCGCAATCTCCGAGGACAGGTTGTGGGCGAAAGCGGAGGCAGAAGAACTCCTGCTTGGGCCAAGCCCCCAGGCGTGCTCCTCTCGATGGGTGGCTTTCCACTGGGCTGCCAGCGGGCGCCGCGCGCCACTCCGGAGGCGAACCACCGCGTTGAGTAGCCCGATCAGTCTCATGCCTCCTCCAGCCTTTGGGAATCGGACTAGTGACTAGGACTGTCACGATGCGCTGCGGCGGCCATCCAAGGCGATGCTCGCAGGCGTGGAATAGTAGCGACAGCGCCAGCAAAGCCTCGTCGGAGAGGACGTCGAGTTGCCTCGGGTGGAGGCCTGTTTGGCCAACGGCCGTGCCCTGCTTGAATGAGCGGATGGCCGAACGCAGGTCTTGCACCGCGAGGCGCGGGAGCTCTGGCCGATGCTCAGCACCAGGAGGGAGCGAGGCCTCGCCGAGCTGGTGGTGCTCCCAAATGGCCTTCCAGTCGCCGAGCCCGGTCTCGCGAGGTCGCACGGGTGGCCACTCACATTTGCCCGTGGGACTTCTGCCTCCTGCCTCGGCTTGGCGAACCCGCGTGCCAGCCCAGCGCGCCCCCGCGAACGCGTCTTTGGTCCAAGTGGCCCAGGCGCTGGTGCACCTGGCCTCAGCCTCCGCGGTGAGCTGCTTGGCCTTGGCGATGATGCCCTGCAGTCGGACCCCCACCGAGTGGCTGGCCAGCATCTCACGGCCGGCCTGGAAGATCTCACGAGCACCGCCATCCAGCTGTCTCAGGATGTGCTGCTGCTTGTTGATGCGCCCACAGAACGCCTCGAAGGTGAGCAGATCGGCGGCCAGGCTATGGAGCCGCGTGTAGCGCTGCAGCCCGTGGAAGACCATGCCTCCGGCAGCTCCTGGGGGCCGCGGCTGAGGTGCGCGGCCTGCTCGATCGCCTGAGCGCTGGTCGAGCCACTCCCGCTGCTGCTCGAAGGCTCGTAAATGCATGTCCAACGCCTCGGCCCAGTCCCCCTCAGAGCGTTGGCGCAGCTGCTGGAGGTGAGCTCGGTGGCGGCTGGCCGACTCGCACATCTCACGGGTCCGATGCCACCGTCGTGCGTCTCGTGGCAGGGCCTCGTCCCAGACGCCACCGCCCCTCGGGGCATCAAAGACTGGGCCCCGCAGCTGCTCCGCTGCGCACGGCGCGCACCACTCCATCCAGCCGTCGAGAACGTCCTGCTCGGTCTGCTGGTCGTTGAGCGGGTCGCCGGTTGCGCCGTCGGGGCCCCCGTTGACATGCTTCTTGCCGTCGCTGCGCCACTACCTGGTCGGGGTCCTCACCGCGGCCCTCGGGCGGAGCCTGGCTATCTTCACCAGCGTCCATCGTTGCATAAGCCAAGGCAAGCCGCCAGGCTCCGCCTGTGCAGCACCACCTCCATGCCCATCGCGAGCGAGACTGGGATCTGGAGACTGGCTATCTTCACTGGCGCCCATCTTGGCGACGAACGACCTCCCCGCGGGCAGTGCGACCAGCGGGGATCCTGACCAGGCCCTTGCGGGCCGCCGGCCCCCAGACCACCCTGACCTTCTTCGGCGCCCAGCGGCGCCGCATCCAGCTCGTCGAAGGGGCCCATCTCGCCGCCCACGTTGCGCAGCGTCGGTCTTGCAGGGAGGGCGACGGGGCGAGCGTTGCAGCACCTCTCCACGCCGCCATCAGCAACGCCGCGCGCGAGGGCATCGGCCACCCCACCGCTGTGGGCCTCGCTCGGGCTTGCAGGGAGGGCGACGGGGCGAGCGTCGCCGCAGCTCACCAGGCCGCCAGGAGCAACACCATGTGCGAGGGCATCGGCCGCCCCACCGCGGCGGGCCTCGCTCGGGCCTGCAGGGAGGGCGTCGGGGCGAGCGGCGCAGCACCCCAACGGGCCGCCAGGAGCAACTTGCTGCGCGAGGGCCTCGGTCACCCCACCGCTGCGGGCCTCGCTCGGGCTTGCAGGGAGGGCGACGGGGCGAGCGTCGCAGCGCCTCACCAGGCCGCCAGGAGCAACAACATGAGTGAGGGCATCGGCCACCCCACCGCTGTGGGCCCCGCAAGCAGCAGGCCCTTTCCCCCGGGCATGCGGGGCGCGCGCAGTTGCGCTGCCGTCGATCACGTTCGGGCCATGCTCTCTAAACGGCGTAAATCAAACAAGTCAGCCTCCAAAGT
>CAUYUJ010020415.1:567936-588766 GCA_963575745.1 Prorocentrum cordatum
CTCTTCGGCTACACGCAAGAGTGACCCTGGGTAAGAGTGACCTTTGGTGCGCGGCTTTGGGGGGGCCGCGGGGGGGCCAATCTCAGGCGCGCAAGACGCTGCTATCGCATCGCAATCGGTGATCGGGGGACACCATTGTGCCCGCACCAAAGGTCACTCCGGCGAAAGGTCACTCTTACGTGTAGTCGATCTCTGGCCAAGTCAAGAGGGCGTATACTCCGATCCTGGGCCCAGGATGGGCCCGGCCCGGATCCGTGAGGGTGGTTCTAGGATGATAAAAAACCAGCATAGACATAAGCTTTTGGCGCTCCGCGCGGGTTTCTTGGGTCCGCGCCGGACCCCCCCCCTCGCTGGCGCGCGGAGCGCGCCAATCCAAGAAATCCACGCGGAGCGCCAAACATGTATGTTTATGGCGCTTTTTCCTCTTCGACCACTCCGATCCTGGGCCCAGGATGGGCCCAGCCCGGATCAGTGAGGGTGGTTCCCAGAGATCCGATGTCGTGATTTTTCCAATACAGGGTCCCCAGAAGTCTCGACCCATTCCAGAAGACCGGTTTTTCATGCTGAGTCGTGTTGAGTGGTCCCGGGGCCTGGCGAGGGCCCCTCGAGGCTGAAAAATGCAACAAAAACGCCGTCTTGTTTTTTCAATACGTTGGATGCAAGCCAACGCTAACGCTGCGCGATGCTCGGTGGCGAGGGCGGGTCCGGAATCGGCGCGGCCGCGGGCCGCCTGGATCCCCAGGCGGACGGCGAGTGCCGCGCATCACAGGTGCACGGAGGGGCCCAACGACACACGAATGAATGCACACAGATACCAGGATTTCCATGTTTTCCTATACTTTCTGTGTTTTTGTCTTCCTCCCCACTTCCCATATTTTCCGATCTTTTCCAAGGAGTCGACGACGAATTGTGTCTGTGTGTGTTTTCCCCTCCTGATGTACACCATCGCACACATCCTCGAATCAGCGAGCTTCTCCCGTCAAGGTGCAACGAGATTACAGCGACAATAAAAAAAAACGTCGCTGTGACCTCAGATGCGCGCGCGCTTGGCGGAGATGGGCATCAAGTCCCCAGGTTTACCTCCACCAACGCCGCACCGCAGAACTCCACGCCCGAAACTCTCATTCGATCTCTCATTGGGGCACTCCGAGAACGACAGTGCTATGTCAGCGCCCGTCGACTCTCGGCCTCCGTTCGTCCAGAATGGGTAAGGGAGCATGCATGGATAACCTCTCTTCGAGGGCGCGCCGCTGGATAACCCCAAGGGGAGAAGGGGTTGGGAACCCCCCCTCCCCCCCCCCCTCCTCGATCCGTCGTCGGGGAAACCCTCCCCCCTCCCCCCCTTCCCCGATCCGTCGTCGGGACCCCCCCCCCCTTTCCTCGATCCGTCGTCGGCGACCCCCCCCCCCCTCTCCACCCCTTTCAAAAGGGAGTTGGGGGTTCCGACCCCCCCCCCATCCCCCCCTTTGGCTGCAACCACCCCCCCCCTCCCTCCCTTGCGCCAGGCCGCCCCCTGACTCCAGAACCCGACCCCCGCCACCCCTACCCCTAGTCCTCACCCTAACCCTCAAACCCAAATCCTAACCCCAACCACTGACTCCAGCCCCAAAGAGTACTCACTGCTCACTACTCAATACCCACTACTGACTACTCGCTATTCGCTACTCACTTTTCACTACCCCCTACTCACTACTCACTATCCACTACTCACTATCCACTACTCACTACCCACAATCCACTACTCGCTACTCACTACTCCCTCCTCCCTACTCACTACTCACTAGTTACTCCTCACTACCCACTACTCAAGACTCACTACTCACTAAGCACTACTCACTACTCCCTACTCGCTATTCACTAATCACTACTCATTACCCACTACCCACTACTCACTACTCACTACTCATTGCCAAAAAAACACTACTCGCTACACACTACTCGCTACTCGCTACTCCCTACACAATACTGACTACACAATACTCAAAATTCACTCATCGTTACTCCCATACTCGCTACTCAATACTCACTACCCACTCCCCGCTACTCGCTACACACTACTCACCACTCACTACTCCGTACTCACTAGTCACTACATAGTCTCTAGCCACTAGTCACAGCTCACTAGTAACTAGTCACTAGTCACTGCTCACTACCCACTACTCACTACTCACTAATCGCTAGTCACTACCCACTATTCGCTACCCAAATATTACTACTCACTGCTCACTACTCCCTACTCCCTACTCCCTACTCACTACGCACTACTCACTACTTACTACTCGCTACTCCCTATTCGTTACTCACTAATCACTACCCACTACCCACTACTGACTACTCTCTACTCACTATTCACTACTCACTACGCCCTACTCGCTCCTCACTACTCACTACTCGCTAGTCCCTACTCGCTACTCACTACTCACTACCCACTGCCACTACCCACTACCCTGTATTCATTACTAGTCACTACTCACTACTCACCAGCACTACGTGCTACCCAGTACTCACTAGTCACTACTCACTACTCACTACTCACTACTCACTACTCGCTACTCTCTACTCACTACTCACTACTCACTACTCACTACTCACTACTCACTACGCACTACGCACCACCCACTACTCACTACTCACTAATCACTACTCGCCACCCACTACTCACTACCCACTACTCACTACCCGCTACTCATTACTCCCTACTCCCTACTCAGTACTCACTACTCGCTAGTCGCTACTGACTACTCACTGCTCACTATTCGCCACTCACTACTCATTTATCAGTACACACAACTCACTATTCACTACTCACTACTACCCACTCCCTGCTCCCTACTCCCTACTCGCCACTCACTACCCACTACTCACTACCCAATACTCACTACTCACTACGCAGTAACTCACTACTCACTACTCACCACTCCTTACTCCCAACTCCGTATTCCCTACACACCTTCTCCGGCGCAGAAAGGAGAAGCGAGAGAGGCCCCCCCTCCCCGGCTCCCTTTCAGGCGCAAAGGGGTGGAGGGGGCGGGGGGGGGGTTTGGACCCCCCCCCTCTTTCCAGCGCCAAGGGGGGGAGGGGGGGTCCAACCCCCCCCCCCTTCAAGGGAAGGGGGGGAGAGGGTGGGTTCGGAGCCCCCCCCCCTTTAGGGGGGAGGGGGGGAGGCGGTTCTGGACTCCCCCCCCTTGGAAGGGAGGGGGGGGAGGGGTTCTGCAACCCCTTCCCCCCACTTTAGTGTATTCAAGGAGATCCACTGGCGCACTTTCCCTCTCTTCGTCTTGTCTCGGAGACATCTGAGTTGGACTCCTCATATTGTGCGCGCAGGCCTTCTTCGCCCATCGTTGACACGTCTCTTAAAAAAAAAAAAAAAAAAAAAAAAAAAAAAAAATCAAAAAAAAAAAAAAAAAAAAAAAAGACAAAAAAAAAAAAAAAAAAAAAAAAACAAAAAAAAAAAAAAAAAAAACTAAAAAAAAAAAAAAAAAAAAAAAACAAAAAAAAAAAAAAAAAAAAAAAAAAAAAAAAAAAATTAAAAAAAAAAAAAAAAAAAAAAAAAAAAAAAAAAAAAAAACTTGGTAAGACTGCGAATGAATACTTTCACAATTACCGACGCATCTCGTCCATTGGTGGTACTCGTCGGCGGTGACGATACCAAGAAGGTGTGATAACAGTTCACAGGGTGCCATGATCTCCGTGAACCGCACTGCACCAAACCCGTGGAACGAAATTTTTTTCCATCAAAATCCTCTCATCCTGACTTGGATTCACACGATCTGATACTATTCAACTAAGACGCGAAAGGCCACCACACTACGTTATAGCATACATGTCTGTATAAATATATATATATATATATATATATATATATATATATACATGTAGGTGTGAAAACACCCATGTGCACACGCATTGAGTGCGGAAAACGGCCGGCGCGTCTGCCTCTCTGCAGGTTCGAACGTGCACGCATGTGGCAATGGATTCTTCCGTACGCGAAAAAGCAGGGTCACCGAAATACTGGCCAAGTATCACATCAGCATCGCAGGTAGGCAGGAAATCAATATGCTGTAGCAAGGTGGCTAGAAATTCATGCTTGAAAGATATTGTTTCTATTTTCATACTGGCACGACAATGTTGGCATGATGAACTGGAGTGTAGAACATTAAGAACAATGATAATGTTTGCGCAAATGGAGCATCACCAGGCAAGCCATCCGAATGTGCTTCGTAAATAGTCAGGATGGGCGATATCCACAGCGCTAATTGCGAGAGCCCTCTTATTTCCAAACGTGTCCACAACAACGTTGCAAACAGACGTCGTGTACATGTCCAGCATGTCCAGGGATTGCGGTTGCGTGATCACTGTGGCAAGGTAGGTTAGTCGTGGACCCAACCCTATACGTAGAGGGTGGCCATCTCCTGCACGCCGCGGGAGGGAGGTAGAGCTCTTTGTGGTGCACAGTCTGTGTGAGGAGTGTGCCGAGCTTCCCATGGTGGGGTGCGAATTGGATGAGGGCATGCCGACATGGATGGGGCGGCGCACGCGGGTCCCCCCCCACTGGTGCCGTCACCAACCCCTCAACGGTATGCCGAAATTGGCGGGGAGGTGTATGCAAGCACCCCCACTGGTGCCGTGAATGGAAGTGCACATGGGGCACAAGCCGTCCGAGGGGTGTGCCGAAATAGGCGGGGAGGGGAATGCGGGAGCCCCTACTGGTTTCGCAAGCGTCAGAAAACTAAGGGGCACGAAATGTGGCCGGGAGGCACCCGCCCCGACATCCAAGACCACACTAAAGAACAACAACCATTATAATAAAAATTTATAACAACATCATCAACAACAACATCAACAACACAAAACAACAACAACAACCAACAACAACAACAACAAAAAACAACAACAACATACAACCACCACCACCACCACCACCACCAACACCAAACCACACCACCACTACCCCCACCAACAACAACAACAACAACAACACAACATCAACAACAACAACAATTACTAAGCATGGGGACACTCCGGACTCACCAGGCCAGGTTTTCATAGAGCGGCAAATACCCACACTTTGTTGGGGGGGCCGGTTCAACTCAACCAAATCCTTCCATTTTTCCCTTCCCTCCACCCTTTTTTTCCCAAACGACTCTTCGCCACCACCCACACCCAGCTTCCCGCCTATGACGTTCGGACACTTCACTTCGTGGCATGCGGACGACCGTGGCTACTATTCAGGGCCCCGCGGCCGACGACGACGGCGTGCGCGCGCGAAGAAAAAACGAATGTGTCCCGCATGGTATTATTTGACAGGGATGATGGCCCTGGCAGGTGCGCAACCGTTGTCGCAGAAGTGCGAAAAAGTTGCTCGCAAAAGCCCGTTTGACAGAAATGTTTAAAAAGTGTTGGGTTTCCTACGAATCCGCAAGAGCGCGCGGGATGAGATTTTGACAATTGTTTGTTGAAAAACCTTTGGTTTTTTGATGTTTTTATGTTAAAATCGCTGCGAACACTAAGGTTTTGGAAGGATTTCGTCTTGCGCGCGCGAATGTCCACTTTACCTTATTTTTTGCAAGGGATTCTTGAAATTTGATTATATTAGAACAAGAAATGTCATTTTCTATTGTTTTTTGCAAGGGAAAGCGGATTACAACAAAACTACCGGATCCTGTACACACCCTCTTTTCTGAGGCTTCCTCACGAAAATGATGAAAATGTAGCTGCGGCCTAGGCGGCGCAGGGGGGGCGCGCACCAGGGGGCCCAACAATAATTATTCTTTAGAATAAATAAAAGTTCAGACAACATACAAAAACAACAGACCACACAACACCCAAAACTCACAAACCACAACCACAACCACAACCACAACCACAACCACCACAACAACAACTACACAGACAGCACCATCACCAGCAACAACAACAACAGCAGCAGCAACAACAACAACACCAACACCAACAACAACAGCAACAACAACAACAATAACAACAACACAGACAACAACAACACCAACAACAACATCGACAACAGCAAGAACAACGACAATATCATCAACAACAGCAGCAACAACAACAACAACCACCACCACCTGAGTATCGTTTATCCGGTCCCCATCCCAAGCGGCGTGGCCTGGGCCCCACTGGCCGATATACCCCCCTGAGATGGGGAGATCGGTCGTTCCCTTCGAGTTTCGAGGGGTGTATCCCCAACTGGGGTGGTAATTTCGTAGGGGTCTCGAAGGGGATGGGGATGGGGATTGGTTATACAGAGAGTGCGTGATCCACCGCCGCTTTACTGTGGAAAATTCCCCCCCCTCTTCCTCCGGAACCTGGGTCCCCCCCCCCCTCCGAAAATCCCTCCCTCCCCTGCTGGACCCCCGCCCCCCCCCCTCCCCTCCCCCGGCATACTCCCCCCTCTCCCCTAGCCCCCCCCCCTCCATCCCCCTCGAAAACGGGGGGGGGTCCACTACCGGTTCGAACTTCCCCCCCCCCCTCGAAAACCGGAGGGTAGTCACAACCGGTTCGGAAACCCTACCCCGCCCCCCCTCCACACCGCCAACAAACGACTCCCAGTCCCTACCACCGTCCGCGCCACATCCCCCACTGTTGTTCCCAGCACCACTGTCCTCACCACCACTGTCCCCACTGGTTCCACCACCGTCCCTACTGTCCCCACCAGTGCCCCCACCACTGTCGCACTGTCCCCACTGTCCCCACCATTGTTCCCACCACGGTTCCACTCTCGCCACATTCTCCACGGCCCCAACCTTGGGCGCCCGAGTTATTCGGGGTAACTCGGGTCCGGGGTAATTCGGGTTTGGATTCCCGAAAAAGGAACCCGAGTTAGCCCTGACCCGAGTTACCCCTGATGATGTGGGGCTCTGGACGCCCGAATTATCCGGGGTAACTCGGGTCCGGGGTAACTGGGGTTTGGATTCCCGAAAAACGAACCCGAGTTGTCCCTGACCCGAGTTACCCCTGATGACTCGGGGCTCTGACAACCACTGCCCGACTATCCCCACTGTCCCCAGTCCCACTGACTCCTCCGCTGTCCCACGGAACTCTCCCACTGTTCCCACAACTGTCCCCACTGTCCCCACCACTGTCCCCACTGTACCTCTGTCCCATTGTCCCACCGCCGTCCTCGCCACCGCCTTTACCACTGTCCCCACCACCACTGTACCCTCCACTGTCCCACTGTTTCCACCACATTCCCACTGTCCCCACACCACTGTCCCCACCACCACCACCGTCCCCACCACTGTCCCACTGTCCCCACTGTTCCCACCATTGTCCTCACCACTGTCCCCACCACTACCGTCCCCACCACTGTCCCACTGTCCCCACCGCTGTCCCCTCACCACTGTCCCCACCACCACCGTCCCCACCACTGTCCGCACCCTCCCCCGGTTTTCGAGGGGGGGGAGGGGGTTCGAACCGGTAGTGACCCCCCCCGGTTTTCGAGGGGGGGGGGTCGAACTGGTAGTGACCCCCCCCCGCCCCCTTTTCATAATGGACTGGGGGTGGGGTGGTGGTGGAGGGGTTCGAACCGGTAGTGCCCCCCCCTGGTTTTCCGGAGGGGGGGGGGGAGGGGGGGGAGGTTCGAACCGGTAGTGACCCCCCCTCGGTTTTCCGCCAGCAGCGGTAGAACACGCTCTTTCGTTCAACGATACCGACCACCACCACCACCACCACCACCACCACCACCACCACCACCACCACCACCACCACCACCACCACAACAAGGCACGAACATCACCCGCGAGCACCGGGCTCCTTCTTCCCAAGGTACGAACCCTGTCCACAGGCCCCGTTGACCAAATTCTTTGCCCCCCCCAAAGAACAAAGAACCCAGCAGGAAGAAAAAGAGACAAGAAATCTTCGGCATTCCCTCGGTATCCTCGAGGTAGCCAACGCATTCCAGGGAGCTGAAACCATGTGCGAGCTAGCGCGCCTCCGATTCCCTAGAGCCCCCTAGGAATCCGATGATTCCTCATGAATCCCTCGGAATCCATAAGAATACATGGGAAATCCTGGGAATCCTGACTCCTCAGGAATCCCTAGGAATACATAGGAATCCCGCGCGAATCCATAGGAATCCGTAGGAATCCATAAGAATCTCGCGAGAATCTTGGGAATCCCTTGGAATTCGTGGGAATCCTCAGGGGGTTCTAGGAATCCACTCGGGATTCTAAAATTACCTGGGAATCCGATGAAACCCGTAGGAGCCCATCGGGATTTTAGGAAACACTCAGAATGTGCAAAGACTCTTGGGAATCCATGGGTATACGTAAGGATTCTTAGGAACCAGCGGGAATGTGTAGGGATTCTCAGGAGTCCCTCAGACTATGCACGGAATGGTCACGGACGTCGCGAGGTGACATCTCCAGGATGTGCAACACAGTGCCAAGGTCGGTCTCGAACGTGGCAGCCGAGCTGAGCCGCCAGCCGATCCGAACCAAAGAAAGCGTCCCCCCCCCCCCCTCCGAAAATCCCCCCCCCGCTGGAACCCCTCCTCCCCTCTCCCCCCCCCCCCCTCCCCTGGCCCTCCCCCCCCTCCCCTACCCACCCCCCCCTCTCGCTCCCTCGAAAAACCGGGTGGGTCACTACCGGTTCGACCCCCCCCCCTCGAAAACCGGAAGGGGGGGGTCACTACGGTTCGAACCCCTCCCACCCCCCCCCTCTCACCGCCAGCATACGACTCCCGGTCCCTACCACCGTCCTCGTCCTCACCACATCCCCCACTGTTGTTCCCAACACCAGTGTCCCCACTACCACTGTCCCCACTGGTTCCACCACCGCTCCACTGTCCCCACCAGTGCCACCACCACAGTCGCACTGTCCCCACTGTCCCCACCACTGTTCCCACCACGGCTCCACTCTCCCAACTTTCTCCACGGCCCCGACCATTGCCCGACTATCCCCACTGTCCCCGCTGTCCCACTGACTCCTCCGCTGTGCCACTGAGCTGTCCCACTGTTTCCACCACTGTTCCCACGGTCCCCACCACTGTCCCCACCACTACCTCTGTCCCATTGTCCCACCGCCGTCCTCGCCACCGCCTTCACCACTGTCCCCACCACCACTGTACCCTCCACTGTCCTACCGTTTCCACCACATTCCCACTGTCCCCACACCACTTTCCCCACCACCACCGTCCCCACCACTGTCCCACTGTCCCCGCTGTTCCCACCATTGTCCCCCACCCCACCACTACCGTCCCCACCACTGTCCCACTGTCCCCACCACTGTCCCGCTGTCCCCTCACCACTGTCCCCACCACCACCGTCCCCACCACTGTCCGCACCCCCCCTCGGTTTTCGAGGGGGGGGGGGCGGGGGGGGGTTCGAACCGGCAGTGACCCCCCCCGGTTTTCAAGTTCAAAGGGGGGGGGGTCGAACCGAACCGGTAGTGACCCCTCCCCTTTTCATGATGAGTGCGGGGGGGGGGAGGGGTCCGAACCGGCAGTGACCCCCCCCCCGGTTTTCCCGAGGGGGGGGCGGGGGGAGGGGTTCGAACCGGTAGTGGCCCCCCCGGTTTTCCGCCAGCAGCGGTAGAACACGCTCTTCCACACCTAGCCGTCCACGAACCGCCACGTGGCCCTGAGGGCCTGCATTTCCACCCGGCCTTCCCAGAGTTGGGTCGCATACATGTAGACGATGCTGGTGGTCGCCGCGTAGAGCGGGTCGTACAACGCCTGGTCCTGCATGAGCATGCCCATACAGATGCTGCCCGCGGGGCGCACTCCTGCCAACATGGCAGCTACCGATCGGATCGGCTTGAGCTCGGCGTCTGCGACCCCGCTGACCGAGGCCCCGTGCGTGACCGAGGGTGCGAGACCAGCCGTCTGGATGCGCATCATGCGTCTGGCACCCACTGCCTTCTGGAGAATCATGGACCGTCGAACTCGGCCGCGTAGCTGCGCAAGTCTGTCGGCCTCCTGGCGGCGTCGCGCTCTGGGCCCACCCAACTCGCGCCCGAGGTCGCGGATCCACGGCAAGCCCGTGGTTTGCCGAGCCCGCGCCGCCAAGCTGAACCGCCGCGCAGCGCGACTTGACGAGGCCACGTAGCCCAGCTTCCTGATCTGGATGGGCAGCTTGAGGGACTTGAGCTCGCGCGTGAGCTGGTCGATGCCTTCGCCGAGCTCCAGCGAACTGCGGCCAGCGGGGCCAGTCCACAGCAACGACGCGTCGTCCACCAACTGCCTGGGCTGCAGCGCGGGGCAGAGGGCGCTGAGCCGCAGCATGGCTCTGTGCAACAGCACCTCCAAGAGCGCGGTCGCCTGCGAGCAGCCTGCCGCGATGCCCTGGAAAGAGACGTAGAGCTCGCTCTCGCTGCCGTGGGCCCGCACCACGCGAGCCTGGCAGTATAACTGCACCGGTAGCCATGCAAGTCTCGGTGGGGATCCCACTCCGATAGCTTCGCGCACCAATGCTACAGGCGCAACCATTTCGAAACATGTCATCAAGACCACCACGAGTGTGATCACGTCCTGTTGCCTGGCCAGCGCAATCTCCGAGGACAGGTTGTGGGCGAAAGCGGAGGCAGAAGAACTCCTGCTTGGGCCAAGCCCCCAGGCGTGCTCCTCTCGATGGGTGGCTTTCCACTGGGCTGCCAGCGGGCGCCGCGCGCCACTCCGGAGGCGAACCACCGCGTTGAGTAGCCCGATCAGTCTCATGCCTCCTCCAGCCTTTGGGAATCGGACTAGTGACTAGGACTGTCACGATGCGCTGCGGCGGCCATCCAAGGCGATGCTCGCAGGCGTGGAATAGTAGCGACAGCGCCAGCAAAGCCTCGTCGGAGAGGACGTCGAGTTGCCTCGGGTGGAGGCCTGTTTGGCCAACGGCCGTGCCCTGCTTGAATGAGCGGATGGCCGAACGCAGGTCTTGCACCGCGAGGCGCGGGAGCTCTGGCCGATGCTCAGCACCAGGAGGGAGCGAGGCCTCGCCGAGCTGGTGGTGCTCCCAAATGGCCTTCCAGTCGCCGAGCCCGGTCTCGCGAGGTCGCACGGGTGGCCACTCACATTTGCCCGTGGGACTTCTGCCTCCTGCCTCGGCTTGGCGAACCCGCGTGCCAGCCCAGCGCGCCCCCGCGAACGCGTCTTTGGTCCAAGTGGCCCAGGCGCTGGTGCACCTGGCCTCAGCCTCCGCGGTGAGCTGCTTGGCCTTGGCGATGATGCCCTGCAGTCGGACCCCCACCGAGTGGCTGGCCAGCATCTCACGGCCGGCCTGGAAGATCTCACGAGCACCGCCATCCAGCTGTCTCAGGATGTGCTGCTGCTTGTTGATGCGCCCACAGAACGCCTCGAAGGTGAGCAGATCGGCGGCCAGGCTATGGAGCCGCGTGTAGCGCTGCAGCCCGTGGAAGACCATGCCTCCGGCAGCTCCTGGGGGCCGCGGCTGAGGTGCGCGGCCTGCTCGATCGCCTGAGCGCTGGTCGAGCCACTCCCGCTGCTGCTCGAAGGCTCGTAAATGCATGTCCAACGCCTCGGCCCAGTCCCCCTCAGAGCGTTGGCGCAGCTGCTGGAGGTGAGCTCGGTGGCGGCTGGCCGACTCGCACATCTCACGGGTCCGATGCCACCGTCGTGCGTCTCGTGGCAGGGCCTCGTCCCAGACGCCACCGCCCCTCGGGGCATCAAAGACTGGGCCCCGCAGCTGCTCCGCTGCGCACGGCGCGCACCACTCCATCCAGCCGTCGAGAACGTCCTGCTCGGTCTGCTGGTCGTTGAGCGGGTCGCCGGTTGCGCCGTCGGGGCCCCCGTTGACATGCTTCTTGCCGTCGCTGCGCCACTACCTGGTCGGGGTCCTCACCGCGGCCCTCGGGCGGAGCCTGGCTATCTTCACCAGCGTCCATCGTTGCATAAGCCAAGGCAAGCCGCCAGGCTCCGCCTGTGCAGCACCACCTCCATGCCCATCGCGAGCGAGACTGGGATCTGGAGACTGGCTATCTTCACTGGCGCCCATCTTGGCGACGAACGACCTCCCCGCGGGCAGTGCGACCAGCGGGGATCCTGACCAGGCCCTTGCGGGCCGCCGGCCCCCAGACCACCCTGACCTTCTTCGGCGCCCAGCGGCGCCGCATCCAGCTCGTCGAAGGGGCCCATCTCGCCGCCCACGTTGCGCAGCGTCGGTCTTGCAGGGAGGGCGACGGGGCGAGCGTTGCAGCACCTCTCCACGCCGCCATCAGCAACGCCGCGCGCGAGGGCATCGGCCACCCCACCGCTGTGGGCCTCGCTCGGGCTTGCAGGGAGGGCGACGGGGCGAGCGTCGCCGCAGCTCACCAGGCCGCCAGGAGCAACACCATGTGCGAGGGCATCGGCCGCCCCACCGCGGCGGGCCTCGCTCGGGCCTGCAGGGAGGGCGTCGGGGCGAGCGGCGCAGCACCCCAACGGGCCGCCAGGAGCAACTTGCTGCGCGAGGGCCTCGGTCACCCCACCGCTGCGGGCCTCGCTCGGGCTTGCAGGGAGGGCGACGGGGCGAGCGTCGCAGCGCCTCACCAGGCCGCCAGGAGCAACAACATGAGTGAGGGCATCGGCCACCCCACCGCTGTGGGCCCCGCAAGCAGCAGGCCCTTTCCCCCGGGCATGCGGGGCGCGCGCAGTTGCGCTGCCGTCGATCACGTTCGGGCCATGCTCTCTAAACGGCGTAAATCAAACAAGTCAGCCTCCAAAGTCGAAACCAGAGCTGGCCTGACCTCTGAAGGGGTAGCTGCAGGGTCCACCTGACCGCATCCGCTCCCCCGCGCTGTCTGCTTGCCATTGGAAGGGACAGACGGCGCGCGCGATGGGGGGTCCACCTGACCATTTGGTTGCTCGTCATTCTGATCGGCCTGGCAGATTGCGAGCTGGGCGACTGTCTTGCTCACGTAGCCGCGCACTTGCATGATGCGCTGGGCCCGCCTGGCCGCAACAGCCCACGCGCTCACGTCGAGCCCGTGGCGTGCTCGTCGCTCGGGAGGGCGCCGCTGGAGTTGGCGCGTGCGCTGTTGGACTGGGCCTTATCTGCCCACATAGCGCTACTTGCGAGAGCCTACGATGTCCCGTCTTCCTGCGAGCTGCTCCTCATTACCTCGGAGGACAAAGTACCATGCTGTCGCGAGCTGGGGGAAAGACTGCGCCTGATCGATGGGGCCGTATACCTGCTCCCAGCCGCGCCAGTGGTAGCGCGCACACCCCACAAGCAACTTCTGAGGAAAGGGCTTCGGTTCGTCGAGCTCGCGGGCGATCGGCGGCACTGCGCGCCTGGCAATGGCCAGCCTGACGGGCCGATGCGGCCAGATGATGTCAGCGACGGAGACGCCAACCTCGAACGCGACGCCATGCAGCATGGGCCCATGCACCAGGAAATAACCCAGCGTCGTGGCAGGCACGGCCTGCACGCAGGTCGGCCCCAGCGGGGCAACGCACCTCGCGCTAGCCAAGGGGGGTCAGCCATGCTCCAGCAGCTCCTGCGGCGACATGTTGAAGCCGCCACCGACAACCCATGCCGGCCCAAGGCCTGCGACCACGCGCTTCACATGCTGCGCGACCTGCCACGCCAACGCCAGGTTGCGGGGCGACCTGCCCCCACCCGCGTGGAGGCAGAGAGCCGCCGCCATGAAACCGCCAGGAAGGGCAGCGTGGACGTGGGCCGCCACGGCCCTGTCTGGCACGCTGACGCCGTCGTCCAACGGCGGCGCCTGGGTGACGGCAATGTCGGCCAAGACCGAGACGCCCCCCCTCAGCGCCCCCTGCCGCGGCGGGCAACGCGGGGCACCAGGCGCCGCGCCAGCCAGCGTCTTGGGCGCCACCCTGCACCTCGGAGAGCTTGTCAGAGCGCGCGCGGCGCTCCTGCGCGATGACCACGTCACTGCTGCAGTCGACGAGGTACTTGGACAATGTGCCAAAAGAGTTAGCATCAACTGTGGGAATATGCAACTTGGTTCTCGTCATGATCGGCGACATGGAGAACTCAGGCCGCGCGCGGCTTCTTGGCCACCTTCCACTTGGGCTTGGCCAGGCGGAGGCGCTGGACAGCTGCTCGGAGCTCATCCTCGGAGGCTTCAGAAGCATTAGGGAACTCAGCACCAGAGTCGCGCAGGTAATCGCGAAGCTCTTCTGCAGTGGCCTGGTCGACCGACTCCTCCTCCTGGACCTCATCGGCGTCGCCTGCCATGGCAGCGTCCTGCTGCTCTCTGGCTGCATGGGCAGCTGCTTCAGCTGCCTGCTTCTCGTTGGCCTCTCGCTGGGCCTGGGCTTGCTGCTCCTGGGTCTGGCGGCGCTGGCGAATATTGCCCACCACTGCAGCCACTTCCTGCTGCAGGTCAGGAGCAGCGCCAGCAGCCACAAGCACCTGCTCCATTTTGGGCAGCGCCCAGCTGCTCTGGTCGTTGCCAGCGTCGGCGCCAGGTGGCCCCGTGGGCGGCTGCGGCAGAACGCCATAGAGCTGGGCCCGCTGGCTCTCGAGCTCGAGCAGCTCCCCGCGAGCACGGCATCCTGCAAGGCGACTTCCGCCTGCAGGGCCACCAGCTGCGCCTGCTTCGCCTCGCGGGAGTTCAGCTGTTTGGTGATGCGCTGCTCGACCTTGGTGGTCTTGAAACCGAGAGTTTTGAGTTGCTGCGACGGCGGCTTCTCCTGAAAAAGCTGTGCCCGCAACTTGGCCTGCTCAGCTTTGTACTGCGCCACCAGCCGGGTAACCTCTGGAATGTCGACGCCTGCCAGCTGCTTGAGAAAGCCATCCAGCTCGTCCAGCCGCTTCTTGACAGCAGACACGGCACCGGTGTCACCCTCGCCGCTCTCGACGCTGGCGGGGGGTGCCCTCGCCTCAGGAGCCTTCGCCTTCGCCAGCTTGAACTCCGACGTTAGCGTGCGCACGTGTTTCTGCATCTCCAGCAGCTGCGCCGAGATGGAGCCTGCGTCTTTGCCTCCACCACCGCCTTGGGCCCAAGGAGCTGGCTTCGATGGCGTGGTAGACTTGACAGGGCCCCCGTACACGACGCTTTTTGCCAGACCACAACTGTTGCAGCATAGCTTGTCGGCGAAGTTGACAAAGGGCTTGCGATCACGTCCCAGGCAGGATTTGCAGAGCCATTTGTCACGACGTGCTGCACGAGTGCCTGGCTTCCCTCCAGCGGCAGTTGGCGCCATTGCTCCTCAACCACACACTCCGAAGCTGTGCCCGCGAGAAGCAGGATGCCGGCCAGGCTGGCCACAAGAGAGAGAATCTTGCTCGAAGTTTGTTGCCTCAAAGCGCGAACCCCCTCGCGCTCAGAGATGCCCGAGAACGGACTCGCGGTCGTCGGGCGGTTCATAGTTCATAGCCTTGAGCCAAAATGGCTACGGAGGGCATGTGTGTGTGGATGTGTGTGTGTGTGTGTGTGCGTGCGTGTGCGTGTGTGCGTGTGTGCGTGGGCCGAGACTGGCATGCAGAGCTCAGCAGTGGTACGTCAGCGAGAGATCCACCGCATTGAACAAAATCAAGACGGAGGTTTTTCGCAGGGGGCCTTCGCCGGGCCCTGGGACCGTCAAAAAAGACTCAGGATGAAAAACCGGTCTTGGGGAATGGTCGAGACTTCCGGGGACCCCGTATTGAAAAAATCACGACATCGGATCTCTGGGCAGGTTCGTGTCGTGCCGACTACGGCGTTGGTTTCCGAGGCCGCGGGGATCGTCCAGACCTGAACGATCGGCCGTGTCCAAAACGTCAAAATCGTTCCACAGCGAACGATTCTGGGTTGCCCGCGGCGTTCAAAGCTGAACGCCGCTGGCGGGGACGCCGCCGGTCGACACGACACGAACCTACCGTGGAGCAGCAGTATTCAGCATGCAGCAGAAAGCGCATCAGCGTGAAACGCGCGGCGCGGCGGAGAGAAAACGAAGCCCACACAACGGAGAAGTGTCGGGAAGGCCATCTACCCTTGCCATTGGACAATGACTGATCGCGTAAGTGCTCGAAGACATCAACTTCCGAACATCATCCAGAAAGCGACACTCTTGGATCGCGGCGCGAACCACGATAAGAGAGGGAATGCACAAACCAGGCACGCGAGACAAAGAACATCTGCATCCTCGTCCGTGTATGTTCGCGAGCACCTGAGCTTGTCCGCAGGATGCGCGCAGGAGGCGCAGGAGCACGCACACCGGGGAGCTCTGACGGCTGACAAGTCTCTCGCCCCAAGCCCTGGAGCTCTGGTGGGGCAAGCCACTGGATGGACGACCCGCATTTACAGGATTAAGACTGAGCGACGCGGGGAAAGTCTGAGGACGGAGAGCAACAGGAAAGTCTAGCACAGCGGGACGCGCAACATGCGGAAGTTGACATATGAAGATCCGCCCCCGTGCCTCAGGCACGAAGTGGAGTGCCCCAAGGCTCGTGCAGCACTGAGAGGTGGACGTTGTGCTGCTGCTGCTGCTGCTGCTGCTGCTGCTGCTGCTGCAGCGAGAGTGCACGGACCAATCGTTTCCCGTGCCTTTTCCGGGGTTTTCCAGGCTGGCTCCCATGAGTTCAGAGGCGTTTCCTACGCCTCCTGTGGAGGCTGTGCCTCACTCCCCCAAAGCGACCTCCCGAACCCTCCCATGAGTCCAAGAGGGCCTCAAGTCGCCGCACGATCGCTCCAAGACGCCCAAGATTGCCTCAAGATGACCCAAGAGGCCTCCAAGACGCCACAAGAGGCATCCAAGGGGCCTCCCAAGAGGGCCCCAAGAGGCAAAATGTGTTGATTTTCCTGCGGTGTTTGTAAGATGTTGGCGTTCCCGCCTTTTCGGATTTCCGACGCTCCAAGACGGCCCAAGAGGCCCCCAAGACCACCCCGAGACGGCCCAAGAGGCCTCCAAGACGGCCCAAGAGGCGCCCAAGACGGCCCAAGAGGGCCCCAAGACGGCCCCAAAAAGGACCCAAGAGAGGGAACACCCACAGATCATCCCAAGACGGCCCCAGAGGCGCCCCAAAGGGGCCCCAAACTGCCCCAAATGGCCCCCAGTCGGCCCCAATACGGCCAAGAGGGCCCCGAGGGCCCTAAGAGAGCCCAAGAGGGCCCCAATAGGCTCCCCAGCGCGCCCGACGAGGAGGAGGGGAAGGAGGAGGAGGAGGAGGAGGAGGAGGAGGGAGGAGGAGGAGGGAAGAGGAGGAGGAAGGAGGAGGAGGAGGAGGGTGTGAGGAGGTCGGAAGAAGAAGGGAGGGAAGGAGGAGGGGAAGAAGAGAAAGAGGCGAGGAGGAAGGAGGAAGGACGGTGGAGGAGGAGGGGGGGAGGAGAGAAGAAGGAGGAGGAGGAGGAGAGGAGGTAGAGGAGGAGGAGGAGGAGGACGAGGGAGGAGGAGGAGGGGGCGGGAGGGAGGATGGAGGAGGGGACGAGGACGAGGAGCAGGAGGGTAGGGAGGGGGGGGAGGAGGAGGAGGAGAGAGGAGGAGAGGAGGAGGAGGAGGAGGAGGAGGAGGAGGAGGAGGAGGCAGAGCAGGAAGGAGGTTGGAGGAAACCCCAGGAACGAAGGAGGAGGAGGGTGAGGGTGGGTGAAAGAAGAAGAGAGACAAAGAAGGGAGGAAGGAGGAGGGAAGAAGAGAGAGGAGGAGGGGGGGAGGAGGAGGAGGGAGGGAGGGAGCCAGAGGAGGAGGGGCGGGAGGAGGAGGAGGAGAGGAGGTCGGAGAGGAGGAGGAGGAGGAGGAGGAGGAGGAAAAGGGGACGACGACCGAACCAACGACGACGAGGAGGAGGAGGAGGAGGAGGAGGAGGAGGAGGAGGAAAAGAGGAGGAGGAGGAGGAGGAGGAGGAGGAGGAGGAGGAGGAGGAGGAGGAGAAAGAGGAGGAGAAAGAGGAGGAGGAAGAAGAGGAGGAAAAGAAGGCCGATGAGGCGGAGGAGGCGGAGGAGGCGGAGGAGGCGGAGGAGGAGGAGGAGGCGGAGGAGGAGGCGGAGGAGGAGGAGGAGGCGCAGGAGGCGGAGGCGGAGGAGGAGGAGGAGGAGGCGGAGCGCGGGGTGACGTAACAAGCTCTCAACGCCAAGGCTCCCAGTACGAACGGTGGTGTGAGTAATTTCGGTCAAGTTCCTGCAGCGTTCTTTCCGTTTCCATGCCGGCCCGGGTCTAATAGCCTTCGGCCAGACCCCCGCCGCCGTGATTGGATTGTGGGTATGAAGCCTATTGGATGTTCGTTGGCGTCTTGGGCCCGTCTGGGGACCCTCTGGGACCGTTTTGGGCCCGTTTGGGGTGCCTGCGGCACCGTCTTGGGATGATATTTGGGGCCTCTGGGCCGTCTTGGGCCCGTCTGGGGGCTCTCTTGGACCGTTTTGGGCAAATTTGGGGCGCCTCTGGGGCTGTCTTGGGACGATCTTTGGGGCCTCTTGGGCCGTCTGGGTCCCTTCTGGGAGGGAAGAGCGCCTCAAACACATGAACCGAACTTACTGACACCACCGTTCGCACTGGGAGGCTTGGCGTTGAGAGTTTGATACGTCACCCCTCCCTCCTCCTCCTCCTCCTCCTCCTCCTCCTCCTCCTCCCTCCTCCTTCCTCCTCCTCCTCCCTCATGATCTTCCTCCTCTCCTACGCCTCTCCTCCTCCTCTTTCTCCTCCCCCTCTCCTCCTCTCTCTCCTCCTCCTGATTCTTCCTCCTCCTCTTCTCCTCCTTCTCCTCCCACTCCTGCTCACTCATCACTCCTCCTCCTCCTTCCACCCTCCTACTCTCATCCCTCCTCCTCCTTCTCTCCTCCTCCTCCTCCTCCTCCTCCTCATCCTTCCTCCGCCTCCGCCTCCGCCTCCGCCTCGCCTCCGCCTCCGCTACTCTCATCCTGATCCGCCTCCTCCGTCTCTCCTCCTCCTCCTCTCCTCAGTCAATCCTCCTCCCCTCCCTCCTCCGCTCCTTTCCCTCTCTCCTCTCCTTCTCTTCTCCCCTCCTCCTTTACCTCCCCTCCTCCTCCTCCCCTTGGCCTCGTCTCGTTGCTCCTCCTCCCTCCTCCTTTTCCCGCTCCTCCTCCTCATTCTCCTCCTCCTCTTCCTCCCCCTTTTCCTTCTACTCCTCTCCTCCCTTAGCTCGTCCTCGTTCCTCCTCCTACTCCGCCTCCTCTCCCCTCCTCCGCGGCCTCACTCCTCTCGTCATCCTCTCCTCCCCCCATCCTCCGACCTCCTAATCCTCCTCCTCTCCTCCTCCTCCTCCTCCTCCTCGCCTCCGTCCTCCTGCTCCTCCTCCCTCTTTACCTCCCGCCTCCTGCCTTGCCTCGTGCCCTGTCCTCGCGCCTCCCCCTCCTCCTCCTCCTCCTCCTCCTCCTCTTCTTATTCTTATTCTTATTCATATTAGTTTTATGATTATTACTATTATTATGATTCGGATTCATATTCTTATTAGTAGTCTTATTCTTATTCTTATTCTTACCATTATTATTAATATTACTATTCTTAGTATGATTATCATTATTGTTATTCTTATTCTTATTATTATTGTTCTTATTATTGTTCTTATTATTGTTCTTAATAGCATTGTTATTATTATTAGTAATAATACTACTATTAGTATTATTATTACTATTAGTATTCGTATTACTATTAGTATTACTATTATTATTAGTAGTATATTAATAATATTATTAGTATTAGTAGTATTAGTATTATTATTCACAGCATTAGTCCGATTCTTATTATTATCATCATCATCACCATCATCATCATCATCATCATTATTAGTATTATTAGTATTATTAGTATTATTAGTATTATTATGATTTTTATTAGTAGTAGTAGTGGTAGTAGTCGCATTCGTATTCGCATTCGTATTCTTATCATCATTATTAGTAGTACCATTATTATTAATGTTAGTATTACTATTATTAATATTAATATTGGTATTCGTGTTATTATTAGTACTAATAGTATAAGTATTATTATTAATAGTATTATTATCAGTAGTATTATTATTAGTAGTATTATACTCTTGCACAGGGTGTCTAGAGCTCCGACCACTTTATTTCGGCGTCGTCGTCGCTCCCCCCCAGCTGCCTTGTGCCCTTCATGTGTCGCTATATGTGTCGCTGTGTGCCTTGTGCCCTTCATGTGCCGCTATATGTGTCGCTATATGTGTCTGTGTCGCTGTGTGTCGCTATGCGTCTCCATGTGTGCGTCGCTAAGTGTCGCTGTGTGTCGCTATGCGTCGATATGTGTGTGTGTCCATACATGTTTCTATATGTCGACATGTGCCGACATGTGTCGCTATGTGTCGCTCCCCAGCACCCCAGCGCACCGCCCCCTCCGCCCCGACGACTTTATTTCGGCGTCGTCGTCGCTCCGCCCCCCCATCTCCTTCTCCTCAGCAGCCCAGCGCGCTGCCCCCTCCGCCCCGACCACTTTATTTCGGCGTTGTGTCGACATGTGTCGCTACGTGTCGCTCCCCAGCACCCCAGCGCACCGCCGTCCGCCCCGACGACTTTATTTCGGCGTCGTCGTCGCGCCGCCCCCCTCCGCCGCCCCGCCCCACCATTTTATTTTCGGGTCGGCGTCGTCGTCGCTCCTCCCCTTGTCCTTTTCCCCAGCAGCCCAGCGCGCCGCCCTCTCCGCCCCGACCACTTTATTTCGGCGTCGTCGTCGCCCTATTTCGGCGTTGTGTCGACATGCGTTGCTTTCCCCAGCAGCGCAGCGCGCCGCCCTCTCCGCCCCGACCACTTTATTCCGGCGTCGTTGTCGCCCCGACAACTTTATTTCGGCGTCGTCGTCGCCCCCCCTCTCCCTCTCCTCAGCAGCCCAGCGCGCTGCCCCCTCTTCCCCGACCACTTTATTTCGGTGTTGTGTCGACATGTGTCGCTATGTGTCGCTCCCCAGCATCCCAGCGCACCGCCCCCTCCGCCCCGACGACTTTATCTCGGCGTCGTCGTCTCCCCCCCCCACTCT
>CAUYUJ010020415.1:591366-623866 GCA_963575745.1 Prorocentrum cordatum
TCCTCCTCCTCCTCCTCCTCCCCCCCCTCCTCCTCCACGGTCGGTCGGTCGGCCATAAGGGATGAGTCTGGATTCCAAACGAAGCTAGAAGAGAGCAGCGATGGCGGAGAGAAAAGCGGCGAGGCAGCGATCGCGGCAGCGGGCAGACCCTCCCGGGTGAAACAAAGTACCCCCCATATCCTAACTTCGATCCCCCAACATTTCAAGGCCATTTTAAATGCCCCTGTCCTGACGTGGGCGCCGAAAACATCCCAGGCGAACATCATCTTAGTAAGTATCACCAGTGGGGGAGGGCGCCACAAACATAACGTCTGGGACGGGCTGGCCATTCATCAAATTACGAACCCTCTGCCTGAGGATCGAAAAACTACCTTCACTTGATTACTGCGAGTTAGAGTGCCGCGCACACGGCCAGCATATAAACAGGCCCCTGGTCAGCGATAGTCATGGTGCCGCGCACACCCCAGGGACCTAAGCAGTCAAGTAAAATCATTCCCCTAGGGTGCTGCGATAGTTGTGGTGCCGCGCACACCATTTCACTTTGGGACAGGATGGTGCCGTCTGCGCGAAATCACGACCACGCCTGAAATCATAGTATGGATCCAAGGGCACGAAATAAGGCTCGAAATTATCCCCAAGGACGATGGGCGGCGGTCCAGGCTCGGGCCCAAACTGGGCCTATATCGCGACAAACATGCTCTTAGCTAGGAAACAACACATCTGGGAGGGATAAGTCTTGGCTCGCGCCTTGTGCCACGCCCCTGTGGCGCCACGGCCGTCCAAGACCTGCGCGCGCGCCAAATGTTGACATCTCCCCGCATGTGGCAACTCCCCCATCAACTGATTCATCATGGGAGTACGCACGCCTAACAGGGACGTCGGTTTTTTGGTGCACTGACCAAACATGCATTGATCGATCCTGAACAACTTCACCACAATCTGGCGGGCCATTTTGGACAACATCGGAAGACGCCAACTACTGGGAACGTTCGGTCGATGCTCAGCAGGGGCAGGGTGCGCCATAATCGCTGGAAGTCCAAGCTTCCAAGCCGAAATGGAAAATTCAATGGCTGTTCTCCACGAGGCATTCCCTACCCCCACCTGCTTTCGTTTTTCGAAAAATATGCTCGAGTCCCCGAAGCTCGCTGGGCGACCTCAGAGGCCCAGGGCGGGGCCCGACAGCATCTCGGGGCATCGGGTTGCGGCGAGCAGCACCCCGTGTCTCACACGGGGGCCCAGCTATAACTCCCGCCACCCACCCTTGCTCCATGAGCCTCAGCCAATAGGCCACCGCCGAAACATCCGACAAGTCGCCAAACGTGGGACCATGAGTAATATCAATGGAAAGCACCACAACAGGGGGGGGACACTGGGCGAGAAGTCTTTCAAACCAATCCTGAACATCATCTGGCCGACGCTGCCCCGAGAACAGGTGGAGCAGGAAGCGACGCGACTGAGTCGGAGGAGGAACTGGAGCGAACGGAGGGGCAACGGGCGGTGGCGGCGGGGGGGCCAGAGGCTCAGCAACAGCCGGCTCTTCCTCCAGCGCTCGAGCCCCCCTCGCTGGTCCAATAAAGCGGACCCTGGGCAGGTGGGCGAAATCGGCCGTTCAACCCGTGGCCCTGTTGGCCTGCTGCCCACGCCGCCTCGCTCCCCGAGCCTCGAGGGCGCCCGCGGGGGATGGGCAGGGGCTGCAGGCCACAATGCCCCGAAAACATGGTTTGGACCTGGCAATGTGCTTATGCAAACGACCATCCGAGCGATAGTCCCAACCGCAAATCTGGCAGCAGGTTCCAGCGGCCATCGTGGAGGGGGAAACGGGCATGGGGTGCTGGTTGCCCCTATAAGCGCGCAACGCGCGTTCCGTCTTGAACAACTGGCCGCGCTCGCAGCTCGCAGAGGTGGTGCCCTCGACAAAGGCAGCCTCGTCCATGGGGGTGCCCCCCAGCGCCTCGCGGACCCTGATGTGCCAATTGTGGAGCAGGTGTCGGTCACTCCACCACTCTCTCGCTCGTTGGATGGCGGTTTTACTCGTAACCCGAAAACGCTGGGGGTCCATCTGCACTACTGCTAGCCAATCATCTAACCCTCCTGATCCAGGAACGGAGCCGGGGTCCAAAAAGGAGACAAACCAGTCAAAGCCCGAGGCCGACGCAGTGGCCCAACTGTTCCGACGCATGAAAGAAATGCCCAGGAGGGTAAGAAGGCATCGCGGTGCGAATTTGAAGCTCCCAACAAGAAAACGGAGCCTAGAAACATGAACCACGGCATCCCATGGAAGCCGATCAGCCCGAGCAAGTACATCCCAATAAGACAAATTGTGCTCAGGCGAATTTCTGGCCGGGAGTCCAAGTGCGCAACGATGCAATAACTCATGGCAGCAACGCACTCTGGACTGCGTCGCCAGAGCCATGGGTCGCCGCAAACAAGATCCGTAGAAAATCGGCCGGGTCCGAAGGCTTCGGCGTGCAAGAGTTTGGCGCGCATGGGCGGCATCTTGCGCGGAGCAACTGTGGCCTTGATGGGCCTCGCCGCAACCCTAACAGACATGGAACGGGCAGGAATCTCTAAGCCTCTAGATCCAGCGTCGGCCAAAATCACCCCCAAACATTTGCGCGACCTCACTATAGCAACCTTCGCCTTCCATTGGGGGGAAGTCAAGAAGGGTCCGAGTTTATCAAAGACCTCCCCGCGGGCAGCCTGGGAGCCCCCCCCCCACGCGAAAAACGCGACATAATCTTGGTTCTGGATGGGTTCAACGCAAGCCCGCGCCGTGCGCACACGGCAAAGACAACGTCAATGAGTTCACGTAGCATCCGCAACAGTTCAACAGGGTCGGGGGGAAGCCACCGACGGAGTCAAGTCATCAACAAACGAAACAGGGGCGCAAACCCCCACAGGATCAACAGCAGCGGAGAAAACTCTAACCACGGGGGAAGGTGACCACCTAAGGTCCCGCATATCCATTTCGGCCTCGGCATCGGCTTGAACGCTCGCGAATGCCACGTTGAACACATCAATCGCCATCACCGTGCCAGGGCGGCAGCCTGCGCGTGGAATGACGTACGCGTCCGCGCCGCTGACGGCCCAGAAGGCACCCCGTTGGGCTTCCCGAAGCAGAGCCACAAGGTGGGGTTTCCCGATTGTCCGATCAAATATGGGACCCGTAATCAACTGGGCACGCACTCCAGCAGCCAAAATGGGGGGCCGAGGGAGCACGTCTAGTGCGTCGCTCAAGATCCCCCTCGCCTGGTAGATCGCATACCAACTGCCGAATGGTCGACTCAAGCGCAGCAGTGAGATCACATAACATGGACCCAGAAGAGACACCCCTAGCCTCAGCGGCATCCCAAGACGCTATGACAAAGCGAGCGGCAGTGCCGCGCGATCTGCCTGGCAAGCCACCGCACTGCTGCGCCAAGAGCGGAGCAAACAAATAGTCGAGTGACAGGCTTCGCAAGTGCCTTTGATGAGGTTTACAGATAGCGCTGGCCCTAAAATTATGCGCTGATTGGCTGCGAGTGCGATCGAACCATTTCCCTTGTAGAAAGTCCCGACGCGCCCGTCCTTGAAGGCAAGAGGTTCACGAGATGCCATGGTAACCTTCGCCAAGAGAAGAAGAATAATGTCTAACAGCTCGAGCGGTGCAAGCCTGGGCCGACCTGGGGGGGGCCCATCTGGACCGGGCGCCCTGCCCCCTTGAACCCCCCTTCATCAACGAGAGAAGCCCAACCTCAGATACAAGAATTTCCAAATCTCGGGGGGCATCGTCGGCTAAAAGTGGGGGCATGGCATTGCAGCGGCCCTCAATCCCTCTGGTATCCGAGAGCTTGCCACGCACAACCTTAGTAAAGTGCTGCTGAGGATCGCGTCGATCAGAAATTGCTGGGGTGCGAAAACAAAAACATAATTGCAGAGCCTGCCAGCGGCCCAACCCTCTAAAACTCGGGTTGCAACTTCGTAGCGTGGACGCCACCCACTCGCGGCTTCCTGCATGGCCAATCCGAGTATGTCACCTGAGGTCCATCGACTGCAGAAATGAGAAAGCACGTCGGTAGGAAACTGCGTAGGCGTGTCAAAGGAAAGGCGCCACCTTCTTCATCGCCCTAGTGGCCCCCCTGCGCGCCAGGATCAAGTCCACCGATCCCCGGGAAACGCAAGTTTGTCTTGGCCTCCGGGGGGCAACTCCGAAGGCCTTGCCAGCAGCCCGCAGGACCCCAGTGGAGATACTTACGTGATGTTCAAAGACAGGGACCTCCCAGGGAACAGCCGCAAGCCCACGGAGCTCTTTCCTGAATACCCTTATCTTTTGAGGATCCTTATCCTTGAAGGCCTCCAACCCAGGCGCGTGGAGAGCCGCCAAGAACCACCGAGGGTTGGCGGAGATCCCACGGACGTATTTCCCATCGAAAATAACGGATTGCCTCTGCACGTGCCGTAAGAGAATTCAGTATTAGCCCAGAGTTCACACCCTAGCTCACGAAGACAATGCCCCGATGATATGACAAAGTAGGCACCTGAGGAATGAGCTCCCTGGGGGGTTCTGGCCTCTTGCACCCCAGCCAGTAGAACACCCTCCAAGCCGAACAAATTCTTACTCGCAAGATTGCGTGCGAAACGGAATTTGCCCTTCCTTCCTCGGCGCTTGGCGACAGCTGCACTCTCGGCATTGAAAGTGGCCACTTTGAGGTGCAGCGCGTGAGACCACTTGGAGGACCTGAGGGGGGGGCGGTGACCAAAGTCATCGGACGCCTCAGAAGGCGCTGGCGGGGCGCGCATTCCATGGTCGGAGAGCGCGCGGCAGGCAATGTCCAGGCCATCAGGTGGCCTCTCGAGCCACTCCCATTCCCGAGCAGGTCCGTGCTTTGTCGCCTCAGCCCGAAAAGGGGGGGCGAAGCAGGGCCCCCACTGTTCGGTGCCCACTAGATTGGCCAGGTGGTCCGCTAGGGATTTCCACGGGCGCCCCACGGATCCCTTAACATGGCAAACTCGAAGCGGGAGTATATCCTGATTGGGCCACCTTTCTTTAGCTCTAGCCATGGCTAAGTCAAACATGATTAAGAGCATGCGAGCAATCGTACTGCTTTCCGAGACCGTAGCGCAGCCGTAGACGTGGTCGCACACGTTCTTGGAGTCCGCGTGAATGACTGTGGGCGGATGCTGCTGGTCGCTGATAATGGCCATGAGGGCCCAGACGACGGCGGCGCAATCGACGTCCGTGCTGTCGAGCCCACCCGATCCACGCGGGGCCAGAAAATAATATAACAAGGGAGCCGCCCATACACCCTGGAACGAGCACCCTAGGAAATCTTTTCCAACGCGGACCGCGGCCCAGGCCCCAGAAACATCATCCCCGCGTCTCAATGAACCACCGGTAAAGCATGCAAGCTCGGTCCAATTCGAATGCCCCGAAGGGCAGAGCCCAAGAGCCCACGAAGATTCAGGGGGCAAACCATCGGGGAGGTCGAACGCCCAAGACATAGCTGCCACTGAGGTGACAAGTTCCAGGATGGTCGGGCCTCTCGCTCAGTGACGCCATAACTGCGCGGGAGAAGGAGGGGGCAAGGTGACGGGAACACAGCTGCCCGCAGGCGCCTCAGCTGATCCTGACAGATCAGGTCTAGCTTCACATGATGGGGGAGGGGACATAACCCATGTCCCCTGACCCGTTGGCCGACAACTCCACTTGCTGAAACTCGCCCAGAATGCCTTCGCTGTAACAAGGCTGCTGGTCCTCAGCCCCCATGCAAGACAAAGCCTGTCCGAGCTTGAAGGCATCGGACTGCGAAACAATCACTGAACCGAATTGGCTGGCCTGATCACAAGTCGCCCCTCCCCGACCGTGATCCCCCCCCCCCCCCCCCTCCTCATTGCCGTCCGATCGACATCTATGACCCCCCGCTGACGGATCATGGATGGCTGCGCGCACGCGCACAGGGAAAGGAGCATCAGCGCGCACAGCTGTGTAGCTGTCACGTCGGACCTGTGGCCCTAGCGCCAGAGCTTCACCAGAGGCCTTAAGACACGATTTAAATTGCTTGGGGGCCGAGAGGGGGGTCATTATAAGCCGATGAACACGGAGTAGGAGAGGGCAACTTTTCCCCGGGGAAAAAAAAAGGCTCTGACTATGCACTCCCCGAAACTTACATGTCGCTGAGCCGAGGGCCCTTCCTCGGTGGCGACTCCCCCATGGGCGCTGCCGGGCTCCTTTTGACCCCTGGCGGCTCTCCATCTATGGGCGAGCCTGCAGGCGGCGCCAGGTGGGGGTCCTCTGCCCCCTGCGCGGGGTGCATGGGCTGGGTTGGGGATACAAAAGGGGAGTGCGTATCCTTAGGGCCGGACATCATCTCAGACTCACTTTTCACCCTCTGGGCCCCATATGGATCCTCGGCGACCTCCGTGGGCGACATCTCGGGCGTAGGTATGTCTGGCGCGGGCATGTCGGGCTGACCCGCGGGGGTGCTCGTCGGCGAATTCACCGCGATGGGGGTATCTGGCATCCAGCGGGCCTGCGTCTCCGCCCTGTTACCTCCGGGCCCCACTTGCTCTTGATTCCCCCTAATATCGCCGGCCTCCTGCTGCCGCGTGCTGAACATTCCGAAAGCATCATGCGGCTCTGCCGTCGAAGAATTTGCACTGCTTGCAAAGAGACTTGCCAACCATATGTATAGTTTCTGATGTGTGTGCTGCTGCTTCATCATGAGTAGCTTCAACATCTCCCTTCACCTCTGAGCTTGGCGTCTGGCCTGGCTTCTGGATAGGCTGACCAAACTTCTGCTGTGGGGGTGGCGGCATTGACGGCGGAAATCCCATGTTACACTGTTGCATGGGCACTGCTCCTCCCGCGCACTGGTGCTGAGGTACTGGAGGTGGTGGTGGTGGGAAAGTCGCGCCTGCTGCTGGGGCATCCTCACCAACCATATAGTCTCGAGCCCCTATAGCTCGTCGATCGCGGCCTGCCACTCGTGCAGGTCCACCTCTGATTGCTTGTAGTCCGCTTGTAGGTCGCCAAGCGTCACCTGCAAATTGCGATTGTGAACCTCGAACTTGTCAGACTTGGATTTCGACTCCGCGAGCTGATCATTCAACTTCTCACAAGTGCTCATCATGTACTTGAGGCATGAAATCTCTCAAACGAAACCATGTGGGTCGTCCTTACCCCGTCGGCGACTTATGATGATGAGCCTCCCTATCTCGAACATGCGCTGCTTGGTCTTCATCTTTAACGCTGGGCACGTCCGTGGTACATGTTCATATCCCCAAGGAACGCATGGCCTCATGCGCTTCGGACCGTTTCATCGTCACCACTCTGCCGATGAGCTGCTTAATATATTGCTGCTCCCGCTTCAGCTCCTTCTGTTGGTTCTCCTGGCGGATGATCTGGCGAGTCCTGCTGGACCCACGTGGACGATCCTGCTCAGGGCCCCGAGTAAAAACTCGTTGACTCCAATGCCGACCACATAAGCACTTCCAATGATGACCCTTGACGAATCTGCCACAGGCACAGTCCCAAGTCTGATTCGGGCCTCCTTGGCGATCCGTCGCAGAAAAAGGGGAAGCTGCAGTGGCTCACTAGGAGGGATCGAGCTTTGGAAATCGCGAGAATCGGGCGGGCGCGGTTGCGCTTCAAGCGCTGGCGCCGGTGCCAAGGAGCTTCCTCTGCCGTGGTAACTTGGACGGTCGCGGCATCTCTGAAGGCGCGCCTAGGGTCGGGCTCCTAAACCTGGGCCGGACGCCTCTCCTCCTCCTCCTCCTCCTTCTCCAACTCCTCCTCATCCTCTTCCTCCTCCTCCCCCTCCTCCTCCTCCTCCTCCTTCTCCTCCTCCTCCTCCTCCTCCTCCTCTTTTTCTTCTTATTGTTCTTCCTCCTCTTCCTCCTCCTCCTCCTCCTCCGCCGCCGCCTCCGCCTCCGCCTCCGCCTCCGCCTCCGCCTCCGCCTCCGCCTCCTCCTCCGCCTCCTCCTCCTCCTCCTCCTCCTCCTCCTCCGCCTCCTCCTCCGCCTCCTCCTCCCCTCCTCCTCCTCCCTCCTCTCTCCTCCCTCTCCCTCCTCCTCCTCCTCCTCCTCCCCCTCCCTCCTCCTCCTCCTCCTCCTCCTCCTCCCCTCCTCCTCCTCCCCTCCTCCCTCCCTCCCTCCCTCCCCCTCCCTCCCCTCCTCCCTCCCTTCCTCCCTCCTCTCCTCCTCCTCCTCTCCTCCTCCTCCCTCCTCCTCCTCCTCCTCCTCCTCCTCCTCCTCCTCTCCTCTCCTCCTCCTCCTCCTCCTCCTCCTCCTCCTCCTCCTCCTCCTCCTCCTCCTCCTCCTCCTCCTCCTCCTCCCGTAGCCATTTTGGCTCAAGCCATTTGGCTCAAGTCGCAATCTGCGGTATCCCCGCCCCTCGAGGGGCAACAGCGCCGACTTCTGACAAGCCTGCTCCCGACGCTGCACCATACAGCGACCCGCAGGCTTCTTTGATTTTGGCCAACATTACGCACCTTTCCCCTCATCCCTGCAGACAGCCGCCATGGGCAAGGGTTCTTACGCTTGTTGCTCTAAGCGTGGCTGCCGTGGTTGGGAATGGCTTCCCAAGAAGTGGTGCTCCCAGTGCGGGTCCAGCCTCAAGGAAGGTTCCATGGGCGGCAAGGCTGACGGCGACGCCTTCCGCCCGAGAGGCCCGCGCAGAGCAAGTTCCCGCCCACCGCCTCAGACTACCGCAGCTGAGGAAGCAGAAGAGCCTCCCAAGGCCCAGGACAGCCCGCCTGACCCTGTGGCTCTGGCGCAGGCCCAGGTGGCCTTCTGGCGCAAGTGGGTGGGAGTCGACAAGAAAGAATATCACGACGCAATTGAGTACCTCAAGCAAGCGAAGATGCAAGCGCTCAGGGGCAAGAGTCTGGATCAGCAGACTCAGTCGCTCACGGGCCAAATCAATGTCATCAAGAGCAAGCTCGTCACCTTCGAGTCCGAGCTCGACGAGCTGGCGTCCACGATCGAGAAGTTGGCCGAGGAATACAAGTCGAAGCTGCACGACCAGACCGAAGCTCGCCAAGAGCTCCAGATGTTGGAAGCACAGCGAGCAGTGGCAGCGTCTGCAGCAGCACAAGAGGTGGCAGCAGATTCTAATGTTCAAGGCCTGCTCAGTGCCGCCCTCCAGTCCAAGATCCCAGAGGGCGGCTGCATCCCGCCCGCGCTCACCGCCAAGGTGCAGGAGGTCGCCGAGCTGTTCGACCAGTTGCAGCAGCAGCACCTGGCAGCAGTGGGGGCGCAGGCGGGAGGCGAAAGCGGCGGCATCGGGGGCCCACCGCCAGCGCCAAGCGCGGGAGCGGCAGGCCTGGGCGGCTCGCCATGGCCAGGGCCCCCCTCCGCCGCCGCAGCCTGCGGAGTGCCCCCCGCGGAGCGTGACGCAGCCGAGGCGATGTCGGTCGGCAGCGGAGAAGAAGCGGCAGCTCGGGACCTCCATGACGTCGAGATGCCCCACATGTTTGCAGGCCACCGGCGCACAGCAGACAGCCTCTCGCAGCTCACCGAGATCATGGTCTCCCACGGCAACGACGACGAGAGGGCCAAGAAAGTACGTGGAGCGGCGGCAGTGGTGCAGGCCGCGACCTCAGGGACGGCGACGCCGTCTCTTTAACAAGCTCGGCATCGTCACTTTCAACGGGAGCTGCTGGCCCACGCTCAAGCAGTTCATCAAATCCCGTGCTGCCAGTGACTGTTCTTTGATTTGTGTCCAGGAACACAAGCTCAGAGATGGGGATGTCATTGCTCAGCAAGTCCAGTGGTGCCAATCAATGGGGTGGTTGGCGCATATATCACCAGCAGCACTCAATGACAATCAGCAGATTGTAAGTGGTGTTGCCATTCTAGTCAGAGCCAACCTCGACATTGGCATATCCAACATGAGTTTCAGGAGTACAGTGGACCGCAGTCGTCTTACTGGACTACTTCTGGAGCTCCCTGGCCTACCTCGGCTAGGGCTTATGTGCGCATATTTTAAAGCAGCTGGCGGGCTTGGAGAAGTCAACCTAGGCCTGCTAGCAGACATCGCCGTCCAGCAAGATCAGGAGAGGGTCCCGATCATTGTGGCTGGGGATTTCAACCTCTCGCCGTCCAGAATCGAGAGCCTCGATTACCTCCACAGGGCCTCCCTCCAAGTGGTTGCCCCATCGAGCCCTACCTTCCGTGTGAAGAAAACTCAATCGGTTCTGGATTATTTCATCATCAGTAAGACGCTCAGCGAATATGTCGACAAGGCCCGCACGTGGGCCAACTATCCGATGTCTCCTCACAGGCCAGTGTGTCTCGACCTCTCGGACTCCGACAGTTTCATGATCCCAGTATTGGTTCGGCCGCAGAGGCTACCGACTACTCGGCCGTTCGGGCCACAGCCTCAACAGCAGGCCTGGACCCAGAGTGCATGCGCACTAGACTACGCAGATCAATTATTAGCTGATGCCGCCAAGCCTCTCAGCCAGAAGCAAAAGCAAGCAGTACTAGACGTCGTCTATTTCACGATCGTCAAAGATTTGGAGCAGACAGTCAGCAGAGCAACGGACACACCGCTGAAGCATTCCTCTACTCCAAGAGCCAGCCCCCCTACCATCAAATGGGTAAGAGCTAAGCACAAAGACGCTAAAGCTAGAGCTAGCTGGAAATCCCTTGAGGCTCCTCTACGCTGGCTTCGCAATAGGCTAACGGACATCAATTACAGCATCCATCATCAAGATCATCAGCAGCTAGTCTTTGTCGTCGCAGGGCTGCAAGACGCTCCTGACGAGTTTCAAGAGGTCGAGAGCCTCAAGCAGGGGCTCGGCGCTTCCCAGCGGCTCGGCGAGCTGCTGATCTCCGACAGTGCAGCAGGTACGCTAGCAATGGGCACAGCCGACGACGCCATCGGGACCCTGATTGAGGACTTGGACAAGTCCATCGATTCGGAGAGGAGCAAAAGCAATCTGGCGGCCTCTAAGGCCTGGGCTTCCTGGGTGCAGACCTCACTACAAGGCGGCGTTGGCTGGGCGCATCGCTGGTCGCGCAATCTCGAGGCTTGGAAGCCCGCGTCTACTTTCCACCGCGGCCAGTGGTCAGGCAGGCCGTCGAGAATTCTGGAGGGGGAAGCCGAACGACTTGCCAGTATTTGGGACACGCAAACGAGGACCCAACCCAACCCTGTTCCTGGTCATATCGACGATCGTGTCGCTCTGGGCCTTCTCACAGGCGAAACGGTGCAAGCAGCCGCCAAGAGCTTCCCCCCCAGAACTGCCTCGACCTGGGACGGAGTCCACCCGAGGCATTTTCTCTTGCTCTCGCAAACGCAGGCGGATCTCATAGCTCGGCTCATCCTGGTCATCGAATGCCTGGGGTTTATGCCGTCGCAGCTGCAAGCTATCATTTCGGTCCTCATCATGAAGCACAAGCAACAGGATAAGTCAGCAACAAAGCCAGCTATGAGATCCATAGGAATGATGTCAGGCCTCTACCGCACGTGGGCGCGTATTCGTCAGTCAGCAGCTCGTGAATGGGAGAGGCATCACAGGCGACCCTTTCTCGCCCATCAAGCAGGATATTCCATAGTTGAGCTCGTTTTCAAGCAGAACCTGGATTGCGAAACGTATTCTAAGAAGAGCGAAGCTTTTGTGTCTGGTATGGTTCTGTATGATCTCAGTAACTACTACGAGCACGTCAACAGAAGCAAGTTAGCTAAGCGAGCCCTTAGAAGTGGTTTCCCCGCTACCCTCTTAAGGCTCATCATCAGCATATATTCCAGCCCCAGGTTCGTCGCCCTCCAGGATATGATCGTATATGTTGGGTGTACCAAGTATGGGCTAGCTGCTGGATGCGGGTTTGCTACTTACCTCATCCAGATGTACACCCTGGAACCCCTGGACTCCTGGACCCACCAGAATCCCTCCCTCGACCTTTTCATGTTCATAGATGACCTCCTTTTGAAGTCTCACAGCCAGAAGCCCAAGGTCGTGGTCAGCAGCCTCGACTTGGGCACCCGCCGTTTGCTCGCCAGTATAAAGCAGGATTTGGATTGCAGCATCTCGCCCGCCAAGACGCAGATGGTCGCCTCGACCCCGCAGCTCAGGTCTCTCTTGAAGAAAAAGCTTAAGGATCGTGCAGGCTCCAACGTGGATATCTCAGCCCCTAATCTTGGAGTGGAAACCGCCGCTGGTGCCCCCCAAAGCCGTTGGAGAAAGAACAGGCTGACCAGGACGAGGATGGATCAGATCAAGAGAAGGATGAGGAGGCTTGGAGCTATTCAGAAAGGAGGTGGAGACACGAGGAAGGTTTACAACACGGGGATTTTTGCAGCAACTTCCTTTGGACACGAAGTGACGGGCCTTAATAATTCGCAACTAGCTATTGCTCAGCAACAATATTTAAAGCTAGCGGGGCCCAGATGCGCCACTAGAAGCAGAACTTTAAGCTTAATCCTAGTGGGAGACCCCACCTGGAAGCTTGCCCTTGGACCCGCCATGCTTTGGCACATGCTCGTGTGGAGTGCCGCCACCAATTCGTGTCAAGCGCTGGCCTCGCTGAGAGCTCTCAGGGCCCGCGGGGAAAGCCTCTTGGGCTCCACGCCCCAGAGGTGGGCGGCCGTGCGAGGCCCCTTCGGGGCCATGGTCCTGTCCCTCAAACGAATTGGGTGGAGTCTGGCCTCCCCTCTCGTTTTTGTGTCTCGCAGTGGCCTTCATTTCCCCATGACCAGTTACTCCCCTGCGTTTGTACAGCAGCTCATGCAGGTCGACTGGCTAGACATTTTGAGAGAAAAGGCAGCAAGCAAGCTTGGAGCTCCAGGAGCCAGGCTTGACCCTGCAGCTGCCCTTGCCGCTTTGAAAGATCCCTCGTTGTCGAAGCAGGAAAGAGGGTGCCTTTTGACGTTTCTCACCCAAGGCTGTTGGACTAAAGCTCGAGCCAAGGATGCAGGCTACCCAGTCGACCCCGCCTGCCTCTGCGGTGCTGAGTCGGATGACATCAAGCACCGCGTTTTCGGCTGTGATTTGACCAGGAATGAGCGGGAAGAAAGCTTTAGCCCTCATGAGCTCGAACTGTTGCAGTCTAGCAGCGAGGAGCCCTTGTTGCGTTTTGGTTTTCAGCGGGACCCTGAGTTTTCCGTGGGAGCCAGGCCAGGCCTCGGGATTGAGGATGTGGAATTTTGGTGCAAAGACCCTGATTTGTCTCTGCACGAGGCCTTCGAGGGCCAAGTCTACACAGACGGCAGTTGCGACAACTCTCTTCACCCTGCCTACCGATCGGCAGGATTCTCTGTAGTTGCCCTGAGAGAAGACGAACCTTTCGCCATCCTCACGGGTCAGGTAGGGCAGCAGTTCCGACAGACTTCAGGAGCTGCAGAGCAGTTAGCGATTCTTCTAGCTTGCCACGCCTCGCCGTTGATCACTCATGTGCACACGGATTATAAAGCCGCTATAGACCTCCATCTGGCCCCTCGTTTCTCTCGCAGGTCAACCATGAGCGGCTTCAAGGTCTTGGCAGGCGCGTGCTGCGTCCGCCCTAGCAGTTGCATATGTAAAGTTAAAGGCCACCAGAATCTAGAAGCCGAGTTTTCCTCCCCAGAAGAAAGGACCCACGCCCTCGGGAACGACGTTGCCGACAAGGCAGCGAAGCAGGCGGCCCAGAAGATGGCCCAGCCCAGCCGGTCCGAGGTCGAATCCCACGAGTTTCAAACACGTTTGCTCGGCAGATTTTTACGCTATCTGGCCAGAATCCTCCCCAAGTGGCCCGCCTTGGCTCCGAAGAGAGGCAAGAAGGGCCTTGAGGCTCCCACGAGTTCCAACCCCCCCATCGGAGCCGCGTCCGCTCCTCACGTCTGGGTCCCTGGGGCCGCCCCTCCGCCTCCCTCGCCCCCTCCTCCGCCGCCTGTTGCTGTGTCGGAGGCTGCGGACGCGACTCACAATTGGGAGTATATAAGGGGTAAATGGTTATGCACCGTTTGCCGTGTGACGGCGAAGTCCAGTCAACATCAGATAGCCCGTCAGAATGAGAAGTGCCCAGGGTACTGTGCTGCTATGGCGAAGCTGGCCCAGGACCCGAAAAGGCACAACCTCCTTTGGCTAGAATACATAGACAATTCGTCCACCCTGATCATTTGTAAAGATTGCGGCTCTTACATGGAGCAAGGCAGGGGGCTTAATTCGGAGTGTCTACGTCGAGGGCCACAGAGTACAGGTGCCGCCGACCGTCTCTCTAAGGTTCTCAGTCTCAGACACCCGAAAGGGGGGAAGAATTCACCTGTGGTTTTCAAACCCCCTGTCCCCCTTGCCCAATTTTACCGCCAGACCCTCAGGGACCTGGCAGCAGCACCAAGCTCTGCTGCGGGGGCAGCCAATTCCCCCTGAAGAGTTTCGGAGGCCCAGGCCTCTGTCTCCGCGCTGGGGCGCGGTGGATCATAGACATCATCCCAAGCAGTGCGCTGGTCCTCCTCCTCCTCCTCCTCCTCCTCCTCCTCCTCCTCCTCCTCCCCTCCTCCTCCTCCTCCTCCTCCTCCTCCTCCTCCTCCTCCTCCTCCTCCTCCTCCTCCTCCTCCTCCTCTCCTACCTTCATCCTCCTCCTCCTCCTCCTCCTCCTCCTCCTCCTCCTCCTCCTCCTCCTCCTCCTCCTCCTCCTCCTCCTCCTCCACCTCCTCCTCCTCCTCCTCCTCCTCCTCCTCGTCCTCCTCCTCCTCCTCCTCCTCCTCCCTCCTCATCCTCTCCTCCTCCTCCTCCTCCTCTCTCCTCCTCCTCTCTCCTCCTCCTCCTCCTCCTCCTCCTCCTCCTCCTCCTCCTCCTCCTCCTCCTCCTCCTCCTCCTCCTCCTCACCCTCCTCATCCTCTCCTCTCCTCCTCCCTCCTCCTCCTCCTCCTCCTCCTCCTCCTCCTCTCCTCTCCTCCTCCTCCTCCTCCTTCCTCCTCCTCCTCTCCTCCTCCTCTTCCTCTCCTCTCTCCTCCTCCTCCTCCTCCTCCCTCCTCCTCCTCCTCCTCCTCCTCACCTCCTCCTCCTCCTCCTCCTCCCTCTCCTCCCCCTCCTCCCCCTCCTCCTCTTCGGGCGCGCTTGGGAGCCTATTGGGGCCCTCCTGGGCTCTCTTGGGGCCTCCAGGAGGGCAAACGTCATTGATTTTCCTGATCCTGAGGTTGTTGAAGGCTTTTGGCATTTTCTTCTCATCAGCTCTCCGACAACCCAAGATGGCCCGAGAGGCCCCCAACATCATCCCAAGAGCGCCCAAGAGGCCTCCAAGATGGCCCCATGACAGCCCAAGAGGCCCCCAAGAGGGCCCCAAGAAGTGCCCATGACGGCCCAAGATGGCCCCCGGCCAAGATGGCCTCCAAGATGCCTCCAAGACGGCCAAGAAGGCCTCCAAGACATCGAAGATGGCCCCAATATACACCCAAGACGGACCCAAATGGCCTCAAGATGGCCTTAGACTGCCCAAGAAGCCCGCAAGAGGCCTCCAAGACAGCCCAAAAGCCCTCCAAGACGTCCTCCAGGAAACCCGAAAGCTTGGAAACCACCTGGTCCGATAGCTCGCCCGACCCCGTGTTCCCCGAAAGCTTTCGAAACCCACAAGGGGAACGCGTGGCCCGATAGCTTGGCCAAGCTCAAACCCAACTTTCGGCCACGCAAGCGTTTCCCAAAAGGCAGGGGGCGTCGGTGATTCGCCGTAGGCATCTTCGATACTCTGACAGCGGGGTGCAGAGGTCAATCAGGTGCGGCGAACAGCCATGCAACCAGCTGGCCTTTGTAGGCCATGCTTTAACCAACACGCGCACGATACCCACGCCCCAAGGTCTTGGATGCGCCGCCGGGTACTGGACACTGAACTCGGCATGGACATGTTAAGTACACATGAGCGACCATCAAAAACGGGTCTTAGGCGAGATGGCGCAGCGACCTTACGCCGAAACCTACGCAAGCCGCTGGCGCTGCACGATACATTGGAAACTAGGGCGCTTACGCGCGAATTCACGCGTGGAACTCACGCGCCAGTGCCACCGAAGACGACCCCGTTTTCAATCAATGCCTGCACTGGGGGTCAGAGCGGATATTGAAAGATTTGGCGAAAATTGCCCGCCGATTTTGGTAGCCGGCTGGGTTCCCGGGTTCCCGGTTCTGGGTTCCCTGGTTCCTGGTTATTGGTTCCGGACCGATTTCGGTGTGTTCCGGGTTCCAGGGTTCCCCGGTTCCCGGTCGATCTTTTTATCGATCGCTTTGTCGATCCCATATCAAACCATCCACTGATTGGGTTTTTTTGTAGTCGGGTGTCATTTGCATCGCTCGCGCGGCGGTGCTGGCGGGGTGAAAAGCTCTGGCGAATACGTAGTGACGAGCCTGGGGCCGCTACTTCGGCTCACGGGTCTGAAAGGGGCCCCGGGACACACAAATAAACAGACACACAAATAATAGGCCCATATTTGGGTGGTCTTCGTTTCCCCCCCCATTTCCAACATTTACCATATTTTGCTGAAAATCAGCGAGGACTTGCGTCTGTGTGATTTTTCCCCAAACCATTATGTGGATGTGGTGTTGGGTCCTCGTTTTGAAGAGACGGTCCCCGCGTTGTCCTTCCTCCTCCCTCCTCCCCCTCCTCCCAAACTTCTCCTCCCTGCGCTTGACCCACCCAATACAAAGTTTCGTGGCCCTATAGGGAGGAGCTCCACCGAACGCCCCAGTGGATCCGCCCGCACGTTTCCCCACACCCATTTCGGCACACTCCTCACACGATTCGTGGCCCCAATGGGGGGGGCTGCACCGAAGGCCCCCGTGCCGTCGCCCGCACGCATCCCCCACACCCATTTCGGCACACCCGTCACACGCTCCGTGGCCCCATAATGAGCTCCACCGAAGGCCCCAGTGCCACCGACAGCATGTGTCCCCCACACCCATATCGGCACACTCCTCACACGATTCGTGACCCCATAGGGAGCTCCACCGAAGGCCCCGGTGCCACCGCCCGCATGCGTCCCCAACACCCATTCCGGCACACCCCTCACACGATCCGAAAGATCCAGTGCCACCGCCCGCACGCTTCCCCACCACACCGATTTCGGTACACCCGTCACACGCTTCGTGGCCCATACCGAATGCCCCAATGCCGTCGCCCGCACGCACCCCCCACACCCATTTCGGCACACCACTCACACGTTCCGTGGTCCCATAATGAGCTCCACCGAAGGCCCCAGTGCCACCGCCCGCATGCGTCCCCCCACACCACTTTCGGCACACTCCTCACACGCTTCGTGGCCCTATAGGGAGGAGCTCCACCGAACGCCCCAGTGGATCCGCCCGCACGCGTCCCCCACACCCATTCCGGCACACCCCTCATACGATTCGTGGCCCCATAGGGAGCCCCGCACGCGTCACCCGCACCCACTTCGGCATACCCCTCCCAAGTTCCGTGGCCCCATAATGAGCTCCACCGAAGGCCCCAGCGCCACCGCCCGCATGCCACACCAATTTCGGCAGATTCCTCACACGCTTCGTGGCCCCATGAGGAGCTCCACCGAAGGCCCCAATGGCACCGCCCGCATGCGTCAGCCACACCCAGTTCGGCACCAGGCCTCACGGACAACAGCCTGCACGCAGCCCAAGAGACAAACTGTAAAACCTTACGGTGCTGTCCCAGAGCAGCAGTGACGGCTTCCGCCACGGAGCCAGCCAGCGCATGGGAGGCGGCTCCACAGCGAGTGAAGTAGTGTGCCCACCCGTTGCCAATCCAATATCGCAACTCATAGGGGTCGGCACCAACGAGTTCATCCACGGACCTGTGGGCTGGCGTCCACCTGAACGTCGGCGGGCGGCATAGGGTCCGTCGTCGGCAAGCCTCGAAGATGTCCCGCCAGGCGCGGGCATGCTTGCCCCGTCCTTGCGCGAGCTCAGGACACCAGCGTTCGCCTTCCTGCGCCCGCGCCAGCAAGTCCGTCACGAAGCACCGGTGATCAGGAAAGGCCTCAAGTCCCTCTCTGGTGGCATACCGCTCAGCGCGTCCAACAGTCTGCACCGCATACGGAAGAGGCCCATATCGCGCGCGAACTGGAAGCCACGAGCGAGGATCGAGCTGAACCACGGCCTGCCCACATCTTCGGGCCTCAGGGACGCCCGAGTCATACCCCGACCCGTCCGTGTAAGAGACTGGGTTCCAAACGCCATGGGCATCGCCCCAGAGATACACTTCCCTGCTCGGTGCACCGCTCCGCAGCACGTGCGCAAGCGGCTCAAGAAGGCCAGATATGAAGTAAGAACGCTCGAAGTTCGGCATTCCTGGCCCTAGCCCACCCTTCCGCCGGAAGCACCTGCCGCTGGGGTTCTGGGTGCGCATGGAGAAGAACGCGGGCGCGCCCCTCGTGGACGACCTGAAACGCCGCGACGACAGCCTCACGGGGGACCTCGCTGGCCCGCTGGTTTTCATCGAGCCCCGCACGTCAGAGCAGTTCACCTTCCGCACTTCCAGGGCAACCCGAACAGGCTTCCCGTTTTTGCACGGCAGGGTGATCACCACGGCGGCGTGCCAGGCGCGCACAACGCGAAAAGGCGACGGGGCGAGGGAACGGCGCCCCCCCCCAGCAGTCCACGGCCGAATTTTCTGCGCGCGAGCGGTCCGCAGCCAGACCTTCTCTGGGTTCTGTGGGCCCTCGCTCTGGACCGTCGATTGTCCGGCGCGCCGCTTTCTCGGCCGACGTCTCCCAGGTGTGATCCTGGACTGCGGCCGCCACGAGGTCGGGAACGGCAAGGAGGAGGACAACGACTGGCGGCTGGAGCTCTACGCGCTGCTCTCGCGCGCCACGCGCCACGAGGGCCTCCTGCTCATGCGGGCGCCGCTCATCGAGTTCTTCCTGAAACGGCCGCCGGGGGCATTGCGGAAGCAACTGGAACAGCTTGCGGCGCGCACGAAGCGGCGCAGGAGGGAGGCGACAGCCCTCGCCAGCGAGCTCGGCTTCACAAAGTTAATCAGCGAAACCTGACCTGAGGGGCGCCCCGGCCGAACCGCGCCTTCTCTCGATTGCTCAACTAACTGCTTGGCCTCGCGCCGCGGACGCCCCGCGCGCGCCGCTGGGACCGTCTCGGGGCGACCGGCGCGCGTCGCGAGAACTCCGTGCTGCGCTCTGCCCATCGCCTCGCTCGCCCGTCGTCGCTCTGCCCAGCGGTCAGAGCCCTGCCCGCTATCAGCCAACAGTCAGCTCTCTATGCTCCGCACCGCGGACGACCCGCGCGCGTCGCTGAGACCCCTTCGGGGCGACCTGCGGGCGTCGCGGGGACTCCGCGCCGCGCTGCGCCCGCAGCCTTGGACTTTGAATTGCGCGTGCAAAAAAGGGGGGGGAAAAAGGGAAGGAACCAGGCGCGATCCTCGCGAGGGGCGCGCCGACATGGGCGTCGCGGGGCGCGGGCGTTGCCGTTGGGATTCCACGGGAAGCTCCCTGCGGCGGCCTCGCTAACTGTCGCGAGTACTCAGAAACAAACCATTCACACGTATATGCATTTACACTCGGCGTTTCCATGCTCGTATTCATGCATATAGACTCACTCGCACGCAGACTCATTCGCAATCAGATTCACTCGCGCTCAGACACACCCGCGCTCAGTCTCTCGTACTTCGGCGTGTCCTCTTCGTTCGCGTTGTGTGAACCGCCACGCATTTCGGCACACCTTCCACACGGTTCGTGGCCCCATAGGGAGCGCCACCGAACAAGCAATTCACAATTGCGGCACTCGCAGCAGCACGTGGATGGGTCCTTCGCCAAGCGAGGCCCGGGCGAGCTGCTTGGACCTGGGGCAGAGGGAGGATGGGGAGGAGGAGGGGGAGGAGGAGGCGGAGGAGGAGGAGGAGGAGGAGGAGGGGGAGGAGGAGGAGGAGGAGGAGGGAGGAGGAGGAGGGGAGGAGGAGGAGGAGGAGGAGGAGGAGGAGGAGGAGGAGGAGGAGGAGGAGGGGAGAGGGGGAGGGGGAGGAGGAGGAGGAGGAGGAGGAGGAGGAGGAGGAGGAGGAGGAGCAGGAGGAGGAGGAGGAGGAGGAGGAGGATGAGGAGGAGGAGGGGGGTCTTCCCGACGACTGCCGGCGCCGCGGCTCTCTGCAGCGTGCACCACGCGCGGCCCGCGATCCCTCGAGAGGCCCAGGGCCCCTCGGGGGGGTCGTCCAACAAAGGGACGTCCAAGAGGGGGGCTCGCATCTCTTGGCGGCGCGCAAAAGTCGGGGGCCTGAAACAGAGGAAGGGGGAGGGGGGAAGGCTTCTTAGAAGTAGGCTGCTTTTCAGAAGGCTCCCTGGCCTTTGCATATACGGATCAGGCCCGCGCATTAAGAAGCAGGGTGCTTCTGAGAAGCCTTCGCCCCTCCCCCCTTCCTCCCTCTCACAACAGGCTTGTGAAGGCCGCGCGCATGGTCCGAGGCATGTGCGCAATCTTCAAAAGCCTGTCGGAATCCTCTCGAAAGCCTCTCACTGGCACGGAAATAACTCGTCGAAATCCCACGGCAAGCCTTGGAAAAGCCTCTACGAAGCCTCTCGAGGGCGTCAGAGGCACGCCTTGGGGACGCCGACTGCAGTTGCTGAGGGCGCCGAAGGACGTCTAGAGGGAGACACTTCCAGCGGACGCCTAAGGCCCTCTCAGAGGGCGAAGAGGTCACTTCAAGACTGCGCCGAGCATTTTGCTCCAGAGACTTCACTGGTAAAGAACACCAATGGATGTCCTATCTCGGCCGAGTATAACCCACTGTCTTGATGAATAGTCGAACGAACAGGCGTTTACAATTCGACCGGGGGGAGGTCCAAACCACCCCTCCCCACACGTTGGGGGGGTTAAGGGTGTTGTGGGCTCTGGAGGGTTAGCAGTTAGGACCCCCCACCCCGTACACTCCATCACTCGCCAACAGAAGACCCTCTCTCCTAGGAGATCCCGATCACGATGAGGAGCTTACAAGAAAGATTGAGGAGGTGGCGGAGGTGTCCTCCATAGCGAGCTCGTGGGGGGTGAAACCTTACTCAAAATCCACCGCCCACCACTACGCCGACACGGTGAGCCAGGGTGGCGCTCGACTACGTCTCGAAGTCCTCTGGGGCGTAACAGTGGCCAGCCGTGTCGAGAGAACTGGCGAGGCAGTAGGTCCTCCCCGCCTACCCCTCCAAAGGTGCAGTAATAAGAAGACGTCCTGTGCCCTCCGCCCAGTCCCCCTCTCCTCCCCTCGACATCCGACCCCCCCTCCCTGACAGGGGCGGACGGGGCGCCGCCCACGAATCTGGAGAAGGCCTGGCAGCGCCACGGAAAGAAGGGCGGAGGAGGGGCAAGGGGGGGGCGGAGGGGCAAGAACTCACCATCGCTCGGACGTTCATTCCACGTTTCGACTCCGTGCCTTCCTGTTTCGCCAGACGAGTCAAGATGCTCCTCCTGAGAGATCCGACGTCGTGATTTTTTCAATACGGGGTCCCCAGAAGTCTCGACCCATTCCCCAGGACCGGTTCTTTATCCTGAACCGTTTTTTGACGGTCCCGGGGCTGCAGAATGCGACAAACCTACGTCTTGATTTTGTCAACACGTTGGATCTCTGGGTCGGTGGTCCTCGCCGAAGAAAGATGCGCACGCCCGAGCGATGCCGAGGGCAGGGCTGAGGGGGAAGGAGGGACAAGGGCGGAGCAGGGGCCAGGAGGGGGGCAGGGGCGACGGGGCAGGGCCCGAAGGCGGGGCTGCCGCCCGAGGAGGAGGAGGAGGAGGAGGAGGAGGAGGAGGAGGAGAAGAGGAGAAGAGAGGAGAGAGAGGAGAAGAGAAGAAGAGGAGAAGAGGAGAAGAGAAGAGGAGGAGGAGGGAGGAGGGAGGAGGGCGGAGCAGGAGGAGGACGAGGAGGAGGGGTGGAGGAGGAGGAGGTGGAGGAGGAGGGGAGGACGGAGGAGGAGGGGGAGGAGGAAGGAGGAGAGGAGGAGGGAGGAGGAGAGGGGAGGAGGAGGAGGGAGGAGGAGGAGGAGGAGGAGGAGGAGGAGGAGGGAGGAGGGAAGAGGAGGAGGAGGGAAGAGGGAAGAGGAGGGGAGGGAGGAGGAGGGAGGAGGAGGGAGGGAGGAGGGCGGAGGAAGAGAGGAGGAGGAGGAAGGGAGGAGGAGGGAGAGGAGGAGGAGGAGGAGGAGGAGGAGGAGGAGGGAGGAGGAGGAGGAGGAGGAGGAGGAGGAGGAGGAGGAGGAGGAGGAGGAGGAGGAAGGAGGAGGAGGAGGTGAGGAGCAGAGAGCCCCCCCCAGAGGGCCCCCGGGGGGCCTTCCTGGAAGGGGGGGGGGGCTTTCAGCTCCTCTCTGCGGGGCTCTCGAATCGCGGGGGGGGCTCTGCGGTGGAAACTCTCGAATCCCCTGCGGGCCTGGGCGCGCCGGCCGGCGAGCCCTCTGCGGCCGCCGGCCGAGGGGGGGCCGCCCCCTCGGAGGCACCGCCAGGGGACTCGTGGGCCCGGCACGCCCAGGCCCACCACACGCCGCAGAGATGGGTGCGCTTCCTGGCCGGGGTGTGTCCTGGAGTCTCCTCCTCCTCCTCCTCCTCCTCCTCCTCCTCCTCCTCCTCCTCCTCCTCCCCCTCCTCCAGCTTCGGGTAGCTCAAATGACCTCGGAGATGGCGCAGCATGGTCGAACGTGGCAGGGGCCACCAGACCACCCGAGGGCGGCCCCGAGCGGCCCCAGAGCGTCACGAGGAGACCCCGAGGGGCCGAAAGCACGCAGATACCATTGCTGGGCGAGCAACGACATATGTACATGTACGCCCTCCACGGTCTTGCCTGCACGAACGTCCGCGTTGACACGCACTCCAGGGGAAACGAACCGCGTACGTGTACATATGTTGCTGGCCTCTGAATTGCACTGGCCTTTCAGACGTGCTGCAGCGGAGTTCTGCGCGGATTTCTGCGTGGACTGTTGCCCGAAGTGGCGAGCGAAAAGCGGAGTGAATTTCGCGAGGATTCTGTTTGGTCTCCATCCCTGTCCAAAAAAACCCACGAAATCCACATCGAAATCCGGAACGAAATTCTCCAGGACACCACGGGCCCACCCTACCGTTTTGCGAACGAAATCCGCTCTACGATGTGGGCGCCATGAGGAGTGTCCTGGGCGCCACAATCCACGCGGCCAGAGGCTCTACCAGACCCCCTCGAGTCGTGAAAACTCAAGACGCGAGGTGTTTCGCCATTTTCGCCCTCACGGGACAGTTAAAAACGACTCAGGATGAAAAACAGGTCCCCGAGAATGGGCCGAGACCCCTGGAGGTCGACGTCATGAAATTACCCTGTGACGTACCCAACCCTTTCTATACATGTGGCGATCATACTCAGGACCACACAATGCTGACTGGCATTCTGAAGGACCCGCAGCGCGCAAGAAGAGCACCCGACAGTGACTTCAGAAGAGCGCAGCAAGAAGAGGAACGGCAACTATACCAAATGGACACAAGGGCGTTGAAAGAAACGCGTATGACGTACCTCCGAATGATCCACGTGGGACGTACCTCCGCTGGGCCTCCCAGGAGCCCACGAAAGTGGCGACAGTTGCGCAGATCGCAGCCCCCAGGGCACCGCGAGGTCCCGAGGTGGTCCGCGTGGGACCCACCTCCGCTGGGCCTCCCAGGAGCCCACGAAAGTGGCGACAGTTGCCGCAGCCCCCAGTCCCGAGGTGGTCCGCGTGGGACCCACCTCCGCTGGGCCTCCCATGGCGACAGTTGCGCAATCGCAGCCCCCAGGGCACCGCGAGGTCCCGAGGTGGTCCGCGTGGGACCCACCTCCGCTGGGCCTCCCAGGAGCCCACGAAAGTGGCGACAGTTGCGCAGATCGCAGCCCCCCAGGGCACCGCGAGGTCCCGAGGTGGTCCGCGTGGGACCCACCTCCGCTGGGCCTCCCAGGAGCCCATGAAAGTGGCGACAGTTGCGCAGATCGCAGCCCCCAGGGCACCGCGAGGTCCCGAGGTGGTCCGCGTGGGACCCACCTCCGCTGGGCCTCCCAGGAGCCCACGAAAGTGGCGACAGTTGCGCAGATCGCAGCCCCAGGGCACCGCGAGGTCCCGAGGTGGTCCGCGTGGGACCCACCTCCGCTGGGCCTCCCAGAAGCCCACGAAAGTGGCGACAGTTGCGCAGATCGCAGCCCCCAGGGCACCGCGAGGTCGAGGTGGTCCGCGTGGGACCCACCTCCGCTGGGCCTCCCAGAGCCCACGAAAGTGGCGACAGTTGCGCAAATCGCAGTCCCCAGGGCACCGCGAGGTCCCGAGGTGGTCCGCGTGGGACCCACCTCCGCTGGGCCTCCCAGGAGCCCACGAAAGTGGCGACAGTTGCGCAGATCGCAGCCTCCAGGGCACCGCGATCGAGGTGGTCCGCGTGGGACCCACCTCCGCTGGGCCTCCCAGGAGCCCACGAAAGTGGCGACAGTTGCGCAGATCGCAGCCCCCCAGGGCACCGCGAGGTCCCGAGGTGGTCCGCGTGGGACCCACCTCCGCTGGGCCTCCCAGGAGCCCACGAAAGTGGCGACAGTTGCGCAGATCGCAGCCCGACGGCACGAGAGAAGAGGAGAGGGGAACACAGGAAACAGGAGAGGAGGAGGGGAGCAGGGGGGAGGAGGAGAAGGACGGGGCGACCACACTGCTCTGTTCAAAACGAGCACCCAACCATAGGAGGGCTGGGAGAAATCATGACGTCGGGGGTCTGGGTACAGAGCACCTGGAGCCATCCGACACGCCCGGTCGCGCAGAGCACGGCAGGCGGCGGCCTCCAAAACAGGGGCCGCTGGACTCTTTCGCTCCATGGCCGGGGGGAGGATGGGCAAGGCAGAGAGGGGGACTGCGGGCGTCCCGCCCCCACCCACTCCCCGCGCCCTGCAGAGGCCCGCACAGCGGCAGGATGGGGCGCAGCAGGCTGGGGGTGGCCTCTCGCGTGCGCCGCGCCCGTCCCCGCTGCCGCCTGCCCCGCTGCACCACCGCACCCTGCCGAGGGGCGCCTCCCAGGGGGCGAAGAAGGACAGTGAAGGAGCGGGCGGGCGGGCGGGCGGTACACGGCCAGACAGCGAGGGGGGGGCCAGGGGCCAAGGCGGAGGGGGCCCTCAGCTGCATGCCTCTGTCGCATTGCCTGCGTCAAAGCGCGAGGGCGGCGGCGAGCTCGCTTCTGCCAGTCGTATCGGTGACGGCGCGCGGTATAGACGGTACCCAACTGCCACAGGCCAGCACGCGAAGTTCGAAGATATACATCTGCACTCTGTTCGACCTGAGCCCCTCTGGAAATCCCACCTGGCCTCTGATCTAACCCACGCATTCCCCTTCTAGGAGGAGTGTCACGGATGGCCCTCGATGAGTCCAGGGCTGCCGCTGATCGCCCCATACCCCCCAAATGGCACAAGACAGCACAAGATGGCTCAAGATAGTCTTCAACATGCGACCCAGAGGCCACAAGACGGCTCCAAGTGGTCGCAGAGCCTCCCAAGGATACCCTCGAGAGACCAACATCATTGAACAGGTTCGCATTCTCGCTTGCGATGGACCTCCGATACCTCGAGACGGCTACAACATCGACCAATCGATCCCCAACAGGGGGGGTCCAGGACGGCAGCGAAGACGCCCAGGAGCGCCACAAGAGCATGGCATGAAAGCTCCACGAGGCGAGTTGCCGAGCGCCAGAGGGGCAGCGCAACTTCTTCCAAGGCTCCGACGAGGGCCCCAGGAGAGCCCCTAAAATGGCACGTGCTGCCACCAAGGGCCCCTTGAGAGCACCAAGATGGCCCCTACCCCCGATGGCCCCTACAAAGGCCTGTGTGCGGAGGTGGTTTACAACGGTTCCTCATCAAGCCCCTCATGATCCCGTTCTGGGACGAGCTTAAAATAGCTGCCCATTCGAGCAGCCGCACACGAAGGCGTGCTCGCCAACAACATCATCATCATCATCATCATCATCATCATCATCATCATCATCATCCTCATCATCCTCATCATCATCATCATCATCATCATCATCATCATCATCATCATCAGCATCATCATCAACAACAACAACAATCATTATAAGACTGTTCGCTCTTACTTGCCCGCGTGTCATTCAAAACGGGTTCCCCACACCCTCGATACCCGCCCTTTTTGTCTTCGATGGCACCCCCTTGGGGGGATTTTTTCTCTTTGCAGGGGGCGGCGGGCTTAGACAGGCGGACAAACCTGAACGGGGGGCGGACAATCCTTCGTGGGCGTACATGTGCCCGCCATTGGAATTGGTCTGGGCCCTGCAGAAAGAGGAGGGGGAGAACGAGGGAGAGTGGGAGGAAGGGAGGGGGATGGACGAAGGAAGAGGGAAAACGCCAGGAGAGGAGCGAAGAGGGGGCGGTTGATTAGAGGCAGCGGGAGGAGAGAGAAAGGAAAAAAAGACAGATCCGAGAGGTAGAGAAAAAGAGAGAAAGAGAGGGAAGAGAGAGAGAGAGAGAGAGAGAGAGAAAGAAAGAGGGAGGGAGGAGGCAGGAGAGGGGAAGGAGGAGGAGGGAGAGGAGGGAAAGGGGATATGGCACAGAGGCAGGAAAGGATGAGGGAAGAGAGGAGGGATAGAGAAGGGAGGAGAGGAGGGAGGAGGAAGGAGGGAGAGGGAGGAGCAGGAATGTAAGAGCGTGAACGTTCGAGGAAGTCCTAGGCGAAAACGCCGTTCCTGGAGGAAGTCTTGGGCGGGAGCCCATGACGGCCGGGCGATCCCCTGACGGGCGGGTCGGGCGGGTGGGACATTCAAGCGGGATGCATGAGTATGGCGGGATCGCGATTACCAAGTAAATTGTAACGGCGTCCTTGGCGCAGTGTGTTTCCTGAGCGTCGAAAGCGCGACTTCTGACTAAATTGCATGGAAGTCACAAGCGAGAGCGAGGGTCTTGATTGAATTGCGAGGAAGTCTTGATTCAATTGCGAGAAAGTCTCAGCGGGAGCGCCGTTCCTAAGTAAATTGTGAGGAAGTCTCAGATGGGAGCGGGGGTCCTGACTAAATTGCAAGGAAGTCACAGGCGGGAGCACCGATCCTGAGTAAATTGTGAGGAAGTCTCAGGAGCGAGTCCTGAGTAAATGTGGAGGAAGTCTCAGGCGGGAGCCGTTGTTGTTGTAATCCGGGGGGCCAGGGGCACAGTGAGCACAAGACTTTCCTTCTCAAAAAACAGGGTGCGAACTTTCCCTGTGAAAAAACAGCATGCACCGGTGAGGGGGGATCAACAAGATTATTGATCAGAAATGAGAGAACAACAACAACAAAAACGCCGACGACGACGACGACAACGACAATGACAACGACAACACAATCAACATCCGAATCATCATCGTCATCATCAGCCTCACCATCATCTCGACCACCGCCGCCACCACGACCATCATCACCACCACCACCATCAGGATCATCATCAGCATCGTCATTCTAATCGTCTCCATCGTCGTCGTCGAAATCAGCCGCATTATCATAACCACTATTATCCTCATCCCCATCACCACCACCACCACTACCATCGTCATCACCACCATCATCGTCATCACCATCGTCAACAATAGAATTCTCACCACCAACATCGTACGAATCACCATCATCAACATCAACATCACCATCGTGCATGACCCCACAGCGACCAGAGCAGCGTGCCTCCTCTCTTCCCACATTCCTTCATCCCCCCCTTCCCCGACCGAGAAGCCGCGTCCTGCGTCGAACGGGGCTGCGGCAGAGGCCTGGCAGACGGCGTGGGGGAACCCAGGGATGAACCAAACGCTGCTGGGAAGGCCCACCTACCCCGCATCACCGCCGACATCGAGCCCATAAGATAGTTGATCGGCGACCCGTGCGCGCGCACGTGCGCACGCACGCAACCATGGAGGAACACGCACGCATGCAGGGACGCGCCCACACAAGCGCACAGCCATCAGGGCGACGGACCAGCCATCCTACGTATTCATATGTGTGTTTCCGCCGACAAGGGCCAAGCCCAACCAGCCATATGCACCAGCCAGGCAAAACCAAACATCTGAGAACCTGACCCGAAGGTCCAAGGGTCGACTGGACTGTTTGGAACGACAGTTTGTGTCGCCTCGTCGTCCTCGGTCCTCCTCCTGCTCATCCTTTCACCTCTCTTGCCCTTCCACATCCCCCTTTCCTCCTCTTTAGCATCCTCACCATCCTCATCATCCTCACCATCAGGATCGCAATCGGCATCACCACAATCACCAGCTCAACAATAAGACCATCGACATCACCACCATCACCTACATGGGCATCACAAACGCTAACATCGCCACCACCGTCACTATCACCGTTATCACGGTCAGCATAATCGCCATCGCAACCACCAGGGCCATCATCAACACCATCACCAGCACCACAACCATCATCGTCATCAGGACGATCACTGTACCACAATAACTCTCATCCACACCCACCCCGTCATCCATCATCGTCAACACCCGCACCCACATCATCGTCATCATCATCATCAACAATAACACAACGCCATCATCATCTGCATCGTCGCCATTAACGTCCTCACCATCATCATCAACAATAACAACAACGTCATCATCATCTGCATCATCGTCATCAACCTTATTCGCATGATCGTCATTATTGCCATGATCCCTACCACCGTCTTCGTCGGCAAAAACAGATGGCATCATCATCATCATCATCATCATCAGCATCAGCATCAGCATCAGCATCATCATCATCATCATCATCATCATCATCATCATCATCATCATCATCATCATCATCATCATCATCATCATCATCATCATCATCGTCGACGTTGTCGCCATCGTCACCGGCATAACCAACAACCGATGCGGCAACAGTCACGTCATCATCGCTACCGCCATCAGCAGCATCATCATCCTCATCGTCATCACCAGAATCATCTTCACCAGCAGAAGCAGCATCAGCATCAGCATCCGCATCATCATAAGCATCAACAGCAGCTTGATCATCTCTGTAATCGCCTTGCCTCGTCCGTCATCAGACCCATACTCCCTGGCTGGAGTCGCTCTCCAATCACCAGTGGCCGTCGCACCTGCACGGCGGGGCACAGACACAGCAGGGTGCGTCGGATCATCGGGCAACCGTTGAAGCAACGCCGCGTGGCTGCGGCTCCCCGTGAGTCCAACAACGCACTAGCCCTTCATCGCCGGTTTTCCTATGATGCGAAGCCGATCATCATCACGATCCACTTTCAATATCGGCGTCGCTGCAACGGCGGGGCCGGGGTTATCGCTACTGTTAGGGCGGGCGTGTCCCCCTGCAGGCGGAATCAGGAAGAAAAATAAAAAATAGTCAAAAAAACACTCCGAACTAATCGAAACATAGCCGAAAAATCTCACCCTATACTGTTGTTTACTATTTCTGGCTACTCCTCCTGTAGAGGGACAGGCCCGACTTGCCGCGTCTGTCTCTGTCTGTGTTCGCCTCTTTCTTCCACGAAGCACGCACCCCTCGCGCGTCGCCAACTGTTGGGTGGAGAGCCACCTCTGCCGGCGGGGCTCCGCATGTCCCTCCTTCGCTGTGGTAGTGTCCGCGCCAGGCCGAAGATCAAGATAGACTCGGCCGCCGGCCTATGCATGGTGAGCCCGTGTCCCACCGCCACCACCATGAGCTGGAGGGGGGGAGGAGGACGAGGCGGAGGGCGACGAAGAGGAGGAGGACGAAGAGGAGGAGGAGGAGAAGGAGGAGAAGGAGAAGGAGGACCCCCTCCCCCTACAACTTATGGCGGTGGTGGTGGAAAACAGGCCCATCATATGTATCTTGCGCCACTGTGCCTACAGTGTCGTATGATATACCTCGTGGTTTCCTGGTGCGCAATCTCGCGCCCTCAGGTTGGCTAGCAGCGCTGCGTCATTATGTGCCATACTGTTACGATTCTTCGGGCTGCGCACCATCGTAGGTGAAAACTTCATCAGGGAGAGTTTCGTTGAGTGCTTCATTGTGCAGTGACTCATTGTGGAGTGGTTCGTGGGGGGCGTTTTGCTGTTATCGGGGCGTGCTACATCGAAGCGTGCTCCATTGTGGCATGCTTCACGGAAGCGTGCTTCACGGAAGCGTGCTTCTCAGGGAGTGACGCGCTCGATCGCGGAGCGGTACTTCGTGGAGGGTTCCCTCGAGGCTTCATCTTGGAAAGCTTCATCGTTGTCTTCGTCGGGCTGGCGTGCTTCAGCATGGAGACGTTCTTTATCGAGAAGGGCCTCCTGGAGGGCTTCATTGTGGCGTGCTTCCGTTGGAAAGGCGCGCTTTAAGGTGGCGCGCTTCATCGTGGCGTGCTTCACAGAAGCGTGTTTCACGGAGGCACGCTTCACGGAGGCGTGCTTCACGGAAACATGCTTCTTAGCGGCGTACTTCACAGAGTGCGGGCGTGCTTCATCGCGGTGGGTTTCATTGGGAAGGGTTTCATCGAGGGTTTCCTCGTCGCGGCGTGCCTCATTGTTGAATGATATATCGTGGACGGCTTCTTCGGTTGTGTTGCAGTGCGGCGTGCTTCATCGGAGCCAGGCGCCCATCGTGGCGTGCGTGAGGAGGCGCGCGCTTCCCGGCGGCGTGCTTTGTGGAGGAGATATTCCCGGAATACTTCACCAAGGAGTGTATCAGCAAGGAGTGCTTCAAAGATGAGAGCTTCACCACGGAGTGCAAGCCAGGAGTGCTTCACAAAGAAATGATTTAGCGTGGACTGCGTCGTCGTGGAGTGCTTCATCAAAGAATGCGGTGGAGTGCCGCATCGTGGAACGCTACATCATAGAGTGTTTACCTGTCGTGGATGGCTTCATCATGGAGTTATTTCATCGGGGATTAAGTTATAGGCAGTGTTTCATCACGGGGGTGTTTCATCAGGCGTGCTTCCTCATTGCGTGCTTCATCATGGCGTGCTTCACGGAGGTGTACAACATGAAGCGTGCTTCACGAGACGTGCTTCAACAAGTCCCACTTTTTGTAGATAATGACGATCTGTAGGTTTGTAGTCGCCGTGCCTTGTCCTCCCTCGCGCCCGCAATGCCTGGCTGGAGTCGCTCTCGAGTCACCCGTGGGCGTCACAACCGCGCGTCGGGGTGCAGACACAACAGGGTGCACCGCGCGAATGCGGTTCCTCGTCAGAAGTGCCCAACAACGCGCTGGTTTTTCATGTCCTGTAGTCCTATCATACGCAAACGATCAGCATCATCAGCATCATCATCATCATCATCAGCATCATCATCATCATCATCATCACCAGCATCACCAGCATCATGAGCATCATCAGCAGCATAATCAGCATCAACATCAGCATCAGCATCATCATCATGATCATCATGACCAGCATCGTCAGCAGCATCATCATCGTCATCATCGTCATCACCATTATCATCATCATCATCATCATCATCATCATCATCATCATCATCATCATCATCAACATCAACATCAAAAAACAAAGTACTCGTCATCATCATCAGCATCATCAGATCATCATCATCAGCATCATCAGCATCATCATCACTGTCACCATCATCATCGTCACCAACATCACCATCAGTATCATCATCAGCATCATCGTCAGCAGAAGCGTCAGAATCAGCATCAGCATCAGCATCATCAGCAACATCACCATCAGCATCATCACCCTCATCATCAGCATCATCCTCATCATCCGCATCATCATCATCGTCGTCATATTCAACATTATCATCACCGCCATCACCGTCAGCCGTCACCATCACCGTCATCATCAGCCAAAACCATCACCACCACCATTATGATCATGATCATCGTCGCCATCATCCTCATCATAAACGTCGCCGTTATCATCATCAGCAGTAGCATCATCCAAATCAGCATCATCACCATCATCATCGCCAGCAGCAGCATCATAATCATAATCAGCAGCGTCATCAGCATCAGCATCAGCAGCATCACCATCACCATCATCAACATCATCATCAGCATCGCCATCGTCGTCATCGTCGTCGTCCTCGTTATCGTCGTCGTCGTCAACGTCGTCGTCATCAGCATCAGCGTAATCGTCCCCGCCGCCGGTATCATGAGTCCCAGCATCAGCATCATCTGCAGCAGCATCCTCATCAGCATCATCATCATCCTCATCAGCATCATCATCATCATCATCACCAACATCATCATAACCACCGCATGAATCAGCAGCATCAGCAGCAGCATCAGCATCAGCATCAGCAACAACATCAGCTACAACAGCTGCACAATCTTCATCACCACTATCGCCCTCGTCGTCATCGTCATCGTCATCGCCATCAGCATTATCATCAGCATCGTCATCATCATGGCCATCATCATCAGCATCAGCAAGGGCAGCATCCTCATCAGCATCAGCAGCATCCGCATCAACATCAGCATCAGCAGCATCACCATCACCATCATAATCATCATCATCATCATCATAATCATCATCCTCAGCATCATCATCATCACAACCACCACAATCATCATAATCATAAGCAGCGGCAGCATCAGCATCAGCAGCAGCAACAGCAGCACCATCATCACCACCACCAACATCATCACCACCACCACCAGCATCATCATCATTATCAGCATCAGCGTCAGCATCATCATCATCATCATCGTCATCACCA
>CAUYUJ010020415.1:628866-667972 GCA_963575745.1 Prorocentrum cordatum
GCGTCGCCCTGTGCTGCCTCTGCCCGTCGCTTGGCTGCGGCCTCGCGCCTGCGCTCGTCGAGGTAGGCTCAGCCCCGCTCGCGCAGCCCCTCGCGCGCCGGCGTGCCCCTCGCGCGCTGGCCCGAAATCCGAACCCAAACCCGAACATTACGGCTTGGGGCCTCCCGAGCCCTCGCGCCTCCCACGCCAAACTCAGTCTGACGGAATTCGGCTTGACGCAAGTCCCCCGCCCTTCGCGAAGGGCGAGGCCGCTGGCCCCCGACGTCGACGTCGGGAGCAAGCGCCCTTATCCTTCCCCAGGGGCCGCCGCGTGGAGGCGGACGGAGATGGCCCCCTGGGCCCCCGCGCCGCGTTGGTCGCCCCGTCGCTGATGACATCTGCAAGGCTCCTCGCCTCGCAGAGCCGACGCGACGGAGCGGGCGACGCCGCGCGGGAGCCCCCACCCCGTCGACGAACCCTCTCGCTTTCTTCTCGGGGCGAAGAGGGCTCGCCGACAGGAGGTCGTTGCTTGTGGAGCGCTCGTCAACAAGGGGTCTCTACGCTACGCCCCCGAGCCCCCGACGTCGTGCATATGAGCACGCGTGCGCGCGCGGGCCTGCGCGGGCGCGCGCGTGGGCGTGCGCGCTTGCGCGTGCGAGTGGCGCGCGTGCGCGTGCGCGCGCGCGTGGCGCCCTCCCCCCCCGCCCTCTCCTCCTCCTGCCCCTCCTCCTTCTCCCCCTCCCCCTAGCGGGCCCGCTCCTGCGCGCGTCGGGCAGCGCCGCGACCGCGGTCGCCTGGCGAAAGGGGGAAGGGGAGATGGGCGGCGCCCTCGTCGCGGTCGCCGCTGTCGCCGCCGACGCCGAGGTGCAATCGAGACATTGCCACGGGAACGTTGGTCGAGAACGCGAGGGCCGTGCCCCGCGCGCTTCAGGAACCGCGGGGAAGCAACTGCAAAGATGCACCCATAGGCGGGAGGCCGAAACGCGAAGACCTGAAGGATGCGCGCCGCCGTCTGCCCCACCGCCGCACCGCCGTCGGCGCGCAGGCACAGCCGAGACGAACGGCCACAAGCACGCGGATCAAGATCGCGGACATCGTCAGGGCCCAGCGACGGACAGCGGCGACGGACAGGACAGGCGCGACGGGCAGGGGCGGCGGATAGGGGCGACGGACAGAGCGACGGACAGGGCGACGGACGGGAGCACCCCTCAGACACCAAATGGTCGCGAATCAATCAGTGCGGGGTCCAAACGCGGCGTTCGGCGCTTCTGGGGGCGCGCTCTCTCGCGCCCTCAGACCTCAAATGGTCGCGAATCAATCAGTGCGGGGTCCAAACGCGGCGGGCGCGGCCGCGGCGGGTTCGGGCCACGGCGGGTTCGTGCCACAACGGGAGGTGGCCACGGCGGGGGCCGGACCCCGCCGTGGCCGATCCCGCCGCGCCCACGCACCCTCGGAAGGCGTCAAAACGCCGTGTTTGGACCTTGCACCTTGGACCTCGTCCTCCTCCCGTGCTCGCCCAGCGCCTGGGGGCGCTTCTGGAGCGCCTGGGAGCGCCTGGGAGCTTCTGCGTTGGTCCGCGCGACGGGCATGGCCACGGACAAGACAGCGGCGACGGACAAGGGCGACGGACAGGGGCGACGGACAGGGCGACAGGCAGAAGCGACGGACAGCGGCGACGGACGTCACAAGGGCGACGGGCAGCGGCGACGGACAAGACAGAGGCGACGGACAGGGGCGGCGGACAGGGGCGACGGACAGAGCGACGGACAGGGCGACGGACGGGAGAACCCCTCAGACACCAAATGGTCGCGAATCAATCAGTGCAGGGTCCAAACGCGGCGTTCGGCGCTGCCGCGGCGGGTTCGGGCCACGGCGGGTTCGTGCCACAACGGGAGGTGGCCACGGCGGGGGCCGGACCCCGCCGTGGCCGATCCCGCCGCGCCCACGCGCCCTCGGAAGGCGTCAAAACGCCGTGTTTGGACCTCGCACCTTGGACCTCGTCCTCCTCCCGTGCTCTCCCAGCGCATGGGGGCGCTTCTGGAGCGCCTGGGGGCGCCTGGGAGCTTCTGCGTTGGTCCGCGCGACGGGCATGGCCACGGACAAGACAGCGGCGACGGACAAGGGCGACGGACAAGGGCGACGGACAGGGCGACAGGCAGAAGCGACGGACAGCGGCGACGGACGTCACAGGGGCGACGGGCAGCGGCGACGGACAAGACAGAGGCGACGGACAGGGGCGGCGGACAGGGGCGACGGACAGAGCGACGGACAGGGCGACGGACGGGAGAACCCCTCAGACACCAAATGGTCGCGAATCAATCAGCGCAGGGTCCAAACGCGGCGGGCGCGGCCGCGGCGGGTTCGGGCCACGGCGGGTTCGTGCCACAACGGGAGGTGGCCGCGGCGGGGGCCGGACCCCGCCGTGGCCGATCCCGCCGCGCCCACGTGCCCTCGGAAGGCGTCAAAACGCCGTGTTTGGACCTCGCACCTTGGACCTCGTCCTCCTCCCGTGCTCGCCCAGCGCCTGGGGGCGCTTCTGGAGCGCCTGGGAGCGCCTGGGGGCGCCTGGGACATGGAAATGGGCACGGAAAGAATGGGTACGACGCCCGAAATGGGCACGATAACCCGATGGGTCCTGGCGCGCCCAACACTTTGCACCATCGCCGTCGCACCAGTTTAAGACTGACTGGCAGGGAACACAGAGAATGACCCGGAGAAGAGCAAGGAGAGAGGAGCGATCGTTGTCCTAACGGGCGCAACGGGCTGCCCCAACGGGCGCAAGCGCTCTCGTCGCCAGATAGACCTGGCGACTTGGCTCGAGCTCCACTCGATGCCGCGAACGACGCCACCTGGCGCCTGGCGCTTCTCCTCCATCCCCCTCCTCCGTCTTCCCTTCCTGAGGGAAAGGGGGGGGAGGTGTCATTTGGACACCCGAAATGGGTACCGACAGAATGGTGCAATACCCAGCAACAAATGTTGTCCCAAACCAACAGCGGCCGCTGTTGGGCAGGCTGCTTCCTGTCTCGAATGGGCGCAGGCCGCGGCGGCGCGGACAGCGAGTCCTGTTCAGAATGAACGAGAACTGCTGTTGGGCATCGTACCCATTCTTTCCGTGCCCATGTCGGGCGCCCAGATATTATGCCAGTTTCTCCCGCAGGGTGCGCGGCCAACGCTGCACCTGCGGGAGATCTGGCAACGCGTGCCCTGCGAGAGCTACATCTGCGATGCAGCTCTCGAGCAGGGCGCGCGGCGGACTGGCTACGTTGGGGATGCCGCGGTCCCGCATCACCCCCAGCAGCAGCTCGCCTGCGGCCGCGCCCACGCTGGGCGGGCGCCCCCGCGGCTTCCGCTGACCCCCGAGAGCGCCGATCACCGCCGCCTGGGAGGCGGGGCTCACGGCAGCAAGGGAAGCGGAAGGCGACGGGGCGCCGCCTGGTGGGCGGCGCGCGGGCGTGGCTGCGTCGGCGCCGCCCGCCTCCCTAGGCTGCACGGCGCGGCCGCTCGACTCGGGGTCGGGCGACGCGCGCCGCCGCTTCGGGGCGCGGGCTGGCGCTGGGGCCTACGGGCGGCGACATCTAACCTCGCCCCACCCCCCGTTCCCCGACCATGCTTCGCGCGCCCGCGCGGCGCGACACGGCGCGACACGAGGCACAGCGCACGGCGCAACGCACGGCACCGAATGCATGACCGAATGCACGGCGCGGCTCGGCGCAGGGCGCGGCGCGCGCGCGAGGCGCAGTCGTGTGCGGGTCAGGGGGGGCGGGGTGGTTAGGTGTCGCATGCCTCGTCCGCGGCCGCGGCCGCGGCAGGAGCCTCGCCCGCGGCTTCCGCTGGGGCGTCCTTCGATCGAGACGGCGACGACGACGACGACGACGACGGCGACGGCGACGGTGACGGCGACGGCGACGGCGACGGCGACGACGACGACGGCGACGTGCGTCGCAGCACGGCAAGAGGCACGGCGCGGGGCACGGCGCCAGGCACGGCACCAGGCGCGGCGCGAGGCACGGCGCGAGGCGCGACACCAGGCACGGCGCCAGGCACGGCACGAGGCACGGCACCAAGCACGGCGCGAGGCACGGCACGAGGCCCGGCACCAGGCGCGGCACGAGGCGCGGCGCGAGGCACGGCGCGAGGCACGGCACGAGGCACGGCGCAAGGCGACGGCACGCGGCGACGGACCGAGGCGCGGCACGAGGCACGGCTCGATGCGCGGCATGAGGCACGGCACGAGGCACGGCACGAGGCGCGGCACCAGGCACGGTGCGAGGCGCGGAGCGAGGCACAGCACGAGGCGCGGCACGAGGCACGGCGCGAGGCGCGGCACGGGGCGCGGCACGGGGCACGGCACGAGGCAGGGCACGAGGCGCGACACGACGGAGTCCTCGAGAGCGAGCAGAGCGTCTGCCGCCAAGTCGCGGAGCCACTGGTCGAAGTCGCTGTCCTCCTCCTCGTTGCCCCCGCCCCCGCCCTGGGGCCGACGGCTGCCGCTCTCACAAGTGAGCCTCGTCGGGGCGCCGCTGGCCCCCCAATCGGTTGCAGGGCCAACAGCGCACCGACGGAGCTGAATTGTGAGCGCGTTTGCCATCGGGCCTCTTCGAGCCCGCCCAACTCGAAGTCGGGCAGCTCTGCGTCGCAGAGCGCCAGCTGCTCCTCCAGCGGCCACGCGACGGGGCCCAGGTCCCCGAACGCGGCGCGGACGAGGAGCTCGGCCAGCTCCGCGTCCTGGCGGGGACACGCCAACCATCCGTCCCCCCCGCCCCGCCCCCGCCGCATCCTCTGTCCCCACTGTTCCCACCATTGTCCTCGCCACTGTCTCCACCACTACCGTCCCCACCACTGTCCCACTGTCCCTACCACTGTCCCGCTGTCCCCTCACCACTGTCCCCACCATCACCGTCCCCACCACTGTCCGCACCCCCACTCGGTTTTCGAGGGGGGGGGGGAGGGTTCGAACCGGTAGTGACCCCCCCCGGTTTTCGAGGGGGGGGGGGTTCGAACCGGTAGTGACCCCCCCCCTTTTCATGATGAACTGGGGGGGGGGAGGGGTTCGAGCTGGTAGTGACCCCCCCTGGTTTTCCGGAGGGGGGGGGGAGGGGTTCGAACCGGTAATGACCCCCCCCCCGGTTTTCTGCCAGCAGCGGTAGAACACGCTCTTTCACGTCACGGCTTCCTTTGCGCTTCTCGAGCAATCGCCATCCAGAGTGCTGGGCCGGTATGGCGGCGGTACTCGCGACAGGCAGATGCAGCTTACGGCGCACAATGCCTGGTGTCCCATGTGGCTTCCACACGGGACGCCGCTTTCAAACGCTCACTCGTCCTGAATAATTCCGTTGCTGTTGCCGCTTGTGGAAGACGGGTTGGGTACGTCGCCTGGTGATTATTCGTGAGCCTCCGAACCTCAAGCCTTAGTGTCAACGCCTTTGGGCAAGTGCGGGTCCAAACCAGACCTTACAAATAACGCACATCTTTGGGCGTCGATGTTTTCCGCCTCGTGCAGTGGACCCTCCTTAGATCCACGTGCACTCTATTTTTGCTCGAAACTCGTGCCCTCATGTTCGGCGCCGTTGATGGCCCTCCCCTGCAGAGAGACCTTGATGCTGGTGACTGGTCCTGGAATGAGAAGAAGGTGGGAGGATGGGGGAGGGAGGGAGGGGAGGAGAGGGAGAAACGGGAAGAATGGGGAATGAGGAGGGAGGGAAGGTTGGGAGGAGAGGATAACTAGGTCAGGGAGGGGAGGGAGGGGGCAGGGAGGAATGATTTGGAAGAGGGAGGAGGGGAAGGAGAGGGAGGAGCGAGAGGACAGGGAGGGGAGGAGAAGGAGGGGGGACAGGAGCACACGAGGGACGCCAGGGAGGCCCAGGAGAAGAGAAGGGGCAGGGACGGCCCGGAGAGCGAGGCAAGGCGAAGAACTCCTCCTCCTCCTCCTCCTCCTCCTCCTCCTCCTCCTCCTCCTCCTCCTCCTCCTCCCCCTCCTCCTCCTCCTCCTCCTCCCACGACAACGACGACGACGACGACGACGACGACGACGACGACGACGACGACGACGACGACGACGACAACCGCGACGACGACGACGACGGCGACGACGATGACGACGACGACGCCTCTAGGCCGCCCCCCTGCGCTGCCAGCAGGCCGGGCACGCCGGCGCCAGGGACCGCGGCCTGTGCAGGAGCGCCGGAAGGCCCCGCCCTCAGGCGGGGCACTGGCAGGGAGAGGGCCGCCCCAGTCATCATGCAGCTCTCTTCCCGTTCGTCTGCTTGCTCGTTCGTCTGCTTCCCCCTGGTCCTCCGTTTCTTCGCTCCTCCTCCTCCTCCTCCTCCTCCTGCAGCTCCTCCAGCTCCTCCTCATCATGCTCCTCCTCCTCCTCCTCCTCCTGCTCTCTTCCTCCTCTCCTCCTCCTCCTCCTCCTCCTCCTCCTCCTCATCCTCCTCCTCCTCGTCCCCTTGCATGGTCATCAATGTGGGCTCCGTCTCTTCCTCCTTCTCCTCCTCCCCCTCCTCCTCCTCCTCCTCCTCCTCCACCTCCTCCTCCTCCTCCTCCCCCTCCTCCTCCTCCTCCTCCTCCTCCTCCTTATCCTCCTCCTCCTCCTCCTCCTAATCTGGCGATCTCCGAATGCCACCAAACACTGCTATACGCAGCTCTCTGTCGTATTTCTCGGGCCTGGGATACCACCAAGTCTGAGTATGCACAAGTGTTGCTGCTTGTTTCCAGGAGAAAGTTGCACACGTGGGCCAGGAGCGCTTGTGGCACAAGCATGCCCATCAAACCATACTATACTTAAGTCGGGCGTGTCCCCCTACAGGCGGATTTTGGAGGAAAATCAAAAAATATTCAAGAAATCCTTAAACATAGTCAAACATGGGGAAAATCGTCCCAAAACTATTTTTTGACTATTTTTGAACATTCCTCCTGTAGAGGGACAGGCCCGACTTAATGACTTTGGTTGGGATACCACCAAGCACTTTGAGGTCTGTATGGGCTGGCCTGGCCGAGATGTGAAGACCTCCTGAAACATTAGCACACACAGACAAACAAAAACACGCACACTCCAAAAAAACGTGATCCGTAGGATTTGATAGTATCCCAAACCAGGGGAACACACATTCACACACATTCACACACACATTCACACACATTCACACACATTCACACACATTCACACACACTCACACACATTCACACACATTCACACACATTCACACACATTCACACACATTCACACACATTCACACACATTCACACACATTCACACACATTCACACACATTCACACACATTTCACACACATTCACACACATTCACACACATTCACACACATTCACACACACACACATTCACACACATTCACACACACATTCGCACACATTCGCACACATTCACACACATTCAAAGACATTCACAGACATTCACAGACATTCACACACATTCGCACACATTGACACACATTCACACACATTCGCACACATTCACACACATTCACACACATTCACACACATTCACACACATTCACACACATTCACACACATTCACACACATTCACACACATTCACACACATTCACACACATTCACACACATTCACACACATTCACACACCTTCACACACTTCACACACACATTCACATTCACACACATTCACACACATTCACACACATTCACACACATTCACACACATTCACACATTCACACACATTCACACACATTCACACACATTCACACACATTCACACACATTCACACACATTCACACACATTTCACACACATTCACACACATTCACACACATTCACACACATTCACACACATTCACACACATTCACACACATCACACACATTCACACACATTCACACACATTCACACACATTCACACACATTCACACACATTCACACACCACACACATCCACACACATCCACACACATTCACACACATTCACACACATTCACACACATTCACACACATTCACACACATTCACACACATTCACACACATTCACACACACACACACACACATTCACACACATTCACACACATTCACACACATTCACACACATTCACACACATTCACACACATTCACACACATTCACACACACACACACATTCACACACATTCACACACATTCACACACATTCACACACATTCACACACATTCACACACATTCACACACATTCACACACATTCACACACATTCACACACATTCACACACATTCACACACATTCACACACATTCACACATTCACACACATTCACACACATTCACACACATTCACACACATTCACACACATTCACACACATTCACACACATTCACACACATTCACACACATTCACACACATTCACACACATTCACACACACTCACACACACTCACACACACTCACACACACTCACACACACTCACACACACTCACACACACTCACACACACTCACACACATTCACACACACTCACACACACTCACACACACTCACACACACTCACACACACTCACACACACTCACACACACTCACACACACACACACACACACACACACACACGCTCCTTGGGCATATTGTCGGCGGCTTCTGGGGACGTCTTGGAGGCATATGGGGTGCCTGGAGGCTGTCTTGGGCGTCTGGAGTCGCTGTTTGGCGAGGGGGGGCATTCCTGGATCATGTTTGGCATTCGGGGGGGCTGGTTGGCGGCGTAAGGGGCCCTCTTGAGGCCATCTGGGGCTGTTTTCGGGCCGGGTTAGAGACCTCCTGGGCCGTCTCAGAGCGAAATTGAAGGCGTCTGGGGCCGTTCCGGGTTACACCGGAGCTGAACAATGCATTGAATTCGGTACTGGGGCCCTCTTGGGCTGACTTTCGACGGCTTCTTGGGGCGTCTTGGAGGCATCTTGGGCTGTTTGGAGGCTGTCTTGGACGTCTTGGGTTGCTGTTTTGGCAAGGAGGGGCTCTCTGGATCGTGTTGGGCAGGTCTGAGGGGCTGGTTGGCGTCTTCATGGGAGGTCTGGTGGCCCTCTGTGGCTGTTTGTGGGCCGTGTTGGAAAGTTCCTGGGCCGTCTCAAAGCGAACTCGAGGGCGTCTGGGGCCGTCTCGGATTGCACCAAAGCTGGACACGCGCACTCGTGAAAATCCCTCAGAAACTATCATGGTAGGCATGGAATTCGACCCTCGGAGCCTCTTAAGCAGGCGTTCGGCGGCTTCTTGCGCGTATTGGAGGCATCCTGGGCTCTCAGGAGGCTGTCTTGGGCGTCTTGGGTCGCTGATTTGGTGAGCGTGCGCCGCTCTGGGCCCCTCCGGGCTCGGCTCCCAGAGGCCCAGGGCGCCCATGACGAATCGAGGCAGCTGGCAGGCCCCCCGCCCCCCTGTAGCCCGGTAGATAGGCAGATAGATAGATAGATATATAGATAGATAGATAGGTGCACACATCTTATGTAAATGTATACACACACATATATATACAAACATACATACATATGTGTATACATGGCTATATATATATAGATGGATATATAGATAGATATATAGATATATAGATCGATGTATAATATATATATAAATACACACATATAGGTAGGTATATAGGTAGGTAAGTAGATAGACAGGTAAATAAATATATATATATATATATCGATATTTATATATATAAAAATATCTATAGATAGACAGCTCGATCGATGCATATCTCTCTATATACATATATACTCGTATACCGATTGATCGATATGTCTACATATATGTATATATGCATATAAATGTATATATTTATAGTTTTATATATGCATATAAATGTATAGATATATAGTTTTACTCGATCCCTCCATCCATCCATCCATCCATCCATCCACCCTGCGCTACGACTCTCAAAGACGGCCTGGAGGCCTGGACAAGCCTCCGCAAGGACCCCAGGAGCCCCCACAGGGGGTCCCAGGTAATCCTCCTGAGATGCAAAACAACAGATTATATGTGACGTCCGCCTCGTGCGTGGGCTCCCCCCGAGAGGTAAGCTGCGCAAGGCCACCCTCATAATTCCCCGTAAAACACCATGTCTGCCAGCGTGGACTCCTAAGGGTGAGTCATTGCACAGTCGATGCGCAAGCTATGTGGTGCAAGCCATGTGGTGCAAGCTAGGTGGTGCAAGCTATGTGGTGGAAGCTATGTGGTGGAAACTGTGTGGTGCGAGGTATGTGGCGTAAGCAAGACGGCATGTGGTAAAAAAGATGTGTGAGGCAAGGTATGTGGTGCGAGGTACGCGTGGCCATGTTGAGCTAGGAAAAGCGCATGCGGCAATGGGTGATAACGGGCGGCAGCGGGCCACAACGTAGCGAATCCTCGGGCAGCAACGGACCACAACGTGACGAATCGTCGACGTACCCCCCCGAATGCTTCGAAGGCCAAGGAGAACCCAACAGTGTGAGCACTGTTTGGGGAACGAGCGGAGCAAAACGATCAGCAGGGTGACGACGGACCATAACGAACCAGCGGAACCGACGACAACGCAACACATCATCTGGCCCGCCCGAGCCACACGGCCCATGCAGGACTCTGCAGAAAGCGGCTGTGGATGAAGACGACGACGGTGATAACGGAGATGATGGTGACGACGTTGCTTGTGATGCATCGCGACCTATCTTCACCGAATCAGTGCGCCGCGGCGCGCACTGCCTTGTGAAACACGAGGGAGGCAACGATTTACAAGACCCGACAGGATGCGTCCGACGCTGCTGCAGACTCCAGGAGCGCTGCGGGCTCCCATCCCGTGGCCGCCGTTGCACCAGACACGCGCGGTGCGATCAGGCTGGCCGTGCCCACCCGCGCTGTGCGCTGCGCAGTGCGCCGGCGCGGGCGTTCTCCCAGCCGCGATTCCCTGCTGGCCTCGACAGGGAAGACTTCCCCTTGGAGCTGCCCTTGCCGCCCTTGCCCTTGTCCATGCTGCGCGCGCCCTTGCCGCCCTTGCCCTGAGCGCCAGGCGTCATGCCCTGGTCCATGCTGCGGCCGTTCAGCCCGTAGCCACAGTGCGTCTTCTGGTCGACCAACTGCTCGTTGTGCTGCACGCACAGCGCCGCGCGGTCGGCGAGCAGCAGGCTGAGCCGCTGCAGCGGGCTGGGCTCCACGTGCTGGACGAGCACATACCTGGAGGACTCGTCCCAGAAGGCTGTAATCTCTTCCTTAATCCGATGACCCGTGTGGGGTGAACGGACGTGTGAGGCTTTACGCCACCGCGTGGCGGTGGCCCGAAGTCCGAGATTCGAGGAGGGCAGGCAGGGCTCATCAGTGGGGGGGTCCGAGCGGCAAGCTTCCTGAAAGACGGCGTCAAGATGTCCCGCGAGTCCCAAAAGACCGCCAGGGTTGGAGGGCAACGCAAGAGGCCCCGCATCTCACATGAGGGGCCTCCACGTGCGCCGCAGCATGTCTGCACACACGCGCATTTTTTGCGTCGGCGGCTAAGCAGAAGCACTGCACTGGCGGAGAGGTATTGGCAGGGCCTACGAACGCAAATCTAGACCGCGGTGCACGAGGGGGAGAGAGGAGGAGGCGCCCAGCGGTGGTGGGAGGGAGACGGAAGCCGAGCCCGCACAGAGCGGAGCCAGGCGGCGGCGGTGGGCGGGGCCCAGCGGCAGCGAGGCGGCGGCTGGGGAGGGGAGGAGCCAGCAAGGCGGGTTGCCGGCGGCATGACGCCCAGGTCCACACACACATGCATACGTAGCGTTGAACACACTGCGTTCGACTTGCACAGAGTTTTACGCACGGGGCTCAACACCAGAAGTAAGACACAGATCGGGCTCCTCACATCCGGCCGTAGCCAAGTTGGCTCAAGATGTTATACCTCCGCGGCAAGAAAGGGATGCCACTGGTCCGCGGCTGTTCTCGAATTGTGCGTAGCTTTTTTGCGAGCTTGCGTGGGCGCGGGCGGCGGGCGGCTAGGCGCCAAGCAACGAACGCAAGGGTGGGGACTCACCGCAGCCGCAGACAGTGAGAACGAAATAGCAGCTGCGATCTCAGCCGCCCAGCCCTACCCACACTGAGGCGCAAAGGAGGTTTAATCCCGTGGGCAAACCCAGGCAAATGATGCCACAAGGCTCTCGTCAAAATCAGGTGCCCCATAACCTACGACTCGTTCGGCACCGCATGTTCCAAGCTGCAGTTCACCAACAGCCTCGTCTCTCCAGGCCGCATGCACCGCGTCGGACGACGGAGGGGCCGCATGCATAGACACAAGCAGCGCAACATGTTCTTCCAAAGCAACGGCTGACCATACAAAAACCACACTCGGCTGCCCACGAAACCAAACCCGCGAGGTAGCAAACAAAGCCATGTCTGCCAGAGCTAGACCAGCCACAGGAGCAGTGGTCATTCGGTGGCACCGGCTGCGTCAACTGAGGGGATACATCATTGGGGACATCTGGGAAATACGATTTACCGAAGTGTCTTGGGGGCCCGCAGGGGGCTTCCCTGGGGGCCCCTTGGGGGCCTATTGGGGCTTCCGGGGGGCCTCTTGGGAGCCTCACGGGGCTTCTCAGGAGCCTCTTGATGGCCTCCGGGGGCGTCCTAGAAGCATCTCAGGCCGGAAACCTTGAAATGTCGTGCTCTTCGGGCCCTCTTGGGTCGTTCTTGGGGCTCTCTTGGGGCGCTCCCGAGGCCCTCTTGACTTATCTGGGGAATCTCCTGGGCCGTCTCTGGGCTTTCTTGCGAGCCTCTTCGGCCGTCTTGGAGCGATCTAAGGGCCTCTGACGCGGTCCGGGACCGTGGGGAGGCGGAACATGGGAGAGCGCAAGAATGCTTCAAAAACCATTGGAAAATGCATGATTTTCGGCTTCTGGGGCCCTTTGGAGGGGCCTCTGGAGGCGATCTTGGGACGTTTTGGCGGCGTCGTCGGCCGTCCTGAGGCCATCTTTGGCGTGTCCGGGGCCTCTGGGGGCTGTCTTTGGGCGTCCTGGGAACCCGGGAATCATGTCCCTGGAGAGGCTTCCGGGAACATGATTTCGAACGAGGCCCGCTTGGGCCTCCTGGAGGCCGTCTTGGGGGCCTCCTGGGCCGGCTTTGGGGCCTCTTGGGCCGTCTTGGGAGGTTCCGCGAGCCCCACAGAACGACACTTTTGGGCCGTCTTGGGCCCTCTTGGGCCCTCTTGGGGCTCCTCAAACGCGTCTGGGGCACTGCGAAGACGAAGCAAAAGAGTGTGCTGAATATGTGCATTTTACTACGGGAACGGGCTGATGTTTGCCTCTTGAAGGCCCTCTTGGGGCCCTCTTCGGCCATCTTCAAGCCATCTCGGGCCCTCTGGGGCCTCGCTGAGGCTGCCCTGGGGCTCAGTGGGGGGCCCTGGGAGCCCAGAAATCATGTTCCCGGAGAGGCTTCCAGGAACATGATTTCGAACGGGGCCCTCTTGGGCCTCCTTGAGGCCGTCTTGGGCGGCTCCTGGGTCGGCTTCGGGGCCTCTTGGGCCGTCTTGGGGGTTCCGTGAGCCCCACGGGGCGACCCTTTTGAGCTGTGGGTCTCTCTTGGGCTGTGTTGGGGCTCCGTGGGGGCGTCTGGGGCACTGTGAAGACGAAGCCAGCGAATTTGCCGAAAACGCACGTTATACGAAGGAAATGGGCCGATGTTTGCCTCTTGAAGGCCCTCTTGGGGCCCTCTTCGGCCATCTTCAAGCCATCTCGGGCCCTCTGGGGCCTCGCTGAGGCTGTCTTGTGGGCCTCTTGGGCGTCCTGGGAGCCCAGAAATCATGTTCCCGGAAAGGCTTCGGGGAACATGATGTCGAACGAGGCCCGCTTGGGCCTCCCTGGAGGCCGTCTTGGGGGCCTCCTGGGTCGGCTTTGGGGCCTCTTGGGCCGTCTTGGGGGGGGTCCGTGAGCCCCACAAGACTACCCTTTTGGGCCGTCTGGGGCCCTCTTGGGTCTCTCTTGGGCTGTGTTGGGCTCCTCGGGGGCGTCTGGGGCACTGTGAAGACGAAGCGAGCGAGTATGCTGAAAACGTACGTTTTACATTGGAAATGGGCCAACGTAAAACGTAGGGAATGGAAGGCCCTCTTGGGGCCCTCGTCGGCCATCTTCAAGCCATCTCAGGCCCTCTTGGGGCCCTCTGGGGCCTCGCTGAGGCTGTCATGTGGGCCTCTGGGGCGTCCTCGGAACCCGGAAGTCATGTTCCCGGAGAGGCTTCCGGGAACATGATTTCGAACGGGGCCCTCTTGGGCCTCCCTGAGGCCGTCTTGGGGGCCTCCTGGGCCGGCTTCAGGGCCTCTTGGGCCGTCTTGGGGGGTTCAGTGAGCCCCACAGGCCGACCCTTTTGGGCCGTCTGGGGCCCTCTTGGGTCTCTCTTGGGCTGTGCTGGGGCTCCTCGGGGGCGTCTGTAGCACTGTGAAGACGAAGCCAGCGAGCATGCCGAAAACGTACGTTTTACTACGGGAAAATGCTGATGTTTGCCTCTTGAAGGCCCTCTTGGGGCCCTCTTCGGCCATCTTCAAGCCATCTCGGGCCCTCTGGGGCCTCGCTGAGGCTGTCCTGGGGCTCAGTGGGGGGCCCTGGGAGCCCGGAAGTAATGTTCCCGGAGAGGCTTCCGGGAACATGATTTCGAACGGGGCCCTCTTGGGCCTCCTTGAGGCCGTCTTGGGCGGCTCCTGGGTCGGCTTCAGGGCCTCTTGGGCCGTCTTGGGGGGTTCCGTGAGCCCCACAGGCCTACCCTTTTGGGCCGTCTGGGGCCCTCTTGGGTCTCTCTTGGGCTGTGTTGGGCTCCTCGGGGTCGTCTGGGGCACTGTGAAGACGAGCCAGCGAGTATGCCGAAAATGCACGTTTTACATTGGAAATGGGCCAATCTTTGCCTCTTGAAGGCCCTCTTGGGGCCCTCACAGGCCCTCTTGGGGCGCTCTTGGGCGTCTTCGGGGCCTCTTCAGGCCTCTTCAGGCTTTCGTGACCATCTGTACGGCCCGCCTGGCCTGTCGTGGGCAATTTGGAAGCGGCCCGTCTTTTCAATGTTTTTGGCTTCTCGCGTTTTCGAGCTTCCAACGGTCCAAGAGCGCCGAAGAGCCTCCCAAGACCGCCCCAAGACCACCCAAGAGACCCTCAGGACGGCCCCAAGACGGGCCAAGAAGGCTCCAAGACTGCCGAAGAGGCGCCCAGCACAGCCCCAGACCACCCCAGAACAGACCCAAGATGGGCCCAAGAGCGGGAGCAGGAGGCTTCCAGAGACCTCCGAGAGGCCTCCAGGACCCCCCAGAGGCCCCCAACACAACCCCGATCCTTGAGAGGCCCCAAAAAGACCCCGACGAGGCTCCAAAAACAGCCCAAGAGAGCTGCGAGAGCCGTCCCGAGAGAGCCCAAAGACGGTAACATCGTTGATTTCCCATGGTTTTCCAATGTTTTTCGCCTTCTCACTTTTTCCAGCTTCCAGCCCTCAAAGATCGAAGATTTGGGAAAAAAGATAAGGAACTCCAAGAATTCCTTTTTGTATCAAAATGAAACTCCTACTCGGGGGTCCTACATATCCCCTGACATCTGGCCGGTACCGCGCCTCCCAGCTTCTTAACGTTTTCGCGGAGTCTCCGAAGGCCCCAAAGAATCCAGGAATTGTGGATTTGGGTTAGATGCTCATCCATTCAGGACTCAGGACAGTATGCCCGGGCCCGGGCATACTGTCCGGGCCATCCTGAGCGCGCGCTCAGGTTCTAGCCCAGGCCGGGGGGGCGCTGGACGATCTTGGACAACGCTATCAAGCACAAGCGCGCGACGGCATCTGATGAGCTTCTGGGGTGTTCCGCATGCTTCGTCAACTGGCTGTTGGAGGCACCTCTTGGGTGCTTCTTGGGGGGGCGTCTGAGGGTCCCTTGGAGGCATCGGTTCTGCAATCTGAAGCCATCATTGGCCATCTTGGCTGCGTGGAGGCCCGACTTGAGGCCACCTGCAGTCAGATTGAGGCAATCCGGAAGCCTCCCGGGGGTCTCCTGGAAGCAGTTTTGACGCATCGACGGCGCTCTTGGGCTATTTTAAAACCTCTTGGACGTCTCCTAGAGGCCTTTGAGGCCCTCGGGAAGCTTTTGGGGTTCCTCGTAGGCGTACTTGGGGGCCTCTTGCGGCCTCCTGTGGGCCTTTTTGGGGGAACGCTCTGCTGTTGGGTCGCGTTCCCCTTCTTGGGCCTCTCTTGGGGCTCTTGGGACCCTCTCGGGCCGTCTTGGGCGCCACAAACACCGTCTTGGGGCCCGCGCGGGCCGTCTTGGGGCCCTCTTGGAGGCCACTTCCTCTACATGGGAGCGGTATTGGAAGCCTCTTGGGCCGTCTTGGAGCATCGGGAAGCCAAAAGGCAAACAAAAATCCTGCGACGTACCCAACCCTTTCTTTCTACACAAGTGGCAATTGCATTCACCACTCAATACCGAAAGTCATTTCGGCGCCATGATATAGTGGTGATCTGCGTAGGAAGTACCTCCGCTGAGCCTCACAGAAGCCCATGCGCGCCAGGTGAGCCAAGCGCGCCAGGCGCGCCAGGTGCGCCAGGTGCGTGCGCCAGGTGCGCCAGGTGCGCCAAGTGCGCCACGTGCGCCACGTGCGCCAGGTGCGCGGCGCGCCAGGCGCGCCAGGTGCGCCAGATGCGCCAGGTGCGCCAAGTGTGCGCCAGGTGTGCGCCAGGTGTGCGCCCGGTGTGCCAGGTGCGCCAGGTGCGCGCCAAGCGCGCCAGGTGTGCCAAGTGCGCCAGCTGCGCCAGGTGCGCCAGGTGTGCCAGGTGCGCCAGGTGCGCCAGATGCGCAAGGTGCCCCAGGTGCGCCAGGTGTGCGCCAGGTGCGCGCCAGGCGCGCCAAGTGCGCCAGGTGCGCCAGGCGCGCCAGGCGCGCCAGGTGCACCAGGTGTGCCAGGTGTGCGCCAGGTGCGCCAGGCGTGCGCCAGGTGTGCGCCAGGTCTGCGCTAGGTGTGGCAGGTGCGCCAGGTGCGCGCCAGGCGCGCCAGGTGCACCAGGCGCGCCAGGTGTGCGCCAGGCGCGCCAGGTGTGCGCCAGGTGCGCCTAACGCGCCAGGTGCGCCAGGTGCGCCAGGTGCGCCAGGTGCGCCAGGTGTGCCAGGTGCGCGAAGTGCGCCAGATGCGCAAGGTGCCCCAGGTGCGCCAGGTGTGCGCTAGGTGCGCACCAGGCGCGCCAAGTGCGCCAGGTGGGCCTGTTGCGCCAGGCGCGCCAGTTGCGCCATGCGCGCCATGCGCGCCAGGTGCGCCAGGTGCGCCAGGTGTGCCAGGTGCGTCAGGTGCGCCCAGCGCGCCAGGTGCGCCAGGTGCGCGCAAGGTGCTCCCAGCGCGCCAGGTGCGCCAGGTGCGCCCAGCGCGCCAGTTGCTCGCCAGGTGCGCGCCAAGTGCGCCAGTTGCGCCAGGTGTGCGCCACGTGTGCGCCAGGTGCGCGCCAGGTGCGCCAGGTGCGCCAGTTGCGCCAGGTGTGCCAGGCGCGCCAGTTGCGCCAGGCGCGCCAAGTGAGCCAGGTGCGCCATGTGCGCCAGGTGCGACAGGTGCGCCAGGTGCGCCAGGTGCGCCAGGTGCGACAGGCGCGAAAGGTGCGCCAGGTCTGCGCTAGGTGTGGCAGGTGCGCCAGGTGCGCCCAGCGCGCCAGGTGAGCCAGGTGCGGCAGATGCACCAGGTGTGCCAGGTGTGCACCAGGTGCGCGCCAGGCGCGCCAGGTGCGCCAGTTGCACCAGGCGCGCCAGGCGCGCCAGGTGCGCCAGGTGCGCCAGGTGCGCCAGGCGCGCCACGTGCGCCCAGCGCGCCAGGTGCGCCAGGTGCGCGCCAGGTGCGCCCAGCGCGTCAGGTGCGTCAGGTGCGTCCAGCGCGCCAGGTGCGCGCCAGTTGCGCGCCAGTTGCGCGCCAGGTGCGCCAGGTGTGCGTCAGGTGTGCGTCAGGTGCGTCAGGTGCGCCCAGCGCGCCAGGTGCGCCAGGTGCGCCAGGTGCGCGCCAGGTGCGCCAAGGGGACAGGGAGGCCGCCAAAGTGGTCCGCGTAAGACGTACCCCCGCTGGGCCTTCCAGGAACCCGCGAAAGTGGCGACGGTTGCGCAGATCGCAGCCCCCCCAGGGGACAGGGAGGCTTCAAAGTGGTCTGCGTAAGACGTACCTCCACTGGGCCTCCCAGGAACCCACGAAAGTGGCGACGGTTGCGCAGATCGCAGCCCCCCCAGGGGACAGGGAGGCCTCAAAGTGGTCTGAGTAAGACGTACCTTCGCTGGGCCTCCCAGGAACCCACGAAAGTGGCGACAGTTGCGCAGATCGCAGCCCCGCAGGGGACAGGGAGGCCTCAACGTGATCTGCGTAAAACGTACCTCCGCTGGGCCTCCCAGGAGCCCACGAAAGTGGCGACAGTTGCGCCGATCGCAGCCCCGCAGGGGACTGGGAGGCCTCAAAGTGATCTGTGTATGACGTACCTCCGCTGGGCCTCCCAGGGGCCCACGAAGTGGCGACAGTTGCGCAGATCGCAGCCCCACAGGGCACCGCGAACACAGGAGAGAAGAAGGAGGAGAGGGCGGGAGGTGGATACCACAGTGCTCTAGTCAAAACGAGTACCCAACACAATGAGGGTTGGGAATTAAAACCCGTCAAAGCCCAATCGTAAAACAATGAGTTGTGCCTCTTGGGGCCACCTTGGGAGATCTCTTGGAACCTCGTCGGCCCCCTTGGGAGTTTCTTGGGGGCCTCTTGGATCCGATTGGGGGCCTCTTGGGACTTCCCGAGAACCTCTCGTGGTAGAAAGCTCGGATTCTCGGTTCGTGTTTCCCTTCTTGGGCCTCTTTTGGGGCCGTCTTGGGGCCCTCTCGGGCCGTCTTGGGCGCCTAAGGCACCGCCTTGGGGCCCTCGTGGGCCGCCCAGGGCCCTCTTGGAAGCCTCCTCGGCTATCTTGGAGCTGTCTTGGAGGCCTTTTCCTCCTCCTCCTCGTCCCCCTCCTCCTCCTGCCACTCCAGTTCTCTCTCTCTACTCCTGATCTTCCTCCTCCTCCTCCTGCAGCGTGTTCTGGAAGGCTCCCGCCGGAACATGCTGTGCACAAGTGCTGTCACTGCTCCCGCCACCGTCGCCTGGGTGGTGGGTCAGAGACCTCATGGGCGTTGGTTTGGATCTCATGGTTGGCCTGTCGGGGACGTCGTGAAGGCAGTTTCGCAGCTTCTCGGTAGCTGTTTTGGGACCGTTGTGGGGCCTCCTCGGGGCTGTTTTGTGGCCTCTTTAGGCCTCGTTTGGGCCTCCTGGGTGCCTCTTGGGGGCCTCCTGGGGCCTCTTGGGGGCTCCTTGGGGCCTCCTGGGGCACTCTTCAAGCGGGAGGGTCGAATTTTGGAGTCGTGGTCCCCCTCTTGGGCGCATCTTGGGGCCGTCTTGGGGCTCTGTTGGGCTGTCTTGGGCGACTCTGGGGCCGTCTTGGGGCCCTCTTGGGCCGTCTTGGGGCGCTCTTGGGGGCCTATTGAGCCGTCTTGGAACGTCGGACAGCCGAAAAGGTTGGAAGGCCAAAATCGTTCGAAAGCCTTCGTAAAATTGACGATTTCGGCCTCTTGAAGCGCTCTGGAGAGGCGTCTTGAAGCGTCGTGGCGTGCCTTGGGAAGCCTCTCGGGCCGTCTTGGGCCTATCTTGGGCGTCCTGGAGCGGTCTTTCGGCGACTCGGGGCCCGCTTGGGCCGTCTTGGGAACCTCTGGAGGCCCTCTTGAGTCTCTCTTGGGGGCCTCGCTGAGGCTGTCCTGGGGCTCAGTGGGGGGCCCTGGGAGCCCGGAAGTAATGTTCCCGGAGAGGCTTCCGGGAACATGATTTCGAACGGGGCCCTCTTGGGCCTCCCTGAGGCCGTCTTGGGGGCCTCCTGGGCCGGCTTCAGGGCCTCTTGGGCCGTCTTGGGGGGTTCCGTGAGCCCCACAGGCCTACCCTTTTGGGCCGTCTGGGGCCCTCTTGGGTCTCTCTTGGGCTGTGTTGGGCTCCTCGGGGTCGTCTGGGGCACTGTGAAGACGAGCCAGCGAGTATGCCGAAAATACACGTTTTACATTGGAAATGGGCCAATGTTTGCCTCTTGAAGGCCCTCTTGGGGCCCTCACAGGCCCTCTTGGGGCGCTCTTGGGCGTCTTCGGGGCCTCTTCAGGCTTTCGTGACCATCTGTACGGCCCGCCTGGCCTGTCGTGGGCAATTTGGAAGCGGCCCGTCTTTTCAATGTTTTTGGCTTCTCGCGTTTTCGAGCTTCCCACGGTCCAAGAGCGCCGAAGAGCCTCCCAAGACCGCCCCAAGACAACCAAGAGACCCTCAGGACGGCCCCAAGACGGGCCAAGAAGGCTCCAAGACTGCCGAAGAGGCGCCCAGCACAGCCCCAGACCACCCCAGAACAGGCCCAAGATGGGCCCAAGAGCGGGAGCAGGAGGCTTCCAGAGACCTCCGAGAGGCCTCCGGGACCACCCAGAGGCCCCCAACACAACCCCGATCCTTGAGAGGCCCCAAAGAGACCCCGACGAGGCTCCAAGAACAGCCCAAGAGAGCTGCGAGAGCCGTCCCGAGAGAGCCCAAAGACGGTAACATCGTTGATTTCCCATGGTTTTTCCAATGTTTTTCGCCTTCTCACGTTTTCCCGCTTCCAGCCCTCAAAGATCGAAGATTTGGGGAAAAAGATAAGGAACTCCAAGAATTCCTTTTTGTATCAAAATGAACCTCCTACTCGGGGGTCCTACATATCCCCCGACATCTGGCCGGTACCGCGCCTCCCGGCTTCTTAACGTTTTCGCGGAGTCTCCGAAGGCCCCAAAGAATCCAGGAATTGTGGATTTGGGTTAGATGCTCATCCATTCAGGACTCAGGACAGTATGCCCGGGCCCGGGCATACTGTCCAGGCCATCCTGAGCGCGCGCTCAGGTTCTAGCCCAGGCCGGGGGGGCGCTGGACGATCTTGGACAACGCTATCAAGCACAAGCGCGCGACGGCATCTGAGGAGCTTCTGGGGTGTTCCGCATGCTTCGTCAACTGGCTGTTGGAGGCACCTCTTGGGTGCTTCTTGGGGGGGTCGTCTGAGGGTCCCTTGGGGGCATCGGTTCTGCAATCTGAAGCCATCATTGGCCGTCTTGGCTGCGTGGAGGCCCGACTTGAGGCCACCTGCGGCCAGATTGAGGCAATCCGGAAGCCTCCCGGGGGTCTCCTGGAAGCAGTTTTGACGCATCGACGGCACTCTTGGGCTTTAAAGCCTTTTGGACGTCTCCTAGAGGCCTTCGAGGCCCTCGGGAAGTTTTTGGGGTTCCTCGTCGGCGCACTTGGGGGCCTCTTGCGGCCTCCTGTGGGCCTTTTTGGGGGAACGCTCTGCTGTTGGGTCGCGTTCCCCTTCTTGGGCTTCTCTTGGGGCTCTTGGGGCCCTCTCGGGCCGTCTTGGGCGCCTCAAGCACCGTCTTGGGGCCCTCGCGGGCCGTCTTGGGGCCCTCTTGGAGGCCTCTTCCTCTATATGGTAGCGGTATTGGAAGCCTCTTGGGCCGTCTTGGAGCATCGGGATGCCAAAAGGCGAAAAAATATCCTGCGACGTACCCAACCCTTTCTACACAAGTGGCAATTGCATTCACCACTCAATACCGAAGGTCCTTTCGGCGCCATGGAATAGTGGTGATCTGCGTAGGACGTACCTCCGCTGAGCCTCCCACAAGCCCATGCGCGCCAGGTGAGCCAAGCGCGCTAGGCGCGCCAGGTGCGCCAGGTGCGCCAGGTGCGCCAGGTGCGCCAGGTGCGCCACGTGCGCCACGTGCGCCACGTGCGCGGCGCGCCAGGCGCGCGAGGTGCGCCAGATGCGCCAGGCGCGCCAGGTGCGCAAAAAGTGTGCGCCAGGTGTGCGCCAGGTGTGCGCCCGGTGTGCCAGGTGCGCCAGGTGCGCCCAGCGCGCCAGGTGTGCCAGGTGCGCCAGCTGCGCCAGGTACGCCAGGTGCGCCAGGCGCGCCATGCGCGCCAGGTGCGCCAGGTGCGCCAGTGGCGCCAGGCGCGCCAGGTGCGCCAGGTGCGCCAGGCGCGCCAGGTGCGCCAGGCGCGCCAGGTGCGCCAGGTGCACCAGGTGTGCGCCAGGTGCGCCAGGCGTGCGCCAGGTGTGCGCCAGATCTGCGCTAAGTGTGGCAGGTGCGCCAGGTGTGCGCCAGGTGTGCGCCAGGTGCACCAGGTGCACCAGGTGTGCGCCAGGTGCGCCAGGCGTGCGCCAGGTGTGCGCCAGATCTGCGCTAAGTGCGCCTAGCGCGCCAGGTGCGCCAGGTGCGCCAGATGCACCAGGTGTGCCAAGTGTGCGCCAGGTGCGCCAGGCGCGCCAGATGCGCCAGTTGCGCCAGGCGCGCCAGGCGCGCCAGGTGCGCCAGGTGTGCGCCAGTTGCGCCAGGCGCGCCAGGTGCGCGCCAGGTGCGCGCCAGGTGCGCCAGGCGCGCCAACTGAACCAGGTGCGCCAGGTGTGCGCCAGGTGTGCGCCGGGTGTGCGCCGGGTGTGCGTCAAACGCGTTTAGCGCGCCAGGTGCGCCAGGTGCGCCAGGTGCGCCAGGTGTGCCAGGTGCGCCAGGTGCGCCAAATGCGCAAGGTGCCCCAGGTGCGCCAGGTGTGCGCCAGGTGCGCGCCAGGCGCGCCAGGTGCGCCAGGTGCGCCAGGCGGGCCAGTTGCGCCAGGCGCGCCAGTTGCGCCATGCGCGCCAGGCGCACCAGTTGCGCCAGGTGTGCCAGGTGTGCCAGGTGAGTCAGGTGCGCCAGCTGTGCCAGGCGCACCAGGTGCGCGCGTCAGGTGCGCCAGGTGCGCCCAGCGCGTCAGGTGCGCGCCAGGTGCGCGCCAGGTGCGCGCCAGGCGCGCGCCAGGTGCGCCAGTTGCGCCAGGTGTGCGCCACGTGTGCGCCAGGTGCGCGCCAGGTGCGCCAGGTGCGCCAGTTGCGCCAGGTGTGCCAGGCGCGCCAGTTGCGCTAGGCGCGCCAAGTGAGCCAGGTGCGCCATGTGCGCCAGGTGCACACCAGGTGCGCCAGGTGTGCGCCAGGTGCGCCAGGCGTGCGCCAGGTGTGCGCAAGGTCTGCGCTAGGTGTGGCAGGTGCGCCAAGTGCGCCCAGCGCGCCAGGTGCGCCAGGTGCGCCAGATGCACCGGGTGTGCCAGGTGTGCGCCAGGTGCGCGCCAGGCGCGCCAGGTGCGCCAGGTGCGCCAGATGCACCAAGTGTGCCAGGTGCGCCAGGTGCGCCAGCGCGCCAAGTGCGCCCAGCGCGTCAGGTGCGCCAGGTGCGCCCAGCGCGCCAGGTGCGCGCCAGGTGCGCGCCAGGTGCGCCAGGTGCGCCAGGTGCGCCAGGTGCGCCAGGTGCGCGCCAGGTGCGCCCAGCGCGTCAGGTGCGTCAGGTGCGCCCAGCGCGCCAGGCGCGCCAGGTGCGCCAGGTGCGCGCCAGGTGCGCCAAGGGGACAGGGAGGCCTCAAAGTGGTTCGCGTAAGACGTACCCCCGCTGGGCCGTCCAGGAACCCACGAAAGTGGCGACAGTTGCGCAGATCGCAACCCCGCAGGGGACAGGGAGGCTTCAAAGTGCTCTGCGTAAAACGTACCTCCGCTGGGCCTCCCAGGAACCCACGAAAGTGGCGACAGTTGCGCAGATCGCAGCCCCGCAAAGGACAGGGAGGCTTCAAAGTGGTCTGCGTAAGACGTACCTCCGCTGGGCCTCCCAGGAACCCACGAAGGTAGCGACAGTTGCGCAGATCGCAGCCCCCCAGGGGACAGGGAGGCCTCAAAGTGATATGCGTAGGACGTACGTTCGCTGGGCCTCCCAGGAACCCACGAAAGTGGCGACAGTTGCGCAGATCGCAGCCCCGCAGGGGACAGGGAGGCCTCAAAGTGATCTGCGTAAGACGTACCTCCGCTGGGCCTCCCAGGAGCCCACGAAGTGGCGACAGTTGCGCAGATCGAAGCCCCCCCAGAGGACAGGGAGGCTTCAAAGTGGTCTGCGTAAGACGTACCTCCGCTGGGCCTCCCAGGAACCCACGAAAGTGGCGACAGTTGCGCAGATCGCAGCCCCGCAAGGGACAGGGAGGCCTCAAAGTGATCTGCGTAAGACGTACCTCCGCTGGGCCTCCCAGGGGCCAACGAAGTGGCGACAGTTGCGCAGATCGCAGCCCCCCAGGGCACCGCGAACACAGGAGAGAAGAAGGAGGAGAGGGCGGGAGGTGGATACCACAGTGCTCTAGTCAAAACGAGTACCCAACACAAGGAGGGTTGGGAATTAAAACCCGTCAAAGCCCAATCGTAAGACAATGAGTTGTGCCTCTTGGGGCCACCTTGGGAGATCTCTTGGAACCTCGTCGGCCCTCTTGGGAGTTTTTTGGGGGGCCTCTTGGATCCGTTTGGGGGCCTCTTGGGACTTCCCGAGAACCTCTCGTGGTAGAAAGCTCGGACTCTCGGTTCGTGATTCCCTTCTTGGGCCTCTTTTGGGGCCGTCTTGGGGCCCTCTCGGGACGTCTTGGGCTCCTCAGGCACCGCCTTGGGGCCCTCGTGGGCCGCCCAAGGCCCTCTTGGAAGTCTCTTCGGCTATCTTGGAGCTGTCTTGGAGGCCTTTTCCTCCTCGTCCCCCTCCTCCTCCTCCTGCCACTCCAGCTATCTCTCTCTACTCCTGATCTTCCTCCTCCTCCTGCAGCGTGTTCTGGAAGGCTCCCGCCGGAACATGCTGTGCACAAGTGCTGTCACTGCTCCCGCCACCGTGCCCTGGGTGGTGGGTCAGAGACCTCATGGGCGTTGGTTTGGATCCCATGGTTGGCCTGTCGGGGACGTCGTGAAGGCAGTTTCGCAGCTTCTCGGTAGCCGTTTTGGGACCGTTGTGGAGCCTCCTCGGGGCTGTTTTGTGGCCTCTTTAGGCCTCGTTTGGGCCTCCTGGGTGCCTCTTGGGGGCCTCCTGGGGCCTCTTGGGGGCTCCTTGGGGCCTCCTGGGGCACTCTTCAAGCGGGAGGGTCGAATTTTGGAGTCGTGGTCCCCCTCTTGGGCGCATCTTGGGGCCGTCTTGGGGCTCTGTTGGGCTGTCTTGGGCGACTCTGGGGCCGTCTTGGGGCCCTCTTGGGCCGTCTTGGGGCGCTCTTGGGGGCCTATTGAACCGTCTTGGAACGTCGGACAGCCGAAAAGGTTGGAAGGCCAAAATCGTTCGAATGCCTTCGTAAAATTGACGATTTCGGCCTCTTGAAGCGCTCTGGAGAGGCGTCTTGAAGCGTCGTGGAGTGCCTTGGGAGGCCTCTCGGGCCGTCTTGGGCCTATCTTGGGCGTCCTGGAGCGGTCTTTCGGCGACTCGGGGCCCGCTTGGGCCGTTTTGGGAACCTCTGGAGGCCCTCCTGGACTATTGTGGACCTCCCCGGCCGCCCCGTCCTCCATAGGGGGTCGGAGGCGGCGGCCTCCGCCCTGTAACAAAAACAGAACGAAAATGAGCCCCGGTACCCCAATGGAGGGTCGAGGCAGTTGTTTTCGGGCCCCGAGCCTGCTCCCCCGGGATATATATATATATATATATATATATATATATATATAAACTATAAATATACATACAACTATAACTATAAGTATAAGTATACGTATAAGTATAAGTATAAGTATAAGTATAACTATAATTATAAGCATAATTATACGTATAAGTACACTTATAGCTATACGTATACTTAGAAGTGACATTAACATTGTAATTGTAATTGTAATTATACGTATAATTATCATTATAGCTATAATTAACTCAAATATGTAGTATGATTGTTGTTATATGTTATTATATATATGGTACATGACAAATAATGTTATAACACAGAATATAACATAATATAATACCATATAATATAGTATAATATGATATATTAGAATATAATATGATACAATATGATATTACATCGTACAATCTATATGTAACATAATGTAATGTTGTGTCATATAATGTAATATAATACAATACAACATACTATGATGTGATATAGTAAAACATAATGTAATATAATATAATAAAATATATTTAAATATAACATGATACATTATAATATAATACAATGTAATGTAATGTATTAAACTATAATACAATCAACAATATTATAATATAATATGAAATAATCTCATATCGTATCATATCATGTAAAATGGTATATTATAGTGTACATAATCATATATATATATACATATGCATATACACATATATGTATATATGTATGTATGTATATATATATGTATATGTGTGTGGGTGCGTCTCTCTCACTCGCTTTCTCTTTCAACAGCGACATGTGTGTTATCTCTCTCTCTCTCTTTCCCTCGCTTCTCGCAAACGCCTTAACCAATATACATCAATAGCGTCATCTGCCTGGACGGCACCACGGGGCCAAATTTAGGTCGGGCGTGTCCTCCTACAGCCGGATGTTGGACGAACAATTCAAAATACCCTCAAAATATTCAAACAAGCCAAACAAATCCCATAACTATGTCTTGACAATGTTTGAATAACCTTTTCCCCAAAAGCAAGGTTAGGTCGGAACACCAGGATGCAACAGTTTTTTTTTGTTTTTAACGGCTGCTGGATGTAACCGCGCAACGCGAGGAGCGACAACATCCTAAATGCCCTGACGAAAAAGCATATGGTTTCTTGATGCGCGCCCCCACTGGAAGAGTGCAACAAAGTGTTCCAACATGACAGAAGAGGGCTCCACGACGGCGCAGGCCAGGAGGGTCCCAAAACGCCTCCAAGGCGGCTCCGGATGCCACAAAAACGTCCCGGGCACATGACAAGCTTCTTTGCTGCTTTAGAAGCCTCCGACATGGGGACGGAGTAAATTGGGTCGGAAGATCACGCCGCATCGCCGATACATCGGCGATGGCTCGGCGATGCGTCGGAAATGCACCAGCGATGCATCGTCGACGTCGGCAGTGCATCGGCAACGTCGGCGTCAAGCAAGTCGGGCTCCCGATCGAGCCGCTTCGTCGATGCATCGGCGATGCGGCGCGACCCTCCGACCCCATCCATCCCGACCCCCATCCGGGAGGCCTAAGTGCTTGTCCTAAGCGCTCGGCCCCCATGATGTCGGGATCAAGATCGCCAACAGAGGGACTTGGAGGCCCTAAGGGGGGCCCGCCGGGCCTGACAAGGGGCCAACCGAAACTCACGAAAGCCGAAGACGCACACAAGGGAATCCCACGATGCCCCGCAGACGGCGTCGAGGAAAGTTTCAGACAGCGCGAATGGGGCCCAGAGCACATGGACTTCAAGGCGGCCCAAAAACGGCCCCAAAACAACCGAGGGGTTTCAAAAACAACCCAAGATGGCCCAAAGACGGCGCGAGAGAGCCCCACGACTGCCCGAAATAACCTCGAACGACCCGTAAGCAGACCTCACGAGACCCCAACGCCGTCTACGCGAGCCGCAAGATATCTGCAAGACGGCCCTTGAGGGACCCAGGAAAGACTCGAGATGGAGGAAGAGGGCGGGGGAGTGGCTGAACAGGCGAGGACGACGACGACGACGACGCGAACGCGGAGGAGAGAAAGAAGAGAATGCGAAGGACGAGGAAGAGAGGGAAGGATGGCAGAGGAAGGAGAAGGGGGGATTCTACGGGGTTACATAAGCTCCACTGGCGACGCAGCCACAAGGGGGAAGGAGAGGGGGGGGGGGGGAAGACGGTGGAGGTAGGAGGGAAGAGGGAGGAGGACCGGGCGGGGATGCGCACGACGAAGCGAAGAGGAGGACGAGGACAGGGCGAGGGACGGGGATGAGGGGGGCGGCAGAGCGGGGGGCGAGGGCAGGCGCGAGGACGTGGAGGCAGACGAGGCGCGCGAGGATGAGAAGGACGTGGAGAAGCAGGGGGAGGAGGAAAAGGAGAAGTAGAAGGAGAAGGAGAAGGAGGAGGGGATTAGGGCCAGGGGGGGGGGCCACGCGCCCCTCCTCCTCCCTCCTCCTCCCCCTCCGCCTCTCCCCGCGGCGTCGCTCGGCCCGGCGCGCAACCTCCCGCCCAGGTCGGAGAGGTCGAACTGGCGCCGAAGAGGCCCCTTCCTATCAGCTGGGAAGCCGGGAAACAACCCCCTCGACAAGGGCGACGGGAATGTCAGGGAAGGGAGGAGAAGGGGGAGGAGGAGGGGGGGGGAGAGGATGAGGAGGAGGAGGAGGAGGAGGAGGAGGAGGAGGAGGAGGAGGAGGAGGAAGAGGAGGGGGGGGGGGGGAAGGACGACGAGGAGGACGAGGACGAGGAACGAGGAAGAGGAAGAGGAAGAGGAGGGGGGAGAGGAGGAGGGGGAGGGGCGGAGGAGGAGGGGGAGGAGGAAGTGGAAGAGGAAGAGAAAGGAGGAGGAAGAGGGGAGGAGGGAGGAGGAGGAGGAGGGAAAGGGGGGGGGCGGCGGAGGAGGGGGGGGCGGAGGCGGAGGAGGAGGCGGAGAAGGAGGAGGAGCGCCCGCGGGCACGTCGTGGGTCAATGAAAAGTGGTGGCGGGTAGTGACGGTCGGCTCTGGGCGCCCGCTGGGTTCGAAACGAGAGGTGACTGGCTGCCTTGGGCGTCCGCGACGGGCGGCGGCAGTTGCGCCGCCCGAAGTCGAGCCAGAGCTCCTCTGGCGCTGGCGCAGTCGGCCAGCGCCTCGCTCCGGATGCCACGACGGCCGCGCCGCCCATCGCCGCCTGCACCTCGCGGCGCAAGGGGGCGGGGCGAGGTGGATAGGGGAGTGGGAAGGTTTAGTAGCATATGATATGCAATGATAGCGGCACTGCGCAGCCAGTAAAAGCATGCCGCAGAGGCAGAGTGGCACAGCGCAGACATGCGGACGCACCGCCACTACCCAATGAGAGTGGCACTGAAATGCTTGCGCGTGGTATAAATATGTAAGGATCTCGGCACTGCGCAACCGCAACGGCATTCGGCAAGCAGGCAAGCAGCAGCACGCATGTTTAGTGGCCCATAAACACACACACGTGGGACTGATTGTTGTTCGCGCAGCTTATTGCGACCAACATAGATGGTTACGCTAGGCTCGACCAACGCATGTAGTTACGCGAGGCGGCGGCTAGCGCAATGTTCATTTAAGAACAAGGGCAAGGCGCGGGGCGAGAGAGGGTGGACATTGCGAGAATACGCAGAGCTCGCATATCTACTGTGCGCCAGCGCTCGCCACCGCGCGCGCCAGCGATTGCTGCCAATTGCGAGGGCGCCCCAAGCGAGAGCCTCATTCATTGACGGTGGATGCGTTGGTGAATCAGCCAGCCCCTACGGGCTTCAGAAGAGCGCAAGCCCCCCCCCCGCCCCAGTCGTCAACGTATTTCAAATTTCAGCCACGCGCGCACCGCGCATCTGAGCCACCTATAGCTCACGTAGGGCGGAGTCCAAGCGCCGATGATTTCGCCCCCCCCCCCGCCGACGTCGGAGAAAGCCCATCGCTGCCGCGTCGCGCCACGCGCCCTGGAGGGGGCGGGGGCGGGGGGGCTCGGGGGGCCCCGGAACGCCCGAGAGCATTGACCCCGGACACGCCACGACGCCGTGGAGCTCCTGAGCCCCAGGCAATCCGAGGCCCGATGGCCCTGAGAACACAGGGAGCACTTGGCAGGGGAAACGGCGGCGGCGGGCGCCCATGCCAGGGCGCCCCCCGCGCGGGTCAGCGGGGTCGGCGGTCGGGGCGGCAGCTTGGAATTGGCGCGTTCTACATCTACTTCGCGCCATTGGCTCCTCATTGGCCTGCGCCCTAACGTCTCGGCACGTCGCCTGTTCGGGCGACACCGTTGCGGCGCGCAAGCATAAAACAACATTGAAACTACCGTGCAGCAGAATCAAATACGCATCGACTCATCAATCTGCGACTCCCAAGCCATCTCGTCAAATGGTGGCCGTGACCCTTTTTCTCAAGCAGCGCGCCCTGACGCGTCGCCCCAGAGCAACAGCTGTCCGCAAACAGATCACGCTGGGCCGCCTTGTCATCATCATCCCTGGACAGGTTAGCGACAATTCTCTTTGGGAACGGTAAGGGCGGCCGACTCATCGCAGGCGACATGTAGTTGTAGTCCAGGGTGTGGCTGTCCACGCTTCGGATGTCTTGACTCGCTGCTGCTGCCGTTTGTACTGGGCCGCGCTGACGACGTCCCCCATGCTGTTGACGAGGCCGCAGATGAGGATCGTAGCGCAACTTCCGATGACAACATGCGGCGACCTGGCAACGTCGGCGTGGCTTTGGGAAGTGGTGGGGCAGCAGGTCGCAAACCACCATGAAAAAACTTATTCGCGCAGCTAGGGGGAACTTCTGAATCATCCTGGTCGTCGGGCGGACCAGGAGGAGGGCCATCGACGACTGCGATCGGGCCAGGCAGCGTCGGATTTTTTTTGTTTTAAAAAATGCTGGAACACTTCGCCCGTTTCGCATGTTGCTCTGGGTCGGTGTCGATTTGCCGTGTAGCACTTGATGCAGCTCTCGTTTTCCTCATTCGATTGAACCTCACGGTTGTAGCGGATCTCCACTTGGAAAGGAATGTTAAGAATCGCCGGAGGTAGCCTGGAGGCAGCTCACCTAATGAAATCACGATTGTCGGATATCTCTCAAAATTAACCTTATCCATTGGCAATTGGCATTGCGTGGTGTTGTCGCAATCGTACTGTGGCGTCCTGCAAACATACTGAGCCAAGCCCTACACCGACCAGAATTGCAATGAGGATTATACGACATGCGCGCCCGCAAGGACCTCTGAAAAATTGACAGACAGAGGAACGGACAAGGCGTTACGAACAAGGCCTGTTCTGAGAAGGCGTCGGAGGGCTATGTCAGCATCCCCAGAGGCATCCAAGATGGGGAACGCTGCACACAGCATCTTGATTGACGTTTCCCCTGGTGCGGGCGCCCCGTTGGCGGCCCTTGCGAGGCCCCAAGCTGGGCCCCCAGGTTGCCCCATGAGCGTCTGCAAGAAGGCTTGGGAGGGCCCCGAGCGGGCGGCCAAGAGGGCCCGACGGGCGCCAATTGCGCGTGCACGTCGTGTATCTGGCGCTTGTTGGACGGCCGGTTGCTGTCGCATTGTAGCGTGATTGACGTTTGGCTTGAAGACTGCGGGAATAATGCTGAAGGGCTCGTGTTCTGCGCTTGTTTACACGGCTTCCTGGTCACGCCTATTTCTGGGCAGGCTTGTCCACGATACCCCAGGGGATGGATTGGGCATGTTTTCCAGGAAAGGCGCGGTTGCCTCGACGCCCTCGCGGGCAGGCACCCGCAGGCGCTCGGAACCTCTCTCGGCGTGCGATTCTTGGCCCTTGCGGGGCCTGCTTGGAGCTTTCGTGGGACAATACTGGGCACCTCCCACAAGCCTCTCGGGCCCCCATCGGCGCCCTCGCGGGGCCCCACTGCGACCCGGGGAGGGAGCTCGCGCTGTCAAAACAGCTCGCGCTGAGAAACGGTGCGAGCGTCCGCCATCTTTCGAATTGTTTCGGAGCTCTCTCGGGGCAGTCTTCGGCCCCTCCGGAGGCGCGCCCGGGGCCCCCGCGGCCCCCGCGAGCCGCGCGCGGCGGTCCAGGCGCGCCCCCGGGAGACCCAGGAAACCCCCGCAAGGTCTCCCAGAGGCCCCTCTAAGAGACCACCATCAAATGCACCCTGAACGCACCTGACAGGCCCCCGATCGGCCTTCAAGATGCCAGAGAGAAAACACATGCATGCGCCATTAACACATGCATGCGTCATGCTGCCCAGCGCGGCGGTGGAAGTCGCCGCAGGCAGCTGGGTACCAACGAAGATATAATAACTCGCATGACCAGGCCTCAAACAGCGCCTGCACTTAGGCCGCCCAGTGCGATTGGGCGGACAACCTGGCCACCTCCTCGGCAGCGGAACGACCGAGGGGCGCGTCGAAAGAGGCGTGGACCCCCCATGCGAAAGCGGCCACTCGGGCCCTCGGTGGAGCTCCCTTCGGGGCCACGAGGCGCGCGAGGAGTGGGCAGGCATTGACGGGGCCTCTCATGCGAACATGGTCAGGACCATCGACGGACCCCTCTACGAGCACGGATCCACACTTTAACACCTAAGGGGGAAGTGCCCAAGATCGCGCTTGTGTTTTTCACCGGGCATGGCCCTGCCCTCTATCAGCAGCGCAGCACAGGCCCCTCGCCCTCGCCGCCCCTTCCGTCGCCATCGAGCTCCTTCAACGTCTGGAAACTCGGGAGTGTGTTGCGAGCCCAGATCCGCGCAGCAAGGCGCTCGTCGCAGCGTGGGCAAGCCCCTTGACCCCACCGAATATCGTTGCATTGGTGAGCGGGCTTGTCGCCGACATCTCGCAATAGCCAGGCTACCAAATACCCCGGCGGTCGCCCAGCAGATGGGTTTCTTGGCCTGCTGTTTCTTGTCTGGGTCATAATGCACTTGCCCGCGTGGCCACATTGGCGCGTCGTCTCGAATGCGTTCTTCGACACATAAAAAACAATCCTGCCCCTGCCGGGGATAACGCGCGTTGCTACAGCCACGATGTGGACACCTGCCGCGCGCTCGCCACCGAGGGCGCACGTGGCGGTCGAGGCTCAGGTGGATGCGGCGCAGGCGGGGCTGGCGGTGGATCCCCTGGTTGAGGCCCCACGCCATCTGGGGGCCCAGGGCCATCGCCGCCGTGGTCGGGGGGGTCAGGCCCCTCGGGCCCATCAGGCCCCTCACCACCCACGCCGCCAGCAGCGTGATTGATCGCAGTGGAAACTCCACCAATATCGCCGGAATCTCCTTCATCGCCGCCGCCGCCGGGGGCCCCCTCGAGCGTCGAGTCGACTGCGTCTAGCTCACCGGTCTGATCTTGCAATGCAAGGGCCCTGCGGCTCGGTCGAGCTCCGTCTTTTTATCGAAATAAAGCACCTTGAAACCGCCTCGTCCAGACGCGAGCCCGCGAACGCTGACTCTACGCGGGTCGCATTGGGCAGCAGCTTTCCCGCGACGCAAGACCCCCAAACGCCCATCCCGAAAACGAACTCGCCCCGACCAAACGACTTGCAGAAGTCCCACAAGGTCAGCCACTGCACAAATCGCAACGCAATACAATAAGACCGCCCCCCTCGGCATCGCAGGGCGTCATCGCACGAGGGGGCGGTCGCCATGGGGATGGGTACGTGGCAGCAATGTGAACCCAGAATTGGTTCTCGCCTGGGCCGAGAAAGTGCCCCCCTGCCCCGTCGCCGCCGTCAAACTCACCGCCAGGGCACCCGACAATGCGCAGCGCGCGCATGCCGCCCTGCAGCTGCTTCCTGGAAGCGGAGTCCGCTCGAGGGAACCAGCTTGACAATTGCTGTAGGAGTGTGGTTCGAAGAGTTTTGACTCTCTTTCCTGTCCCAGCGCATGCGCAAAGCCCAGTTTGCGAACGCAGGGACTCTCGCATGCATGACCTTCACGCGCGGTGGTATTGGCTCTGCATCTGCTTGCCTCAGGTATGAATGTTGAGCGTGCCGGAATGCCTCCAAGCCCATGCCAGGCTGACGGCAGTCGGGCGCCGATGGTGATGATTCGTTCTTCGGGAAGGTAGTTGCCACCAATCTTGCTGCGCGTTTGTTAGCGTGGCTCTGTACTTCGAATAAAAGAACAGCGCGGTTGGACACGGGGAAGAGATCCATGCGTCGGCTGTCCGGCAACCCCAACATAGCGGACAGTTCCGTGGCGGCGGCTCGGGCATCGGCATCCAAATGCGTCTGCAACCAGCGAGCGCGCTCAGCCGCCAAAAGCCTCGACCGCCCAGTCGCCGCCCGAACTCTGCGGCACGCCGAAGAAAGACCATGCGTTGATCTGAAACCTTCACTCTCTTCCACAACAGACATGGCTGGATCGAAGGTCTGAATGAGCGGCAGTAGGCCCCTGGGCTAGCTGTTGACCCCGAGCAGCGTCGACGCGAGCCTGAAGAAGAGTATCTGCATAACTCTGGGCAAGGCCAAATGACGGCATGTCTGGATAGAGGCCGCGCATCGTGGTAGCCTTCCCCCCCAAAACCTTCAACTCGGCAACTCGCTCTGCGCCCAACTGTCTGCATTGCTCGGCGAGTGCGCGCAAGTCAGGTCGCCCAGTTGCCCCGCGCGTCCCAGCGCGGATAAACGCCCCCCACGCGCCCCCGCCCCCCCGCGGCGCAGTGCCACTCTGCAGGCTCGCCTGGCCCTCGGTCTCGGACGGGCGTCCAGAGCCGACGTCGTCGGCAGCAGCTCGGTCGCGAAAGTTGCTGGGGCCCCCCCCCCGCCTCGATGACATCCATCTCACGGAGGCCTGCTCGAAGGGCGGCAGGTGGGCTTGCAACCCCGTGGAGAACAAAGGCCGTCGCAGGGATCCACGCCGGCACTCCATATCCGAAATCTCTGTCCGAGCAAGAATCGCCATCAGCGCCAGGGGCACCTTGCCCTCGGGCGCCCGCAAACAATGCCGCCCCAACCAATCTCTCGGGACACATCACGAATGCAGGGGGCGTCGGAAAGCACATCATCCAGCGCAGCGCTGCCCAGTAAAGCCACGAATAACCGATATGGGCAGTTCCTGCGGGCGCTCATCAACAAGTCCTCCAGCAGCGCGCCCGCTGCTGACAGGGTCCGAAACGCCGCGGCACACTGGGACTCAAGGTGGGGGAAAAATTGCATCAGCGACCACGCACCGGGTTGTCTGAAAAGCGATCTCAGTCTCGCAAGCGCACGCTCCTCGTGAACGTTGGTAGCAGCCTCGAGACTTCGAAAAGACCGAGATGGTAGACCTTCCCCAGCAGGCCCCGGTGGTTGATTTAATTATTTCCCCCCCTGCACCGCCTCGAACTCGTCTGCCGCGAACGCGAACTCGCCCGCCAACAGAGGCCCGAGCGGTCCGACGGACGAACGCATCAAAACCAAACGTGCGAATGGATCTCCACTGATGAACTCCATGCCCAGCCTCCAGCGCAATGCATTCTCCTCCTGCCATGAGTCGCGGGCAAGGCCCCCATGGCTCAGCACGGGCGCCATCAGCAGCAGCGCCGCCCAGCCCACCTTGGCCGCCAGCATCAGTCGACGCTTCAGGACACCCATGCGCAGCTTCGCCAATGGCGTGGAAAGACTTGCAGAATGCAGCGCAACACTCCTCGAGCAGACCACGGCGCGCCGACAGGAGACCCAACAACTCGACAGACGTTTCAATTCCAGCCCAGCGCTTGCGGTCGCAAGCCTGCTTGGAGGCCAAGTGCAAACTCTATTCGTTAGCGGCGGGGCGCTGCAACTCAAAGGGGCAAGACTTGAGGGCCCCTCCCCGAGGACACCAGCACGACCCCAGTCAGGAACTAGCTTGGTAAATTGGGCGTGGACCCGCGCCTAACTGGGGAATGCGCATGCACGTCGTTGACGGATCTCACGACCCATGCTGACTGCCAACATCTGGGGGGCACATTGCACGCCCCCGCCCCTGACGGCCCCTACGCGCACCAGGCAAAACTTCCGAAATCTATTGCCCAGAACCCCCATGAACCTCCACACCTCTTCTCTGTCCTCCTCGTCGCCATCGTCATTGTCGCTGGTTTCCGCCCTTTCGAAATCCCAGTTCTCTGCAATGTCCGCGCCCCTGTCGTCGCCCTCCCTGCTCAGCCCCCCCTTCGCCATCATTCTCCCCATCGTCAATGTCGTCGTCGTTGTCGCCCTGCCCCCCTTCCCCTGCCCCCCTCGCCCCGTCGTCGTCGCTGCAATTTTCGTCGTCGCCACCCTCCTCGCTGGGGGTCGCCGTCGCCCCGCCCCCCCCCCACCCCAACGCCCCCCTACCCGTCGCGCCCCCCTCGCGGGGCCCGGCGAAGTGCTGCCGTGGAAACAGCGCCCCGCGCGAACGACATTCCATCAGGGTTGGCGAATTTGACCCAGCAGTTCCGAGGCGTAGCTCCAATTAAACTGCAAGAGGCCCTATGCGCGCACATGTTATTCAGCATATCCTGGCCATGATTCATCAGGTCCGCCTGGGCAACATACAGCTCGACGTCCACGCGGTTCCTCCAGTCGCCGTTCGGGTAGATGCCAAGGCAGATCAACCTTCGCGCGGCTGCGAGGATCTGACCGCGAAACAACGCATCGCACGCGTCCGCCACGACGGCGCCCCTGGACTCAAGACGCCAAGCTTGATGCGGACGCGCCCGAGCACTGCGGCATCCACAATCTCCCTGAATTTCCCCGCGTTCGAGCGGCCAGCCAAGCTCGTCGCCGCCGCGCGCGCCAGGCCGGTAATCTCATCGTCAATGTGGCGGAACACATGCGCGCGCACGGCGGCGGCCACGCGCACCTCGCAGTCGAAGAGGGCAGTCTCGCCAGAACCAGCATAGCGACGGTCGTCAGCATTGGCCCGCCCAGACAGCCGATTGCCCCCACCTTCGTCGCCCCGTGCGATCCTCGACCTCCTCTTGAAAACTTTCAAGCCCCGGCTCGCCGAGTCAGCCCTGCACAGCGCCGCGCGCGCGCGCGGCAGTCGCGCGACCCACGACGAAAAGCCGACGAGGCTGCCGGAACAACAGAGCACGCGCAATTCGCTGACCTGATGATCTCCGCCAGGCAACTGCATAGACAAAATTGCATTCCACATAGTAAATTGTTCGAAATGCCACCCCCATCGGGCGCGCGGGAAACATGCGCCCCCAGATCAGCATTGTCGACGACAGGCTTCTCAACGATCTGCTGGGACGACTGGCTATTCTCCATTGCGCGACGGTTCCAAAACGGGGCAGTTGCAGCGCGGTTTCTCGAGCTCATCGGGGTTTCGCCCGCGCGGCCAGCCTCGCAGAAGAAGCCAGCATCGAGCTGTTCTTGCCCCGCAGCGCGAGCAATCGACATCTCGAACGATCTCCCCTCGCTCCAAGAGCATAGCAACGTCGCGCTAGCAACTCGGATCTCTCTGGCCACGAAAGCGGCGCAAGTCGTATGGAGCTGCTCGCACATACTGGCGGCAGAGGCAACGATGCTGAGACGGGGCCGCTCGCGCATGAACTCCGAGAAGGTCAAAATTGCACTGTCCGGTTCGCAACTTAGCCTTGCAACGGTAGTCAGCGCCGCAGACATAATGTTGGCAACAGGGCCCAGTTGGACAAGATTGGCGCCTGACCCCGTCAGAAGCGATCGTACTACATCCTGCGGCGTGCTCTCGGCGCCGTCGGCGCTGGCGTCGGCGCTCGGTCGGAGACGCGACGGCGATGGCCTCAGCGCAGCCTGACGGTGCACGCGCAGCTGGTGGTCTGCATGTGCGCGCATTGCGTCGGCAACGTCCAGTTGGCGTTGATTTGCAGCCGCGGCCAAGCCGGGCGGAGCGGCAGAGGCGGTCAATATGTCAGCCTGCCGCTTGCGACCCTTGCGTTGCGACGCGGGCGGTCCAAGCAGGAATTGCCATCACTGCGAACGGCGAAACTTGCCTCCTCGACAGCCGCGTCTGCCAGCGCAGCGAACGGCGAAACTGTTTCCTCGACAACCGCGTCTGCCAATGCAGCGAAAGGTGAAACTGCCTCCTCGACAGTCGTGTCCGCCCAGCGAACGGCGGACCTGCCTCGACAGCCGCGTCTGCAAGCGCAGCGAACGGCGAAACTGCGCCCTCGACAGCCGCGTTTGCCAGCGCAGCGAACGGTGAACTTGCCTCGGCAGCAGCGTCTGCCAGCGCAGCGAACGGCGAAACTGCTTCCTCGACAGCCGCGTCTGCCAATGCAGCGAAAGGCGAAACTGCCTCCTCGACAGCCGTGTCCGCCCAGCGAACGGCGGACCTGCCTCGACAGCCGCGTCTGCAAGCGCAGCGAACGGCGAAACTGCGTCCAGGACAGCCGCGTCTGCCAGCGCAGCGAACGGTGAACTTGTTTCGACAGCAGCGCCTGCCGGCGCAGCGAAAGGTGAAACTGCCTCGACAGCAGTGTCTGCCAGCGCACCGAAAGGGTGCTGCGCAGCCATTTTTTAGCACCACTGGTACCGGTTACGGATGATGTGACAGTGATGACAATGATTTTTTGCCCGCGGTCGTTTGCAACCCTCCTCGAAGATCCCCCCAGTCGCGTCGAGCAAACCAGAATCGAAGATGGGGTTTGCCAATACATGTGGGGATCTGTTCATCATCGATGCCCCCGAAAAGGTTCCCCTAGATACCGCCACCAAACGCTTCCGGAACGGACCCCAAAGGCTCCCGATATGCCCTCAAGGTGCCCCAGAAAAGCAACAACATGCGTTTTTAACTCAGCCTCTTTCGCGTTGCGTTGCTGCTCTGGCGCGGTGGCTGGATTCGCCGCCGGCAGCTGGATGGCAAGTAGCAGTTCACGCACGTATGTGCATTTCTCAAACGGCGCCGGCACTTACAATTTCCGACCTATATTGTTTAAGGCAATTGGGTGTGCCAGCCCCTGCGCGGCAGCGATACGTGGAAGGGCGTGCCGAAATTGACGTGGACCCCTCATGCGAACGTGGCCATTCGGGCCCTCGGCGGAGCTCCCGTCGGGACCACGAAACGAGCGAGGGGTGTCCAGGTATGGGGAGGACCCCTATGCCAACATGGTCAATAGAGCCATCGACGGAGCCCCCATACGAGCAGGGATCCACATCTGAACACCCCAGGGGAAAGTACCCAGGCATCATTATTGTTGATCATTGGGCCCTCTATCAAGGGCACAGCACGGGCTCCTCGCCTCGCCGTCCCTCGTATCGCCCTCGAGAACCTGCAACGCCCAATGCCACAATGATCACCCATCGCCCAAGCCAGCGAGGGGGTGAATACAAAAAAAGTGGGGGGGGGGGACGGAGGCAAATGACGACACGCACGCTGGAAAAACGATCGCGCGTTCAAAGGTCGGGCAGCCAGTGGCGATTGGGCAGGGGAAGAACATGGCAATGACGATGAGGATGATAATGGGAGGAGGGGGAGGAGTAATAACAATGATAACGAGGAGTGGAGCAAGATGAGAGGGAGGAGGGGGGGTTAGATGGGGCCCCATAAGCTCTGTATGGTATAGTTGAATTATCCTTTTCTGCTTCACGGCAGCTGACACGCGTGGGCTCTTACCGCTGTACTAGTGCCAACATAAGCACACGATTGTATAAGCATTTGTTTGTTTACGTTCGTGGCAAGATTTCGGGGACTAAGCTTTCACTACGTCGGAAAACATGATCGTACTAAGTTGCCGGTGATTTACGATTTTCGTACTCTCTTCCAGTAGCTCATTTGGCATCACAAAGCTACGGGGGCTCTGCTCGGGGGGCTGAGAACTTGCACGACACACAAAAAAAACGCAGCGCCCATATCGGAGCCGGGATCCGGCGGCAACCAGACCAAGGCAAGTCGGGACAACGAGA
>CAUYUJ010020415.1:668072-700572 GCA_963575745.1 Prorocentrum cordatum
GGAGGAGGAGGAGGAGGAGGAGGGTCAAGAGCATGAGAGCCTCCTCGTCGAGTCCAGCGTTCCCCGGGCACACCCAGAGCGAGGAGCAATCCAATGTTCAAGGCACGAAGAGCACAAGGGCACTGCTCAATAAACTGAGACTGCTCTTAGCCCTCGTACCAGCTGTGTTCTCGTTGGTCGAGGACGGCCTGGGGAGCGCGGCCGCGCAGTGCGCACACGAAATGAAACTCGTCGCGTGCAGCGTCGCCAAGCCTCAAGAGCCATCGGGGGAGGGGCAAGCTGCGAGACGGGGACTCGCAGCAGCCCACACTACAAAGATTTCATGGAGCTGCTTCGACACCTCCCATTGCATTGCGAATACGGGCTGTACGTCTGGATGTGTGGCCTGCGTCGTACATGTGAAGTCATCACTTAACTACACGAAGAACATGCGCGGGTAAGCAACAACAGTGGGAGTCGCAAACGACAGCGGTAAAACTGCATGGTGCCATCAGATCCGTCACCCTGCCGCGAAGCACTGAGTGGAATGTCCTCAGACCCTTTCGAGCTCTCTGCATTGAATCCACCACCATGCCTGCAGAGAAGTGGAGTGTCCCAAGGCTCATACAGATCTGAAAGGTAAACGGATTCTAAAGTTCTTGAGTGTCCCTGCCCACGATGTTCAGAATTCTCAGGGAGTTTCCCCGGGAGTGCCTGGTGAGCCTTCCGAGCCCCAGGCCACAGGACGGCCCAGAAGGGTCACAAGAGGCCTCCGGGATGGTACAGGAGAGCCCCGAGAAGGCCACAGAGCGCTCCAAGACGCCGAAGATGCCCTCAAGAAAGCCCAAGAAGCCCCCAAGATGCCACAAGAGAGCCCCAAGAGCACTCCAGGCGGGCCCCAAGAGGCAGGCAACATTATGAGATCCCCGTACGGTGTTTCAATGATGGTAGCGTTCTCGCCGTGTCGGGCGTTCGACGCTCTCCAAAAGACCCCCAAGTACCAAATCGGGCCCAACGAGGCCCCCAAGAGGCCCCCAAGAGGCCCCCAAGAGGCCCCCAGAGGCCCCCGAGAGGCCCCCAAGAGGCCCCCGAGAGGCCCGAAAGACACCTCCAAACCGCCTCCAAGAGGCTTCTGAGAGGCATCTCAAGAGATCCCACCAGGCAGCCAAGAGGCCTCTCACCTACAACAAAAGCAAGGTGGCGGGATCGGCCAAACGCCACTGGATCTGCCCCCGTGCCTGCACGGAGCGGACGTGTTAGAACGTGCCTCTTTTGCCTGGTGAAATCGTCTCTATCTGTTCTAATACCGCCCCCTCTCCCTCTCGGACCCCGCTTCGACAGAATTCCACACGCCCTCTGGACGGCTCGAAAACAGCCGAAAACCGTTCCAAGACAGCCGAAATCACCGCAAGACTCTTTAAAACTCACCAAGACGGACCCAACACTGCTCAAACATGTGCCTCGATGCGGTGTAGGAGGGCCTCTAAAGGACCCAAGATACTCCCACATCCCAAGAGGGCCCCCAAGAGGTTGTCAAGAGCCAACACACGTTGATGTTGCGCAGGTGTTTCCCAAATGGGCGACGATCAAAAACGGGCGTTTCGCGAGATGGCATCGCGACCTTACGCGGTGGCTTACAAGGACCGTCCGCGCGGCACGCTACGCTTGAAGCGAGGTTGCTCACGCGCGAGCTTACGCGGGCAGCTGACGCGTCAGTGTCGGCGCAGACTACTGTTTGTTCTGACAGGCCTCGGAGAACATAGCGAACATTCATGCCACATTCATCTGTCAACGCCTCCCCCTCCCCCCAATGCTCAAAGTTGGCGGTGGGTCTGATGAGTTGCACCTCGACCGCAGTCTCCCCCGCACGTGCCAGCTTTGAGTTTTGGGGGAAGGGCAGTGTTCAATAATTGTGCTTCTCTACCGTGCGTCGCTCAAACTGTGCTCGCACCTGGGAGTCCCTGCGCCGCTTCGGCAAGGAAGCGGCGGGGTCCTCTGGCTTGCCGCCGCGGCTGCGGGCCCGTGCCGCCGCGTGGGCGGCTCGCAGGCACCCCGCGCTTGTAAGGGGGGAGATGCCGAAGTTGCGCCGCGCTGCCGCCTCCTCCTCCTCCTCCTCCTCCTCCTCCTGCTCCTCCTCCTCCTCCTCCTCCTCCTCCTCCTCCTCCTCCCCCTCCTCCTCCTCCATCTCCTCCTCCTCCTCCATCTCCTTCCTCCTCCGCTTTGGCACATTGGACGGCCCCGTGCCGCCTCGTGGACGCCTCGTAGGCGCCCCGCGCCTGGGGGCGCCTGCCAAAGTTGCGTCTCGTTGCCGCCCGCGCCGCCTCGTGGGCGCCCCGCGTAGCGTCCACCGCATAGCTTACAACAGCACAGCCTACACCACACAGCTTACACCCCCCAGCGTTCACCTTCAGCGCACGCCGCAGCGCGTACGAGGCATAGATTGCACCACATAGCTTACAACGCATAGCGTTCACCTCTACAGCTCACACCACACAGCTCACACTGCATGGCGTTCACTGCATAGCGTACACCGCATAGGTTGGACATTATAGCATACATAAAATAGCTTACACCCCATAGATGTCACCCTCAGTTCACACCGCATGCATTACAAAACATAGCTCTCACCACAGAGCTTACACCGCATAACGTTCACCTCCATAGCTCACACCACATAGCCCACACGGTATGGCGTTCACCACATAGCTCACGCCGCACAGTGTTCACCTCCACAGTGCAAGAATGCACTGTTTGGAGCCCGCGCTAGCTAACATTGAATGGTGCGTACAGGTTGGCCCCGTCGGGTTCCTGAGAGCTTACGGCGCTCCAAATGGTTTACAATCAGGTTTCAAGAGGGCCCCACGACAGCCCAGGAGGACTCCATGACAGCCCAGGATGGCCCCAAGGCAGCCCGAAGGGCCCAAGACCGCCCAGGAGGACCCCAAGGCGGCCAGAGGGTGTACCGAGACGGCCCAAGAGTGCCCATGGACCGCTCAAGAGGCACCCGAGACGGCCGAAGATGCCCCGAAGGCTCCAATGTGCGGCTCAAGAGTGAGAAATCGAGCTGATCTCGAAAGCCTCTCCCAAGAGGGCCTCGAAGACCCCAACATGCCAACGAGAGGCCCCAGAAGCACCCTAGAAGCCCCCCAAGCGGGCACCAAGAGCACTCGAACTGACCACCAAAATGCCTCCCCTCCCGAACGGCTCTGAGAAGCCTCAGAGGAGCCTCCAAGATGATGAGGGGTAGGGAAAGAGGAGGAATAGGAGGAGGAGGAAGAGGAGTGAGGAAAAGGGGGAGGAGAAGGAAAACGAGGAGGGGGGCGTGAGGAGGGAGGAAGGGGGGAGGAGGATGAGGAGGGGGTGGAGGATGTGTAGGAGAAGAGATGCAATGAAGAGAGAGGAAAGAGGAGGCGGAGGAGGAGACACGAGCAAATAGAGCAGGAACAACGAGGCTACAGATAAGGAGGGGGTGATCACCCTACAGTGGAGGCCCGACCACAAGAAACCTTGCACACGAAACCCAACCCTGGAACCCTAGGAGGTCCCTTGATTGGTTGCGTGGGAACGTCGCGCTTTCCATCGCAAGACGATCGAAACCCAAGAAACCAAGGGCACCCTGGATGCAAGCAGGATGGTTCTTGGCACGGGCCTCCACTGTATCTGAGCTTGAGCAGGTCTTGAAGTAAGCCTCCTTCCTGCTAAGCTGCTGCACAGGCACGGTGGCGAGGTCTGCCGCAAGCAGCTGGGGAATTGGCGCTGAGCTTTACTCAATCGGAGAGGTGCGCATGAGAACATGTGGCTTGGCAGTCGGCCCCGGAGACTGGGGCCCCCTTTCCAGGCGCGCCAGCCCTGGTAGGCCTCCCAGAAGAGCTTGACGATGGGAGTGGCAACAAGAGGGGACCACTTGCGGACAGGCTTCGACGGCAGAAGCTGGGACCATCACTCACAAGACACCATCCCGCCAGAATCAGGTCGGGCGTGTCCCCCTACAGGCAGAGTTTGGACGAACAGATAATCGAATAAATATTCAAAGCATGCTCAACAAATACTTACAACAAATCGTCCCCATATTAGTTCTAATACATGTTTCCAAGTATCCCGGCGAAGCAACCTAACAGCGATATGTATAAGCATATCTGGAAGCATTCCCCTTAAGATTCAGGTGAGAATCCAGTTGTAGAATTCTGCTGTTCTCGCAGTCGCAGTCGCATTCGCAATGACAGTCGCAGTGGCAACGGCCTTAGGATACAATGGAATCCTAAGGATTCCTAGGGATTCCTAAGGCATCCTTAGGCATCCTTAGGAATCCATAGGAATCCTTAGGACACCTTAGGAATCCTTAGGAATCCTGATTCCTAGGGATTCCTAGGGATTCCTAAGGATTCCTAGGGAATCCTAAGGATTCCGAAGGATTCGCCTGCCTCGGCCTCAGCCTCAGCCTGCCTCAGCCTCAGCCTGCCTCAGTCTTAGTCTCAGCCTGCCTCAGCCTCAGCCTGCCTCAGCCATAACTTCAGCCTCAGCCTCAGCCTCAGCCTGCGTCAGCCTCAGCCTGCATCAGCCTCAGCCTCAACCTGCCTCAGCCTCAGCCTCAGCCTGCCTCAGCCTCAGCCTGCATCAGCCTCAGCCTCAGCCTGCCTCAGCCGCGGCTTGCCTCAGCCTCAGCCACAGCCTCAGCCTCAGCCTGCCTCAGCTTCAGCCTCAGCCTCATCCTGCCTCAGCTTCAGCCTCAGCCTCAGCCTCAGCCTGCCTCGGCCGAGCCTCAGCCTCAGCCTCAGCCTCAGCGCCTCAGCCTCAGCCTCAGCCTCAGCCTCCTCCTCAGCCTCAGCCTCAGCCTCAGCCTGCATCAGCCTCAGCCTCAGCCTCAGCCTCAGCCTCAGCATCAGCCTCAGCCTCAGCCTGCCTCAGCATCAGCCTGCCTCAGCCTCAGCCTCAGCCTGCCTCAGCCTCAGCCTCAGCTTGCCTCGGCCTCAGCTTGCCTCGGCCTCTGCCTCAGCCTCAGCCTGCCTCAGCCTCAGCGTCAGCCTCTCAGCCTCAGCCTGCATCAGCCTCAGCCTCAGCCTCAGCCTCAGCCTCAGCTTGCCTCAGCCTCATTCTCAGCCTGCCTCAGAATCAGCCTGCCTCAGCCTCCTGAGCCTGCCTCGGCCTCAGCCTCAGCCTCAGCCTCAGCCTCAGCCTGCCTCAGCCTCAGCCTCAGCCTGTCTCAGCCTCAGCCTCAGCCTCAGCCTCAGCCTCAGCCTTTGCCTCAGCCTCAGCCTGCCTCGGCTTGCCTCAGCCTCAGCCTCAGCCTGCCTCAGCCTCAGCCTCAGCCTCAGCCTCAGCCTCAGCCTCAGCCTCAGCCTGCCTCAGCCTCAGCCTGCCTCAGCCGCAGCTTGCCTCAGCCTCAGCCTGCCTCAGCCTCAGCCTGCCTCAGCCTCAGCCTCAGCCTCAGCCTGCCTCAGCCTCAGCCTCAGCCTCAGCCTCAGCCTCGGCCTCAGCCTCAGCCTCAGCCTCAGCATCAGCCTCAGCCTCAGCCTCAGCCTCAGCATCAGCCTCAGCCTCAGCCTCAGCCTCAGCCTGCCTCAGCCTCAGCCTGCAGCCTCAGCCTGCCTCAGCCTAGCCTTCAGCCTGCCTCGGCCTCAGCCTCAGCCTGCCTCAGCCTCAGCCTGCATCAGCCTCAGCCTCAGCCTGCCTGCCTCAGCCTCAGCCTCAGCCTCAGCCTGCCTCAGCCTCAGCCTCAGCATCAGCCTCAGCCTCAGCCTGCCTCAGCCTCGGCCTCAGCCTCAGCCTGCCTCAGCCTCAGCCTGCCTCAGCCTCAGCCTCAGCTTCAGCCTCAGCCTCAGCCTCAGCAGCCTCAGCCTGCCTCAGCCTCAGCGTCAGCCTCTCAGCCTCAGCCTGCATCAGCCTCAGCCTCAGCATCAGCCTCAGCCTCAGCTCAGCCTCAGCCTGCCTCAGCCTCAGCCTGCATCAGCCTCAGCATCAGCCTGCCTCAGCCGCAGCTCGCCTCCCTCCCACAGCCTCAGCCTCATCCTCAGCCTGCCTCAGCTTCAGCCTCAGCCTCAGCCTGCTCCTTGCCTCTCCTCAGCCTCAGCCTCGCCTCAGCCTCAGCTCAGCCTGCCTCAGCCTCAGCCTGCCTCAGCCTCTCAGCCTCAGCCTCAGCCTCAGCCTCAGCCTCAGCCTCAGCCTGCCTCAGCCTCAGCCTGCCTCAGCCTCAGCCTCAGCCTCAGCCTGCCTCTCAGCCTCAGCCTGCCTCAGCCTTCAGCCTCAGCCTCAGCCTCAGCCTCAGCCTCAGCCTGCCTCAGCTTCAGCCTCAGCCTCAGCCTTTCGCCTCAGCCTCAGCCTCAGCCTGCCTCGGCCTCAGCCTCAGCCTCAGCCTGCCTCAGCCTCAGCCTCAGCCTCTCAGCCTCAGCCTGCATCAGCCTCAGCCTCAGCCTCAGCCTGCCTCAGCCTCAGTCTCAGCCTGCCTCAGCCTCAGCCTGCCTCAGCCTCAACTTCAGCCTGCCTCGGCCTCAGCCTGCGTCAGCCTCAGCCTCAGCCTGCCTCCTCAGCCTCAGCCTGCCTCAGCCTCAGCCTCAGCCTGCCTCGGCGTGCCTCAGCCTCAGCCTCAGCCTGCCTCGGCCTCAGCCTGCCTCGGCCTCTGCCTGCCTCAGCTCGGGCATTCAAAATATGGCACAGGACTGGCGTTCTGGGAACACGAAGATCACGAAATGGCCCACAGTTGGCTCCGGGCAATCAAAATATGGTACAGGAATGGTGTTCCGCGAACACGAAGAGCACGAAGTGGCCTACAGTTGGCTCCGGGCATTCAAAATGTGGCCTGGGAATGGTGCTCTGGGAACACGAAGAGCACGAAGTGGCCTACAGCTGGCTCCGGGCATTCAAAATGTGGCCTGGGAATGGTGTTCTGGGAACACGAAGAGCACGAAGTGGCCTACAGTTGGCTCCAGGCATTCAAAATGTGGCCTGAGAACGGTTTTCTGGGACCACGAAGAACACGAAGTGGCCTACAGCTCGCTCCGGGCATTCAAAATGAGGCCTGGGAATTGTGTTCTGGAATGGATTCCTAAGGATTCCTAAGAATTCCTAATGATTCCTAAGTTTTCCTGGGGCTGCACTTTGTCGGGTTCCTTGTCCGGATCCCGCCCAGACCCCCCTGGGGCGTCAAGATGCTCTGTTTTAATCCCACTAGAAGCCTATCAGCAAAAGCTGTTATGTAAATTCCTCCTGTAGAGGGACACGCCCGACTTAACGCTAAAGTTTTGTCTGAGCCACTGCTTGACCAGAGACAGGAGGCAACCTGAGGACAAAGCTCACGGCCCCCCGCCACCACCCGAAGAGTCCCACCACCAACCCCGGCGGAGGCTTCCCAGGAGCACGCTGCCACGGGCGTCGAGAAAATTATCGACCAGTTCGCATCAGCAGAGACCCCGTCAAGCTCACACCATGAACCTGCAAGCCATACCAGCTCCAAACGAGGAGGCCACGACGCGCCAAACGCATGCCGTGAAACAGGACCACTTCGCGACAGGCCTCGACAATCCAGCTTGCCGCCGCCGTCGTCCTCGCCGCCGCCACCTCCACCGGCTGAGCGCGGCTGGCCTCCTGGAAGCACGCGGGGTGGGCATGTGCGTGCAGCGCCGCGGCCGCCTCCCCCCGAGCTGCCGGCTTTCTTCCGGCTGCCACCCTCCGCCGCGTGCTGCCGCCGCCCTGACGATTCCCACTCACCGCCGCTCCACCTGCAGAAGAAACGCCAGGCATACACACCTTCGCCTAATGTCGGGCCGCTGGCAAAAGGAACGCTGAATCAGTTTGAAGGGGGTTGGGAAGCCAAACGAGAAGTTTCTCCCAAGGCGAAGCCCATATCCAACTCTGCTGTACCGTAGTAGCGATAGTCCCAGAAGTAGAAGATCGTCGCGGGAGCGATGGGCCATGTCAAGCGATAGTGTTTTCGGTCTCAATGGCAAGTAGCGTGCCTCGCGATGAAGCAATGTCATATGTTGGCGGCCGGCCGCTTAAGAACAAACGGCCGCGGACAAACGCTCGCTATCTCCCGCCTTTGCCCCCGACCCCTTTAGAGTCGGGGGGGGGAGAGACGAAGCGTGAGTCTACCGCCTGCTATACAGTAAACACGATATACACAAGGTAGGCAGAAGCAGACGGGCTCAACAAAAAAGGTTGAGCCGCACGCAAGTGCCCTCGCAGGCAAGTTGTTTCGCAGGCAAGCCACCTTGCAGGCGATTATTCCTCATGCGGTTCAGACGATCTTGTCTGGCCAACCCTGTACTGAGTATGTCGTTTAAATCGTGATTGAAGGATTGCGTTCCTCCCATGACCTGTAAGAGCGCATCTCTGTCGATGTTCCCTTTGGTGTGGCCGTCCGCACTCATGTCGCGAGTGTCACACCACTGTACACTTGCACGCTACCTCGCTCCATCATCTGTCGCACCCAACTGATGTGTCCCAGAAGAATACATTCAGTCGGTTTCTTCAGGTCTTTGCTTGACAAGGACTTGAAGACATATTATGTATCGATGGTCAAAGCGACCTTAATGCTCAGGCCGCCCATCTCATGTGTGCATATAAGAATACATATACATATACATATACAGATACACTTATATATAATATCAACTGAGTGTGTGTCAGCGGCCCCGCGTGGAGTTCATGCAGAGTAACGATCGGGGGATAGCAGTCCTCCAAATTGCGAGCTGCTGCTAGTGCTTCCGCTGAATAGCTCGAACGGACCTGCAAGCGGTGAGACGCGCAGTGCGCGTCGATGAGATGGACGACGGACTTACCAGCAGGAGCGCGTCAACGCAGTAGCAGGTCTGCCCCGCGATTAGCGTAGCCTTTGACCTCGTCCTCGGCATCCCCACTAAGACGCCGGTAACAGGAGTCGCTGTGCAGGTCGACCTCAACGGTTGGAGCCATCGAATTGTAGACGATCTTCTTAGGGCAAGCCTGCAACTTTCTGGTAATCGCGTTCAGTCGTCGCACTTGCATGTTGGTCGGTTTCTGAGCGCGCTGTATGGGGTACAACATATACCATCAACCATACCTGCGCGATGAAGGCGCAATCCAAAGCGCCTCTGATGCTGACGAACATGTCAGTGACCATATTTGATGCCTTGGCGTCAGCGTCTGCGCCAGTGAGTTCACAATGATGTGTAGGACGGAGATGTTGTATGTATCCGTTTTGATCAAGTGTAACGTTACCACCCCCATCCTTTGTGCACCTCTCAGCGCAAGTGGTAAATGTGCGTTTGCTGAGTTTACATTTGTGAAAAGTATCCTCAGCACACTTGACGCACCTGTCAATGGTGTCCTCAGCGTTGGCCATATTGAGATCATCAAAGTGCTTGACTGGAAGACGGTTGGAACTTGTCTCGAACTCTTCGTCATAGGACGTGGGTCTGCAACCAAGCCCTCCTGTGGTCTGTCTGAGCTTCAGTGAGAAGGCTCTCGGTGCGCCCTTGGTGCCGGTGCCTGGTTTGGGGCACTGCATGCAGTGCTTTAACTCATCACAGTGCTAAAATCCTGGGAGGGATCTAAGTGCAGATGCTGATCCAGGCGGCAGCGTAAAGCACGCCTCACGTTCTTGTTTTTCACTGGTTGCATCGGCAAGTTCCCGATAGGTAAGTTCCTTCAGGAAAGCCATGTTGATGTCAAGGGAAGCAATGATCATATGATTCATTGCTTCCTGCGCGCTGCCGCGCTCGCGAGCAGTCCCTGACTCGACCGCGGACCGCCTGAGAAAGTCTCCACGCCGAAGGCTTCGAGGCCCACAAAACCCCGAAGTACCAGGCGTAGTCTGATGGTCCGTTCCATCTCGCCCCTCTCATTCTTGAGGAACTTACACTTATATGCGCACCTCGAAGTCATGGTGTTTGACGCCTTTGATATATCCTGCATGTTGAAGCGCTTGTTGTCATACATGTCTTGGGTATAATGCGTGGTTTTTAGATGCCATGACGGACTCGCCTGGATGTCGGCCTTCGCGAGGAGGCCCCCTCCTTGACGACTGCGGCTCGCTTAGCTGCAGCGGCCACATGTACTCGCATAGTGGTCACGCGGTCGACGCCTGAAAAACTTGCGTCGTAGTTCGGATAGGATCACCCTTGACATGTCTGCCGCGAGGCAGGACTGTATACGTTGCCCATGCTCGCCAACATTCAATCCGTAAGTGCCATCTTCGTCCGTGGAGCACAATGGGACGCCATCTGCCTCCGCGTCGATATCACGCGGATTACCCCGCGTAGGCAGGTGCCCCCGCTGTTCTTCAGCTACTGTGACTGACCAACACACTGTTGTCGGTGATCATATGCGCGGGTACAGCGTAAAGGTCGTCTATTGGAGTTGCCTCCAGTAGCTCTCTGTCCCCTAGCAGTTCTGCGTGCCACACAGCCAAAATATGTGCCTGAAGGTTCGCTTCTGACTCCTCATAAGTAATAGGAAGCCGTCCGTCCTCCTGTGGTGATTCGGGTTATGGGGCTTCTCTGGCGTCGTTGTCTTGCGTCGGTGCGTCAGCCAGTTCTTCAGACTTCGCCACGTCCTGGTCGAAGCCCGCTTGAGGTTTAGTGGACTTCAGGCATTGGATGATCCCCAAATGTGCTGATCGTTATATCGTATATGTATAAGGCAGTACCCTCGGCTTCGCAATAGTGGAAGCCTGGGTCCACGTCGCTGTCATAGTGCACCAGCGAACAACTGTCAGCAACAGCCACCAGAGGTAGCTTGTAAATACTCTTAGCTAACCTGACGGAGACTACGTTCGATACGAAGGAAGTTCCTGATGAGGCATTGAAGAGCCAAGTGTGCTCGAGGAGAAAGTCGGCTCGCACTTGCTATCTGGAGCATTCCCTTTCTGGTCGGGATATAACCAAATGTCATAGCTAGTCGCCCCGCAGGTAGACTGGCTACGAATGCGAATGCAGTCCGTGGCGCAGTGCTGCCTGAGCCAATTCCGCGAGCGATGAAAGCTTCAATGTACAGTGAATGTCGTGCGTCGCCGCATTGGACTTGTACACCGCGGCTCCCCCCTCCGCTGATGACTTGACCCCTGTCGGGATCGTTTCGCGCGACCGGGAACGGGCCATTCCGGCCTCCCCAGTACCCCTGTTTAGCAGTGCAACGATGATAGTCCACCAGATCTAAGTCACCATATAAATGCTGATCCGTGATCGGGGTCTTGGTCCGTAGTGCACGGTTGGTTTTGGCTACTGCAGTGGCTTGAGTGATAGCCCCAATTCTTACCCGGCGGATAATCTGTTCTCGAGAATGGTCAGATGTTTCTGTCTGCTGTTCATGGTCCAGGGCAGGCAGGTCGGGTAGCATCGCTGGTTGCCGTCCAAGGAGTACGTTGCATGGAGAGAGCTCATTGCAAAAGGTAGACGCGTTGGCGGCGAATAAACCATTATGCATTAGACGTGTGACCACAAAGGGTATGTTTAACCCGCTAAGTCAAGCTTCCATGACGTAAAACAGGTGTCGTAGTATGTCGCTTCTGGCTTCAATTGTTGCAGCGCGTTGTCCACGCGCGCGTATCCTTAGCTCAGAGCCTTCTGCCTCAAGGACTGTGTTGTGCGGCGTCGTTGTTCAGTGCGCCCTCTCCGTCGGAGTAGAGTACGGATCCAAAGTGCACCCAGCACTGATGATACGCATCTAAGATGCTGGTCATAGTTTTATCTAATATCCCGATTCCAACACCATATCGAACGCAACGAACAGTTTTATGAACTATAATGTGTTCCTGCTTGTAGAACATTAGATCGCATTCGACTTTTGCATTGAACTTGCCAGGTAGTGCAGTAGACTGCGCAACGGCGTGCCCTGACTTGTCCCAAGCCCTGCGCTCCAGACATGCATCACGTACACCCTGTATCAAATTCAGCCTGACGTTGTCTAGGCCAGCCTTGGTTAGGACGAGTCTCGGATTAGGTTCTTTGGCGTGGAACCACCGTAAGTGTACTTTTCGCAACTCGCGCGTTACCGCGCCTGGATCATGGCTGCGTAGGTTCTGTGGACTAATCTGCACATCGAACCGCGACCAATCTGGAAGTCCTGGACGACCAGCAGGGTCACCCGCAGGTGGTGGTGGAGGTGGATCCCCTCCTTACTGTCGACCTGCCTGGCGACTACTTGTGGTAGCCGTCTGAGATCGCCCGAGCTGCCAGCTCCACTCGAGGCAGGTTGCCCCGCAGCCAGTTCATCCGCATGTCTGCCTACTGTGATGTCGCGGCTGCTGGCACCCGCTGTTGGTCCAGCTCTGGAGCCAGGCCTCGGAGCTCGTAGCCGCGCAATGTGTTGGGCGGCTGGTGCCTCGGATGCTTCTGCCGCCGCAGGTGGTGGTGCTGCCGTTTCGGCAGGGGCCAGAGGCTCCTGTCCGCGGTTGTCAGGCAGCTTCCAAGGTTTGGATAATTTACACTCGCCAGGCGTAAGTAAGTGACCAGGTTTAGCCTGACCATCGTTCTTCTTGTAGTTTGGACATGTCCAATGGGAATCCTCCTTATCGCACCACCTACAGCGCTTAGATTTCTCATCGTGCGAAGAAGAGCCTGAGGGCGGTCTCATGATCGACCCGCCGGGGTGCCGACGGATAGTAATCATCCAAGTCGAGTCCTCGTATTCTTGTGGCGAGAACGGAAGATGAAGGAGGGCGATCACGAAAGGGACCACGACTCACTAGGAAGAGGGACTGCATCTTCGGAGCACATTGGGCTGCCCTGGCCAGTTCCTCGTCACAAACCGAGGCATGCTGATGATGGCCCGCGCACCGTTTCCTCTCGAACGGTGTCAGTAAGAGACGGCGTTTGGCCATTATCTCAATAGGTTTGCGGCTAAATACCCCATGGGAGTCACGAAGACCCGTAGTACATTGGCCCATGTTTTTGCGAATGCCCTCGCGCTTGGCCAACGTAGTCCATGGCGGTACTTCGTCCACCCAAGTACCCACCGGTCGTTCTCGTAAATAAAACCATCGGAGGTCATTGTGACGTACGGCAACCTTCCCACAGAACTTGATGTGTGGGAGGTATTCCTTGTGGTCTTCATACCACGAGTCGTTGTTGACCACAGAATTGATGTAGGATGGCAGTCCTGTTGTTCTGCAGTTAGGTTGTAATAGAACAACATTGACGAAGAACACGTCCAAGTAGTGCATCACTGCGCCCTGGACTTCTTTGTCTTCAGGGTCAACATAGGAACGTTTATCGAAGTGCCCACCCGAGGATAAACCTCGGCTGGAAAGCAAACTGCGACATTCCCCCACCACCTCACCATAATTCCAACATGTCTACCTTTTTTGTCGTCCGTAACACAAGTTTGGCATTATGGAAAACATCGGCATGCGTATCCGCAGATATCCCCTTGGTAGCGTGATGAAGGTTTCCTTATCGTCGTCACTGTCGGCGTCTAGGGGAACGTCGGTGTAGTAGGCACCACGCCCGAGGCCCTTCAGGTCCTCCCCGCAGTCGTCGTTGCCGTCTTCGACGACTTTGGGTATCTCGCGCGGTTCGATGCCAGCGTCTTTATCAGCTTCCTGCTTTTCCTTCTGCTTGATCCGTGCATCCGTTTGTAGTACTGTCTGTTGTTCAATGTCGGGTGAAGTAAGTGTCGGAAAATCGGAAATAGGGGGTAGCGCGCGGCCGCGCTCAATCAAGGGGGGGGGAGACGATCGTCATCGACAGTCGTAACCCGCCTTGGGCGTGGTCGCTGTCCCTCATTTCCGAGCAGGACTGGCGTCGGAGGCTCCCAGCACAATCGAGAGCGAATGTTCGTCGCACCGCTTGGCACCGGAGCATTGAAATCATACCCGATTGGTTGACCAGGAACCTGAATGTTTTGTATAATAGTATTGCCATCAAGATTCATCGTCACCCAGCGTACCACATGGCCCCATTGAGGGCCATTCTTTGGAGACTGGACGTAATCCCGAGCTCCTTTGTCCACTCGCGCGTGGACGCTGGGGTGCGCGACACTTGCAGATATCTTTGCTTGGTGGTAATCTATTGGGTCAATTAGCCTTGCAGTCACGATTGCAAGTGTCGTTGTGTTTCGCCATTCCGCCCTCGAGGCGCCCTGGCCATACCGATCTAACCCATGCTCGGCGCGCTGCGCGGGCTCCCCTGTAATTTGGCACGCGCATTTCCACAGATTGGTCGGAATGCGCGCGTAGGCGGTCGCTACCTGCAGGCACGAACCGCTCGGCAAACGACTTGAATGGTCGAACTTCCGACCGAAGTGGCAACATCGCATACGAATGAGCTGCAAGCCTAAATCTTCAATAACAGCCCGTGTAGGACCGAACTCCCAGAAGTATCCTGGAGGTCTTACACATACTATCGACATACGTAGAACCCGAGCTTTAGTCATAAGATATTGGAAACGTTGCGAATGTGGCCCCGCCCGCCCTCTAGGCAATCGCACATTTCGGTCAGCGGGCGTTGCCGCCTACATTAGTTGGTAATCTCCAGATCGTAAACCACCCACGTACTGTGCACCTGTAGAGGTCATAACCTCTGCGCGTGTAATAAGTCACCAATGTGTCCTCGAGCTCGGAGTTCAGCGCAAGCTGTTCGTATACCACGCCGCTGGGTCCGCCGCTGCCCCTGGCGCGCACAACTGGCGCCTCGGAAAAGTATAGAGGTGCCCCCGCGCCTGAAGGCAGCACCTCAGTGCTCGGCCTGTCTGGGCAAGCGCGAGCGGCCGCGGCGCGCGCCTGCCCCCGTCACTCACTTTCAAGCGATGGGGGCGTCCAAACGCCAGTGCCATGGGCCCCTGAACCACTGCCCGGAGTAAAGATGTCACAATTCACGGCAGCGTCGCTCACTGCAGCAGGTTGCCCTGCAGCATAGTCGGGCGGCACCCGCTGCCCTCCACATAGATAGCCCGGTAGACCTTCGCCTGCAAGTTCCGCAAGGCGAAGTCCTGATCGGCTGGCGCGGGGCCGCCCCTGTACGTCGTATTCCTGCGTCACCAAGTCTTGAGGGCGTTGTTCACCGCAGACTGGATCGCGTAAGAAAACGTCTCTTCGCTGGTGGAGTACATGACGCCCCCTGCGTCCTGGGACATCATATATGCGCGGGCATCGTTCGTGGCGGGCGCCCCCGCATTGCTTGATGCAGGTTGCCCCGCCATCGGCCCCACACCTGCGACCTCCTCGGGTGTCTCCTCGCACTGAGGGTTGGCTGTAACAGTAAACGCCGTCGAGCCATTTGCCTCTGTTGCGACCCCATACTCGTCGACCAAAATCGCCAAGTACCCGAATGGTGTCTTTATCAAGTCCAGCACCCTGGCGCCTTTACCAAGGAGGAGCCTGTGCGTGTCTGCACCTGGGATGATCATCTTCGCATGTCCCTGTTCAAGGATCAAGATAGCGCGCACTGCCATGCCCCTCCAGAAATTGCAAGGATATTCTCGCCAGACCCCTCTGCAACATTGGCTGAGTAGGTGACAAGCCTGGCAATAGCGGGTGTCCCCGCAGTGTCGCCCCTTCGATTGCATGCAATCTTGCAATGCATCGACTTGTCGCAAACGGCGGCTCCATGCCACTCCAGACACATACAGCCTCTTTGCCAGCTCCAGCTTCTTGATGTCGTGACCATGGGAGCGTGAAACTCGCTCGAATGTCTACACAGTCTTCAGACCAGCGATGTTGATGTTAATGTAGTCAGCATTCCAGCCGCGCTGGTTCCACTGTTCACTGCCAGGGCTAACTCATGTCGCTCGCCGAATATGCCCGGCACAGCGGACAGGGTTGTGCCGCGCATGACCTTACGGCGCCTTTGGTCAAACACCCACTGACCCCTCGTCATAGATGCGAAGGCGTTCATGTACCCCCTGGCTTCTTCTGTGCAATGATGTTTCTGGAAGATCCATGAAGAAGGGCACTCGTCATGCATGCAAGGATACTGTGGAGTAAGCGGCACGTTCTCACAGGTGTCCTCGTCAGCACGCACGGCTGTCTGCCCATCTGCATTGACCATCAGCGCCGCGCGTAGCATGTCGCGCTCAGATATGGCACTGGCACCGCCACGCGCATTTGCTGGGCTCTCGGTTCTGCGCGCGCGTAGCGGGTTCCTCCGCGCACTGCCACATGGCGCGCGAAGCCAGCGCGCGCTTGCTCCAGTGGAGCTCTATACACGCCTCAGCCACGCCTCATTGGCAGGCTGCTGATTTTGTTACCAGGGGCATTTGCACTTCAGCGGCTGGCACCCTGGCCGTTGGATCCTGCCACGCATCAGAAGATGCAGCAGGTTGCCCCGCAGCCGGTGGCTCTGCAGCAGCTGTAGCGCCTGTCATCATCGTCGTGATGCGGCACAGCTCTTCACGGAGGTCTCTGAGTTCATTTGCCCCGCGGAGTATTTCTTAATGTCGATCCGCTGTGCTCTGCTCCCCACCAAGGGCATAATGAAAATCGGCAATGAGGCCTACGCCCCTGCAAGTGGCAAACGGTGCCACACTTGGCGCACCATCAGCTGTCGCTCCACGCGTGCGTGCGCCACGCGATCCCAGCACTGCGCATGAAAGATGTGACCACACTGAAGCCTCCACACCTTGCCGTGGCATGCAAACTCTTCCAGGCATATGGCACATATGGTAAAATCACCATAATTGATGATCGGCGGTGTTGCCGATGGCCTGACATGCGTCTGTCGATCAAGCGTGGGTTCTCCCATCCCGTACCAACTCGGCGGGAATGCAGGTGCCGTTTGTGGCCCCACAAGCACTGATCCCATCGCAACCGCTGCTGACACGCTCATGGCGGATTGCCCCGCAGCCGCAGGAGCAGCGGATGCCCCCGCACGATTCACCACGCGGCGCAGCTGTCGCTCCTGATTGCGTCGTTGGCGAGCCAGTTGCATTGAGAGGTTGGCCTGCTGCGCCTCGCGGATGGCCCGAATCTCGAGGCGCAGCCCCCCCATGAACGCAGGTGCCACTAGCTCTGGGCCGCGATGATTGGCCTCCTGGTCCATGGGAGCTGCCAGGTACTCGCAATGAGGCACCTGGTCTGGGATGCCGGATTCGCATCCGGCCCCACGCATCAACTGGGACCGATAAAAGAACACCCGCCGTTGCCCGAACGCACGGGCTCTCGGGTTGAATGCCGACCCGAGAAATGCCGATCTCCCGAGCGCACCAATCAGAAAACATAGGTGCATCCATAGGCGGTGCAACAGGCCTTTTCAGCAGCCGTCGGATCGTACGACGGATGACTGGAGCATGCTGGTATGCATCCATATCGAAGATCTGTTAGAATGATCAGGTGACGGATTCACGTCTGGAACGCATTCCCAGGGGGGAGTCCAGTTGGCACTCGGGAGATCAATGCCGCCCCGCCTCATGTTCTCCATAGCCTCACGCATCCGCCTGTGCATCCACTGCTGATCATATATACGATATATAAATATACATATATACATATATATATATATCTCAACTGAGTTTGTGTCAGCGGCCCCACGTGGAGTTCATGCACTGTAACGGTCGGGGGATGGCAGCCCTCCAAATTGCGAGCTGCTGCTAGTGCTTCCGCTGAATAGCTCAAACGGACCTGCAAGCGGTGAGACTTGCAGTTCGCGTCGATGAGATGGACGACGGGCTTACCAGCAGGAGCGCTTCAACGCCGTTGCAGGTCTGCTCCGCGACTACCATAGCCTTTGACCTCGTCGTCGGCATCTCCACTAAGACGCTGGTAACAGGAGTCGCTGTGTAGACGATCTTCTTAGGGCAAGCCTGCAACTGTCTGGTAATCGCGCTCAGTCGTCGCACTTGCATGTTGGTCAGTTTCTGAACACCCTGTATGGGGTACAACATATACCATCAACCATACCTGCGCGATGAAGGCGCAAACCAAAGCGCCTCTGAGGATGACGAACAGATCAGTGACCATCTTTGATGCCTTGGCGTCAGCGTCTGCGCCAGTGAGTTCACGATGATGTGTAGGACGGAGATGTTTAATGTATTCGTCTTGATCGAGTGTAACGTTACCACCCCATCCTTTGTGCACCTCTCAGCACAAGTGGTATATGCGTGTTTGCTGAGCTTACATTTGCGAAAAGTATCCTCAGCACACTTGACGCACCTGTCAATGGTGTCCTCAGTGTCGGCCATGTTGAGATCATCAAAGTGCTTGACTGCAGGAAGGTTGGAACTTGTCTCGAACTCCTCGTCACAGGACGTGGGTCTGCAACCAAACCCTCTTGTGGTCTGTCTGAGCTTCAGTGAGAAGGCTCTCGGTGCGCCCTTGGTGCCGGTGCCTGGTTTGAGGCACTGCAAGCAGTGCTTTGACTCATCGCAGTGCTCAAATCCTGGGAGGGATCTCAGTGAAGATGCTGATCCCGGCGGCAGCGTAAAGCACACCTCGCGTTCTTTTTCACTGGTTGCATCGGCAAGTTCCTGATAGTTAAGTCCCTTCAGGAAAGCCATGTCGATGTCAAGGGAAGCAATGATCATATGATCCATTGCTTCCTGCACGCTGCCGCGCTCGCGAGTAGTCTCTGACTCGACCGCGCACCGCCTGAGAAAGTCTCCACGCCGAAGGCTTCGAGGCCCATAAAACCCCGAAGTACCAGGCGTCGTCTGATGGCCCGCTCCATCTCGCCCCTCTCATTCTTGAGGAACTTCCACTTATATGCGCACCTCGAAGTCATGATGTTTGACGCCTTTGATATATCTTGCATGTTGAAACACTTGTGGTCATACCATGTATCGGGTTTAGTGCATGAGGACTTTAGATACCTTGACTGGACTCGCCTGGATGTCGGCCTTCGCGAGGAGGCCCTCCTCCTTGACGACTACGGCTCGCTTAGCTGCAGCGGCCACATGCACTCGCATAGTGGTTACGCGGTCGACGTTTGATAACTTGCGTCGTAGTTCGGATAGGATCACCCTTGATACGTCTGCCGCGAGGCAAGATTGTATATGATGCCCATGCTCGTCAACATTCAATCCGTAAGTGTCGTCTCCGTCCGTGGAGCAATGGGGCGCCATCTGCCTCCGCGTCGATATCGCGCGGATTACCCCGCGTAGGCAGGTGCCCCCGCTGTTCTTCAGCTACTGTGACTGACCAGCACACTGTTGTCGGTGATCATATGCGCGGGCACAGCGTAGAGGTCGTCCATTGGAACTGACTCCAGTAGGTCTCTGCCCCCTCGCAGCTGCGCGCCGCACATCCAAAATATGTGCCTCAAGGTTCGCTTCTGACTCCTCATAAATAATAGGAGGCCGTCCGTCCTCCTGTGGTGATTCGGGTTATGGGGCTTCTCTGGCGTCGTTGTCTTGCGTCGGTGCGTCAGCCAGTTCTTCAGACTTCGCCACGTCTTGGTCGAAGCCCGCTTGAGGTTTAGTGGACTTCAGGCATTGGATAATCCCCGAATGTGCTGATCGCTCTATCGTATATGTATAAGGCAATACCCTCGGCTTCGCAATAGTGGAAACCTGGGTTCACGTCGCTGTCATAGTGCACCTGCGAACAACTGTCAGCAAAAGCCACCAGAGGTAGCTTGTAAACACTCTTAGCTAACCTGACGGAGACTACGTTCGATACGAAGGAAGTTCCTGATGAGGCATTGAAGAACCAAGTGTACTCGAGGAGAAAGTCGGCTCGCACTTGTCATATGGAGCATTCCTTTTCTGGTCGGGATATAACCAAATGTCATAGCTAGTCGCCCCGCAGGTAGATTGGCTACGAATGCGAACGCAGTCCGTCGCGCAGTGTTGCCTGAGTCAATTTCGCGAGCGATCAAAGCTTCGATGCACAGTGAATGTCGTGCGTCGCCGCAGTGGACTTGTTCATCGCGGCCCCCCACTCCGATGATGGCTTGACCACTGTCGGGATCGTTTCGCGCGACCGGGAACGGGCCATTCCGGCCTGCCCAGTCGTCCTTTCTAGTAGTGGGACGATGATAGTCCACCAGATCTAAGTCATCATATAAATGCTGACCCGTGATCGGGGTCTTGGTCCGTAGTGCACGGTTGGTTTTAGCTACTGCAGTGGCTTGAATGAGAGCCTCAATTCTTACCCGGCGGATAATCTGTTCTCGAGATGGTCGGATGTTTCTGTCTGCTGTTCATGGTCCAGAGCAGGCAGGTCGGGTAGCATCGCTGGTTGCCGTCCAAGTAGCGCGTTGCATGGAGAGAGCTCACTGCAAAAGGTAGACGCGTTGGCGGCGAATGAACCTTTATGCATTAGGCGTGCAAACACAAGGGGCATGTCTAACCCGCTGAGTTAAGCTTCTATGACGTAAAGCAGGTGTCGTAGTATCTCGCTTCTGGCTTCAGTTGTTGCAGCGCGGTGTCCACGCGCGCGTATCCTTAGCTCAGAGCCTTCTGCCTCAAGGACTGTGTTTTGCGTCGTCGTTGTTCAGTGCGCCCTCTCCGTCGGAGTAGAGTACGGATCCGAAGTGCACCCAGCACTGATGATACGCATCTAAGATGCTGGTCCTAGTTGTTTATACTATCTCGATTCCAACACCATATCGAAGGCACCGATCAGTTATATGAACTGTATTGACTTCCTGCTTGTATGACATTAGATCGCATTCGACTTCTCAATTGAACTTGCCAGGTAGCGCAGTAGACTGCGCAACGGCGTGCCCTGACTTGTCCCAAGCCCTGCGCTCCCGACATGCATCACTTACACCCTGTATCAAATTCAGCCTGACGTTGTCTAGGCCAGCCTTGGTTAGGACGAGTCTCATGTTAGGCTCTTTGGCGTGGAACTACCGTAAGTGTAGTTTTCGCAACTCGCGCGTTACCGCGCCTGGATCAAGGCTGCGTAGGTTCTGTAGACTAATCTGCACATCGAACCGCGGGAGCAATCTGGCAGTCCTGGACGAGCAGCAGGGTCACCCGCAGGTGGTGGTGGAGGTGGATCCCCTCCTTACTGTCGACCTGCCTGGCTACTATTTGTGGTAGCCGTCTGAGATCGCCCGAGCTGCCAGCTCCACTCGACGCAGGTTGCCCCGCAGCCAGTTCATCAGCATGTCTGCCTACTGTGATGTCGCGGCTGCTGGCACCCGCTGTTGGTCCAGCTCTGGAGCCAGGCCTCGGAGCTCGTAGCCGCGCAATTTGTTGGGCGGCTGTTGCCTCGGATGCTTCTGCCGCCGAAGGTGGTGGTGCTGCCGTTTCGGCAGGAGCCAGAGGCTCCTGTCCGCGGTTGTCAGGCAGCTTCCAAGGTTTGGATAATCTACACTCGCCAGGCGTAAGTAAGTGGCCAGGTTTAGCCTGACCATAGTTCTTCTTGCAGCTTGGACATTCCCAATGGGAATTCTCCTTATCGACCACCTACAGCGCTTAGGATTCTTATCGTGTGAAGAAGAGCCTGAGGGCGGCCTCATGATCGACCCGTCGGGGTGCCGACTGATAGCAATCATCCAAGCCGAGTCCTGGTATTTTTTTGTGACGAAAACAGAAGGTGAAGGAGGATGATCTCGAAAGGGATCACGACTCACTAGGAACATGCCGTTTGCAATTTGAACTGCTTCGACGAAGAGGGACTGCATCTTCGGAACACAATGGGTTGCCCCGGCCAGTTCCTTGTTACAGACCGAGGCATGCTGACGATGGCCCGCGCACAGCTTCCTCTCGAAAGGTGTCAGTAAGAGACGGTGGTTGGCCACTATCTCAAAAGGTTTGCGGATAAATACCCCGTGGGAGTCACGAAGACCCGTAGTACATTGGTCCATGTTTTTGCGAGTGCCCTCGCGCTTGGCCAACGAAGTCCATGGCGGTATTTCGTCCACCCAAGTACCCACCGGTCGTTCTCGTAAACAAAAACCATCGGATGTCATTTTGACGCACGGCAACCTTTCCACTGAACTTGATGTGTGGGAGGTCTTCCTTGTGGTGTTCATACCACGTGTCGTTGTTGACCGCAGAATTGAAGTAGGATGGCAGTCCTGTTGTTCTGCAGTTAGGTGGTAAAATCACAACGTTGGCGAAGCACACGTCCAAGTAGTGCATAACTGCGCCCTGGACTTCTTTGTCTTCAAGGTCAACATAGGAACGTTTATCGAGGTGCCCACCCGAGGATAAACCTCGGCTGGAAAGCTAACTGCGACATCCCCCCACCACCTCAACATAATTACAACATGTCTACCTTTGTTGTCGTCCGTAACACAAGGTTCGGATTACGGAAAACATCGGCATGCGTATCCGCAGGGATCCCCTTGGTAGCGTGATGAAGGTTTCCTCATCGTCGTCGCTGTCGGCGTCTAGGGGAACGTCGGTGTAGTAGGCACCACGCCCGAGGCCCTTCAGGTCCTCATCGCAGTCGTCGTTGCCGTCTTCGACGACTTTGGGTATCTCGTGTGGTTCGACGCTGGCGTCTTTATCAGCTTCCTGCTCTTCCTTCTGCTTGATCCGTGCATCCGTTTGTAATACTGTCTGTTGTTCAATGTCGGGTGAAGTGAGTGTCGGAGAATCGGAAATGGTGGGTAGCGCGCGGCCGCGCTCAATCAAGGGGGGGGGAGACGATCGTCATCGACGGTCGTAACCCGCCTTGGGCGTGGTCGCTGCCCCTCATTTCCGAGCAGGACTGGCGTCGGAGGCTCCCAGCACAATCGAGTGCGAATGTTCGTCACACCGCTTGGCACCGGCGCATTGCAATTATACCCGATTGGTTGATCTTGAACCTGAATGTTTTGTATCATATTATTGCCAGCAAGATTCATCGCCACCCAGCGTACCACATGGCCCCATTGAGGGCCATTCTTTGGAGACTGGACGTAATCCCGAGCTCCTTTGTCCATTCGCGCGTGGACGCTGAGGTGTGCGGCACTTGCAGATATCTTTGCTTGCTGGTAATCTATTTGGTCAATTAGCCTTGCAGTCATGATTGCAAGTGATGTTTTGTTTCGCCATTCCGCCCTCGAGGCGCCCTGGCCATGCCAATCTAACCCATGCTCGGCGCGTTGCGCGGGCTTCCCTGCAATTTGGTACGTGCATTCCCACAGATTGGTCCGAATGCGCGCGTAGGCGGTCGCTACCTGCAGGCATGAACCGCTCGGCAAACGACTTGAATGGTCGAACTTCCGATCGAAGTGGCAACATCGCATACGAATGACCTGCAAGCCTAAATCTTCAATAATATCTCGTATAGGACCTAACTCCCTGAAGTATCCTGGAGGTCCTACACTTACTGCGACATATGTAGAACCCGAGCTTTAGTCATAAGAAATTGGATGCGAAAGTGGCCCCCCCCGCCTTCCAGGCAATCGCACATATCGGTCAGCGGGCGTTGCCGCCTACATGAGTTGGTAATGCCCAGATCGTAAACCACCCACGTACTGTGCACCTGTAGAGGTCATAACCTCTGCGCGTGTAATAAGTCACCAATGTGTCCTCGAGCTCGGAGTTCAGCGCAAGCTGCTCGTATACCACACCGCTGGGTCCGCCGCTGCCCCTGGCGCGCACAGCCGGCGCCTCGGCAAAGTATAGAGGTGCCCCCGCGCCTGAAGGCAGCACCTCAGTGCTCGGCCTGTCTGGGCAAGCGCGAGCGGCCGCGGCGCGCGCCTGCCCCCGTCACTCATTTTCAAGCGATGGGGGCGTCCAGACGCCAGTACGATGGGCCCCTGAACCACTGCTCGGAGTAAAGATGTCACACTTCACGGTAGCGTCGCTCACTGCAGCAGGTTGCCCTGCAGCATAGTCGGGCGGCACCCACCCGCTGCCCTCCACGTAGATAGCCCGGTAGACCTTCGCCTGCAAGTTCCGCAAGGCGAAGTCCAGATCGGCTGGCGCGGGGCCGCCCCCGTACGTCGTATTCCTGCGTTACCAAGTCTTGAGGGCGTTGTTCACCGTAGACTGGATCGCGTAAGAAAACGTCTCCTCGTTGGTGAAGAAAATGACGCCCCTTGCGCCCTGGGACATCATATATGCGCGGGCATCGTTAGTGGCGGGTGCCCCAGCATTGCTAGATATAGGTTGCCCCGCCGTCGGCTCCACACCTGCGACCTCCTTGATGAGTACGGGTGCCTCCTGGCACAGAGGGTTGGCTGTAACAGTAAACGCCGTCGAGCCACTTGCCTCTGTTGCGACCCCATACTCGTCGACCAAAATCGCCAAGTGCCCTGATGGTGTCTTTATCAAGTCCAGCAACCTGGCGCCTTTACCACGGAGGAGCCTGTACGCGCATGCACCTGGGATGATCATCTTCGCATGTCCCTGTTCAAGGATCAAGATAGCGCGCACTGCCATGCCCCTCCAGAGTTGCAAGGATATTCTCGCCAGATTCCTCCGCAACATTGGCTGAGTAGGTGACCAACCTGGCAATAGCGGGTGTCCCCGCAGCGTCGCCCCTTCCATCGCATGTAATCTTGCAATGCATCGACTTGTCGCAAACGGCGGCTCCATGCCACTCCAGACACATACAGCCTCTTTGCCAGATCCAACTTCTTGATGTCGTGACCATGGGAGCGTGAAACTCGCTCGAATGTCTATACAGTCTTCAGACCAGCGACGTTGATGTTGTTATAGTCAGCATTCCATCCGCCATGATTCCACTGTTCACTGCCAGGGCTAACTCATGTCGTTCGCCGAAGATGCCCGGCACAGCGGACAGGGTTGTGCCGCGCATGACCTCACGGCGCCTTTGGTCAAACACCCACTGACCCCTCGTCATAGATGCGAAGACGTTGATGTACCCCCTGGCTTCTTCTGTGCAATGATGCTTCTGGAAGATCCATGAAGGGCACTCGACACCCATGCAAGGATGCTGTGGAGTAAGCGGCACGTTCTCACAGGTGTCCTCGTCAGCACGCACGGCTGTCTGCCCATCTGCATTGGCAATCAGCACCGCGCGTAGCATGTCGCGCTCAGATGTGGCACTGGCACCGCCACGCACACTTGCTGGGCTCTCGGTTCTGCGCGCGCGTGGCGGGTTTCCCCGCGCACTGCCACATGGCGCGCGAAGCCAGCGCGCGCTTGCTCCACTGGATCTCTACACACGCCTCAGCCACGCCTCATTGGCAGGCAACCTCGCTGGCGTCGTTGCGGCAGGTGCCCCTGCAGTGTCTGCTGATTTTGTTGCCAGAGGCATTTGCACTTCAGCGGCTGGCATCCTGGCCGTTGGATCCTGCCACGCATAAGAGGATGCAGCAGGTTGCCCCACAGCCGGTGTCTCTGCAGCAGCTGTAGCGCCTGTCATCATCGTCGTGATGCGGCACAGCTCTTCACGGAGGTCTCTGTGTTCATTTGCCCCGCGGAGTATTTCTTCATGTCGATCCGCTGCGCTCTGCTCCCCAGCAAGGGCATAATGAAAACCGGCAATGAGGCCTACGCCCCTGCAAGTGGCAAACGGTGCCACACTTGGCGCACCATCGGCTGTCGCTCCACGCGTGCGTGCGCCACGCGATCCCAGCACTGCGCATGAAATATATGTGACCACACTGAAGCCTCCACACCTTGCCGTGGCATGCAAACTCTTCCAGGCATATAGCACATATGGTAAAATCACCGTAATTGATGATCGGTGGTGTTGCCGATGGCCTGACACGCGTCTGTCGATCAAGCGTGGATTCTCCCATCCCATACCGACTCGGCGGGAATGCAGGTGCCATTTGTGGCCCCACTAGCACTGATCCCATCGCAGCCGCTGCTGACAGGCCCATGGCGGGTTGCCCCGCAGCCGCAGGAGCAGCGGGCGCCCCCGCACGATTCACCACGCGGCGCAGCTGTCGCTCCTGATTGCGTCGTTGGCGAGCCAGTTGCATTGAGAGGTTGGCCTGCTGCGCCTCGTGGATGGCCAGAATCTCGGGGCGCAGCCCCCCCAATAACGCAGGTGCCACTAGCTCTGGGCCGCGATGGTTGACCTCCTGGTCTCCTGGTCCATGGGAGCTGCCAGGTACCCGCAATGATGCACCTGGTCCGGGATGCCGGATTCGCATCCGGCCCCCCGTATCAGCCGGGACCGATAAAAGTCACCCGCCGTTGCCCGAACGCACGGGCTCTCGGGTCGAATGCCGACCCGAGAAATGCCGATCTCCCGAGCGTGACAATCAGAAAACATAGGCGCATCCATAGGCGGTGCAACAAGCCTTTTCAGCAGCCGTCGGATCGCACGACGGGTGACTGGAGCATGCTGGTATGTATCCATATCGAAGGTCTGTTAGAATGATCAGGTGACGGATTCACGTCTGGAACGCATTCCCAGGGGGAAGTCCAGTTGGCGCTCGGGAGATCAATGCCGCCCCGCCTCATGTTCTCCATAGCCTCACGCATCTGCCTGTGCATCCACTGCTGCTGCCCCGGGAGGCTCTCGGCCCTCTGGGCTGACTCCTGGTCTGCCATAGCAGGTTGCCCCGCAACCGCATTTGCATGGCTTGGTAGGGCTGAGGATCCACCCTGATGCTGTGGTGTCTGGCCTGCAAACGGTTGGTACTCCCAGCGCCCCGCGGAAATCCAACTGGGGCCGCGGCCCTGCTCATGGGTGCGAACGCGGTGGGGGCCCCGCAGGCACCGGCAACTGCAGCGCCTGATTACGCCGCGGGTCGCTCGAATACAGCCCATCGTTCAGCGCGACTCCGCTGGATGTCGCGCGAGACGGGCCAGCGCTCTGAGCTTGGATCCATGACCCGCCCGAGCCTCCCGCAAGTGTCCCCGCGGGAGTCCCAGGCGCAACCAATCCTTTCAATGTAGATGCATCGCATGGATGCTCATGGTATTCCTGTGGTAAAAGAATGGAATCATGCAGGTTACCCAGCCAGTTGTCTTCAAGATACGAGCCGTTGACCCACGCCTGTCCAACTCGATCGTATTTGCACTGGACAGTGTTAGGCTTGATGCCCATAGATTTAACAATATGGCTTGACGGAATCCTGCCACGGATACCCGACGCCATGGCGATGTCATCGGGAGACCGCCAAACCGCGATGTTTCACGAAGTAGATTCTTGAGGCTCACCATGATCAGAGCTTCGGGCTCCATCCGCAGGTCTGATTGAATCCGCCCATCTCCAGGTAAGCACGGGCACCCGAAGGATCTGCCTGCCTTTCCCCTCGGCATTGTCCTCACCTGCGGCAAGACAGACCAAGGTGTAGTATGTTCGGGACGTTTACCCATTGCGCACCGTGGATAAAGTAGCACGGCGCTCCCTGCTCGCTCAGGTCCGTCACCCGTGAGCGCATGGGTTCTGGGCGTTGGATGCCTGGACTGCTGCGTCCGCTGCTGGGGCGCAAGAAGTACGTCGGGCGGGGTTCCACGCGGAACCTGAACTTCATCACCTGAAACCCGTTCATCTGCACGCCGGAGTTGCGGTCGATCACTCCGCAGAAGCTCAGCACAGCCAGTGCTTGACATGCCCAGTGCCGGCCTCGGATGAATTTCTGGATGACGCCCAGGTGATGGATGCGCTTGCTTTTCTGGCGGCCAATTTTCAAACGGGTCTCCGAGGCCCGCCCAACGGTCAAACTCGTCGCACGAGGTGGCACAGCCGATAAACCAGCCGGAGAGCTCGTCGCGGTGAAATGGCTCGCACGGCGCGGCTGCGGCGAGCCACTCCGAGCAACGACGCTTATCGTATTCGCTCGGGGGTCTCGTTCGGATATGCGCATCATGCAGTATCTGCACCAAGCATTCCTCATCGGATTCGAAACGAAGGGCTGGTTCTTTCCGCAAAATACTGCGGGCACGTCGACGACCATGAGCATCGTTATCAGCGCATGCGGCGGCACATTCTACATTGCATTGTACACCCTGCGACGGTCAGAGCCGCCAGGGGCATTGGGGCCTGTAGGCTGGGTTGGCCATCGTAAGGTTCAGGGTTCCCAGGGTCTCCCAGAATCACCTGCTTCCCGCTGCCAATTCAAGGGCATGAGCAGGTCGCCCCGCAGGCGCAGCGGTCGGTTCAGCGGGCGCCCATGCAGGGGTCGCAGCCGCGGGGGGCGCTGCAGATGAGAATGCACTCTCAGATGCCTTCGTCGCGTCGCGGATGTCGCGGCACTGGCATCCGGCGGTCTTTAGGGCAGCTCCTGGTGCCTTTGATGCAGTCTGCAGCGCCCTCTCACCCTCATCTCGCTGCGACGAGGGCCCCCTGGCTGCGCCGTCCAGCGACGGCGCCCAGCCAGTTCCCCTGTGGATCCTGCCGGGAGCTGGGCCGCGCAAGTACAAGTTCCCTCGGCGCGGGGGCGCAGCTGCCTGGGGGCGCCGACGCTGCCGCGGCCACTGCCCGCCCCCTGGAGTGCCGTCTGCGAGCAGGCTCCCCCGCAGACCTCTGTGATATGTTGCTTCCAGGGCCGGATTCCGCTGGACCGGTCCTCTTCTTGTGTTTAGATGATGACGGTATTTGTGACCTTGGCGCACTTGGTAATGGGTATAGATCGACGTCTTTCTCAGACGGCTTCTTCGGATGATTCGGGACCATGGGCGGTTCTTCAGCGGGCGCCCCCGCGTGTGAAGATGCCGGAGGTTCCCCCGCATCTCTCGATGGAGATCTCTCCGGGGTGGGATTCCTCCTTGATTTGTAAAGTGACACGTTCTTGATCTTAGCCCTGTTTTGAATGGCCAACTGATGGTGTCCATTGTCCAGACCTAAAAAATACCTTGGTGCCCAGCCATCCAATGTCTCTAGCATGATACGACACCAGTGTACCTGGCGCTAAGTCCATGTCCTCCGCCACCGGTTGGGCGACTTCCAAAACCGCATCGGTTGACTCCCTGCTATAAAATATATTCTCCGTGAATCATGAACAGCAGCAGTAGGGTCAACTGCCTCATCACGGACAGGGCCGCCAGCCCTTGCATCGCCCATCGGAAGACCAGCACCTCCAGGAGAATAAGAAGCGGGTTGCCCCGCAGGTGATGCCTCAGCCATCATGTCATGATAACCTCGATTGCATCGCTTGAGGCGGTGATTGTTGTCGATTCTCTTCCACCTTCGCTCAATGAGTTTTGCCGCGTCCCCAGTGATCGGCCGGTAATTAGCTATGGTCAAACATTGTTCAGGGGGGCGGCTAGTCGGATCCACCTTGCGACCCAGACCCCATGAGACTAGACCCGCGGTGTCTTCTCAAAGTTGGGGATCCTTGAGGGACGCCCCATCGGACATTCGGGTCTGCGGTCTGCAAAATGTCCACAATTGCAGACCGGGCACCAGTAATCTTCTCGGCCCTGATAGGCGGACCTTCTGGCGTCCCTCCTTGCAAGCGCAGTCGCCGATTTTGTACCGAAATCTCTGTTGGCACAGACGATCTTGCCATCGTCACCTCGCGTGATATTGCGAGGTGAGCACAAGTGGCGCATGTCGTGCTCGGCCCAGCCTTGGTCGAGCCAGCACTGCGTGGTTGCTTCTGAAATATATTGGCGAGCCAGCCCATGATCTTCGTAGCTGACGAGACGCTGCAAGCCGCGGCCTACGGGCTCGCCCGGCCGATCCTCGTCCTGAGGCGGGCTTCCCCGCGAGCGCTTCCTTCTAAGTGGAGTCATTGGGATCCTTGCGCCAGGAAGATGCGGGGCTGTGCGCCACTAGAACGGGCGCGTGAATGCCCGCGCGAACGACTCCCACCATGGCGCTGCGGTCGATGACTATCAGCTTCCCATTCGTCGTCGTCGTCATCTGAATGATGCACCCCCCTCCAAACTGGGCGGTTCGAAAACGGGTCGTGCCTGACGAACGCAAAATGGTAGCATTCGTCATGTCCAAGCTCATATTGGGTACGTTCGCAAAGGTCACCAGCATCTCGCTGGTTTCCCCGCAGAAGGTCGTCGTCGCACATTTCTCCGTATGTCGGATTACCAATGACCGAACGGAGCATCAATTGTTGCCCCTCCTCTGTCGCTGGCACTGTAGCACCAGAGTCCGCGGGCGCCCCCGCCATCTCGCGGTCCGAGTCGGCGGGCACGTAGAAATCCTCGACGAACTCAATCTGCGCAGGTTGCCTCGCAATGGGGGTGCACGACCAGTCCGACAGGTTGATCTCGTCGTGGCCAAAGTAGATCCCCTCGAAGAGCTCGTCGGCATATCTCTCGAGGCACACGCCGGCGCGTAGATATCTGGCGGCCATGAAGTGGACGGCGGCAGTGGGGGCGTCTTCGGGGTCGGCAAATAGCGTCTCCCAATCGACATACTGAGTGTCCGAATCGGCATGAGCCAAATGTATCGACGGACCCCTGCCTCCCCCATCGCCTCGGGGGTACTCGCGCCAGAAATGTTGCGCACTATGGCAGGTATCACTTTCCATGATTTTCCCATGGGCACGTTTCGGGCCACCCCGACGTCCCCTACCCTTTCCTGAGGTGCGCCCACGGCCTCTGCCTGCCCCCAGGAACATGTCTTCGCACTGTGGCCCCCTAAGGGATGCCAAGAATGCCAGCACACCTAAGCCATATAGTCGCCGTCGTTTGCCTTTACCCTTGCCTCTACCCTTAACCCTTTGCTCTGAACGCCCGTCGGATAGTACGTCGCATCTTGCGAACAGGCTTCTTCATACAGCGTCTCCAACGGCGTTTGTGCTTCTGGCCTCCTGAAAATAACCATTGCGCCTGTTGCTCTTCTGCGAGATACGCAGGCATGTCGGGATAATCCAGGGCACCAGTTCCGTCATCTGATGAAGCGTCGGCGTCTGACCAGAGTCAAATTCAATCGCGGCGGGCTGCCCCGCTCAGCCTGCAAGTGCAGTGACTTGGGCGGGGGCCGCCGTTGCCGACGGCCCCTGATATCAAGTCCAGGAGCCTCGAGACCCCGCGTGCTGGCCACCATGTTGAGCTATTGAGGTGGCGGCTTCTGTCGGCCGTGGATCATCGTTCCAGACGTTTGCAGCAGGTTGCCCTGCACAGGCACCAGCGCGAAAGGTTTCGGCGCGATGATCGCGGCTGAAAATACCACCCATGGTGCCAGGGGTTCGCTCGGCAATGTGAGCATTGGACCTCATGAGTTCTACTCGAGAGTCAACTTGTTGCTGGGTCCTTGGCATTTGGTGGTTGGGTGGTTGTAGTAATTTTTGCGCACGCGACGCACATGGGATCTGGAAGTCAGGGACATTGAAGCCCGCGGTCTCGGCCTCGAAGCGGGCCATCTCACAGCGCGCCAACGTCCGGTCGACCCCCTCTCCCGCATGGACGCTTACGTCGACGAGAGCCGTTCCTGAATTCAGTTGGCGCTCCTCCTCTAGATGTCCAAATTTAATGCAGAGGGGGAACATGATGTAGGCGACCCGTCAGCGTGGCGACCGCCGATGTTTACGCCAAAGTTGATGATTCCAGAAGGTACTCTCATGGCTATGGCCCCTGCGAGTCCTGCCAGACCACGCTGTAGTGCTGCGGCCTGCTGGGAGGGGGTCACATTCACAGTGCCCGTGGCCACGTTGATCCAGGCGTGCACCTCGCGAACGAACTCGCGGAAAGGTACATCGCCCGCAGGGTCCCAGCGGGACCGGCTGCACGCGCGTCGTCTTCGGCACGCTGCACATGTCCCACAGCACGCCCGATAGCGACCCACAGGAGGCCGAAGATGGTAATACCAATCAGATGGCCCCTTAGGTCGTGGTCGGACTCCGGACGTTCGTGGATGGAGGTCGTGGCATGTTGCAGTTAGCCTGCGCGGGGGTGGAGGCGGCACAATGTCGCATCGCATGTTACCATGCATTGCGTCTTCAAACAAGTTTCCAATCGGAGTAGGAGGGTGGACTTGAGGAGTTAGTAGCGCAGGGACGCGGGACTCATGTGAGATTCCTTCGCGAGAGCGGAAGTAGCACTGCAAGTGTCCTTGCGGTTGTGCGCAGTTATTTACATTCTTCCGCGCAGACCCACTGCATCCGGATGTTCCAGCACGTCTGTAGTCAACCAGATAGCGCCTTGGATGGTGAGGAGTGGAGCTAGACCTGACCACCACAGGCCAGCTCCGCTACCAAGGTTTGGGGGGGGAGGCCCAACCAGAAGCTTCGCCTAACGCGAAGCCCATATCCAACTCTGTTGTACCGTAGTAACGATCGTCCAATAAGTAGGAGATCGTCGCGGGAGCGACGGGCCACATCAAGCGAAGATGTTTTCGATCTCAATGGCAAGTCGTGTGCTACGCGATGAGGCACAGTCATATGTTGGCGGCCGGCCGCTTGAGAACAAACGGTCGCGGACAAACGCTCGCTATCTCTCGCCTTTGCCCCAGCCTCCTCGAAAGTGAATCAGGAACGAAACCTCTTTTTGGCCCCAGAAGCCCCTGCGTGGCCGGGGAGCACTGGAGGAACAGCCATGTAAGGACCTAAGGAGCATCGAGCCCCGTGCGAACCGAACCTGTTCCCCAATCAGAGCTTGCCTCTGTAGAGGTCCTAGCGGATTCATTCGGTTAGGTGGGGTATGGCGCCGATTTTGGCGGCATGCCCGGGTGCCCAGGTGCCCGGGTGCCCGGGTGCCCGTGCGCCCTGTAGCCCTTTAGCCCTATAGCCACCCCTGTAGCCCTATGGCCCTATAGCTCTATGGCATTACAGCCCCATTGCCATGTAGCCCTGTAGCCCTATAGCCCTATAGCCCTATAGCCCAGTCGCCCAATCGCCCTATAGCCCTATAATAGCCCTATAGCTACAGCTCTATATGCCTATAGCCCTATAGCCCTATA
>CAUYUJ010020415.1:703072-740572 GCA_963575745.1 Prorocentrum cordatum
CACCACCAGCATCATCATCATTACCACCATCAGCATCACCACTATCAGCATCATCATCCGTCATCATCATCATCATCATCAGCAACACCAAATGTCATCTTCATTAACGTCATCATCAACATCATCATCCGTCATCATCATCATCCGTCATCAGCATCATCATCATAAGCACTATCATCAGAAGCATCATCATCATCAACAGCATCATCATCATCATCATCATCATCATCATCACAACCATCGTCATCATCATCATCACCATCACCATCATCATCCTCATCCTCATCCTCATCCTCATCCTCATCCTCATCCTCATCCTCATCATCATCATCATCATCATCATCATCATCATCATCATCATCATCATCATCATCATCATCCTCATCCCCATCCTCATCCTCACCATCCTCATCATCCGAGAGAGCGTGATCCACCGCCGCTTTACTGTGGAAAATTCCCCCCCCTCTTCCTCTGGAACCCGAGGGTCCCCCCCCTCCGAAAATCCCCTCCCCCCTGCTGGAGCCCCCCTCCCTCCCCCCCTTCCCCCAGGCAAACCCCCCCCCCGTCCTCTACCCCACCCCCCCTCCGGAAAACCAGGGGGCGTCACTACCGGTTCGAACCCCCCCCCTCATCCGGAAAACCAGAAGGGGGTCACTACCGGTTCGAACCCCTCCCCCCCTCCTCTCCAGAAAACCAGCGGGGGGTCACTACCGGTTCGAAACCCCCTCCCCCCCCCTCGAAAGCCGGGGGGTCACTACCAGTTCGAACCCCCCCCTCCGGAAAACCAGGGAGGTCACTACCTGTTCGAACCCCCCCCTCCAGAAAACCGGGGGGGGGTCACTACCGGTTCGAACCCCTCCCCTCCCCCCCCAACGCTCACCGCCAGCAAACGAGTCCCGGGTCCCTACTGGGTCCCTACCACCGTCCGCACCACATCCCCCACTGCTGTCCCCAGCACCACTGTACTCACCACCACTGCCCCCACCACCGTCCCCACTGCCCCCACCAGCGCCCCCACCACAGTCGCACTGTCCCCACCACTGTCCCCACCACTGTTCCCACCACGGTTCCACTCTCCCCACTTTCTCCACGGCCCCAACCACTGTCCCCACTGTCCCTCTGTCCCACTGTCCCCGCCGCTGTCCCACTGAGCTGTCCCACTGTTCCCACCACTGTCCACACCACTGTCCACACTGTCCCCACCACTGTCCCCACTGTAGCTCTGTCCCAGTACCCCACCGCCGTCCTCACCACCGCCATCACCACTGTCCCCTGTACCTTCCACTTTCCCACTGTTTCCACCACATTCCCACTGTCCCCACACAACTGTCCCCACCACCACCATCCCCACCACTGTCCCACTGTCCCCATTGTTCCCACCATTGTCCCCGCTGTCCCCACCAGTACACCCACCAGTGTCTCACTGTCCCCACTCTCCCCACCATTGTCCCACCACGGTCCCACTCTCCCCACTTTCCCCACCACTGTCCCACTGTCCCCACTGTACCCACCACTGTCCCACTGTCCCCGCCGCTGTCCCACTGTGCTGTCCCACCTTCCCCACTGTCCCCATCACTGTCCCGCTGTCCCCACTGTCCTCACCACTTTCCCCACTGCACTACTGTCCCACCGCTGTCCTCACCACCGCCTTCACAACTGTCCCCACAACTACCGTCCCCACCACTGTCCCACTGTCCCCACCACTGTCCCGCTGTCCCCTCACCACTGCCACCACCACCAACGTCCCCACCACTGTCCGCACCACTGTCCCACTGTCCCCGCACCAGTCCCCACCACCACCGTTCGCAGCACTGTCCCAGCATCCCCACCATTGTCCAACTGTCCCGAGGAGCGGGAATCGTTTGCCGGCGGCGAGGGGGGGGGCGGAGGAGGGGTTCGAACCAGTAGTGACCCCCCCTGTTTTCGAGGGGGGGGGTTCGAATCGGTAGTGACGTCCCCGGATTTCCGGAGGGGGGGGCGTTCGAACCAGTAGTGACCCCCCTCTGGTTTTCGAGGGGGGGGGAGGGGTTCGGGGATTTGGAGGGTTGGAACCGGTAGTGACCCCCCCCCCCTTTTCAAGATGGACTGGGGGGGGGAGGGGTTCGAACCGGTAGTGAACCCCCCGGTTTTCGAGGGGGGGGGACTGGTGGGGAACCCCCACTGACCCCCCCCGTTTTCCGCCAGCAACGCTAGAACACGCTCTTTCCATCATCCACATCCTCATCCTCATCCTCATCCTCATCCTCATCCTCATCCTCATCCTCATCCTCATCCTCATCACCACCACCACATCATCATCATCACCATCATCATCATAATAATCATCATCAGCATCTGCATCAGCATCAGCATCATCATCACCATCATCATCAGTATTGCCATCATCATCATCATCATCATCATCATCATCATCATCATCATCATCATCATCATCATCATCATCATGATCATCAGCAGCAGCATCATAATCATCACCGTCATCATCATCATCATCATCATCATCATCATCATCATCATCATCATCATCATCATCATCATCATCATCGTCGCCATCGTCGCCATCATCATCATCATCATCATCATCATCATCATCATCATCATCATCATCATCATCATCATCATCATCATCATCATCATCATCATCATCATCATCCTACCCATCACTGTCGCGCCATACTTCTCATTATGATCCTCGTCGTCGCCCTGGCCCTCCCTGTCCACCTCATCGTCGTCACTGGTCCCCCTACGATCGCATGGCCCATTGCGCCCGCGTCCTCGGCCTTAGTTGCACTCTTCCTTGTCAAACGCGTCACTCGTGCCACTCTGTTCTGCCTACTCCTTGCACCACCCCTCCCAAGGCATGGCTGCACAAACCACCAGCTCGAGCCAAAGCGCGCACAGAAAAGGCGTGCCGAGCGGAGTGGCCGCCGAATACCTGGCTCCGCATTGGAGAGCGGTTTTTTTATTTTCGGCGATGACGAGCGTCATGGGGGGGGGCTTGGGGGATATGACGTAACGCCCCCCTCCGCCGTGCGGCTCCGGCACCACAGCCACGCCCGCGCGCGCGACGACGATGATCGACAAGGGACGATCGACGAGCGACGACGACGGCGACGACGACGACGACGACGCGAGCAGCATGTAGGTGGCGATCTGCCCCGCAGCGCCTGTGTACACCACGGGGGTCGCGTGCACCACATCGCGCGTGTACAGCACAACACCACAGCGCCTGCGTACACCGCAACAGGACGGGCGGACGGACGGACGGACAGACGGACGCGCGAATCGTCCCCAGGGGAGAGACGGGGCGACTGAGCGGCCTGCGCGGTGACGCCGTAGCCTCTCAGTGTCGTTCTGGACCGCCTAGCCTGGAACAGCGAATCCTTGAGCATTCCTCAGCCCAGCTCTGAACACAAACAGCGGCCGCCTCGTAGCACGACTTGCCGAGGAAAAGATATGAAACAAACTGCCAACGCAACGAGCGCCTCACGCAATACGTCAACAACAATATCAGCCAGCGCTGACTCCAAATAGATTAGACGACCCAAATCAAGGAATAAGAGGAATTAAACATGATTGGGTTCCGCAACTCAACAAGCATGCAAGCACACAAGAAAGCAAGCAAGCAAGCAGACAAGCAAGCGTGCAAGCAAGCAAGCAAGGGTGCAAGCAAGCAAGCAAGCAAGCACGCAAGCAAGCAAGCATTGGAAACAGGCATAAGCATAGGCATAGGCACAGGAGCGCTCAGAGGTGGTGCATAGGCATAAGCATAAGCATAGGAGTTAGAGGAAAGGCATAGGCGTAGGCATAGGAGTTAGAGGAAATGCATGGGCGTAGGCATAGGCATAGCATTAGGAATTAGGGGGGGGCATGGGAAGTAGGGGAGGCAACGAACCAATGAGTAAGGTTTGAGCTGTAACACCTACAGGGCAAACCAATTTGGATATTATATTGCTTATATCGGAATTGAAACAAAAACAACTCGCATGATCCTCAGAAATGCATGGGAAAGGCGTAAAGGATCACCAGTACCGCCACGAATCGGGCTGCAGATTATTCGTCAGATGCCATATTGGTGCAAATCGCCGCACTCCTTCTCGAACTCTCCTCTTAGGTAAAACTCGCAGTCGGTGCTCGGGGGCATAACCGCAGGATGAGTTCGCAAGCTCTCAAATAATCATACGCGTTTGCGCTGGGGTCCTTTGCGTGATACCGATTCACTCGGGATTCGACAATTTCTGCGACCTCCGAACAGTACATGGCCAACGTGCGCGTCGCACGACGTACGTGCACAATTCAATTAACTTCTCGGGCCCCTTTCCTTTTGATTACATCACCAACTTCAGACTGGTCACAGTCTTCTGATCCAGAACTGTTTCCCATCAGGGGCTCGAACTTGGCCTCACCAGGAGAATGATATGCTTTTCTGGTCCTATTTGCTGCTGTGCGGAAGAATAGCTCGTTCAACACATCATCAACGGGTGGCACCACTGGCGGGTGAGATGTCACCAATATCGTTTCCAAGCTGTTTAACCGTGCATTTTCTTGAGCGTCAAATTCGGATACCGTATTTGTAAAAACCGGGCTTGGACTGCGAGAGTTCGTCAACTGTGATGAGTATGTCACCGGATCCACCGTATGCTTGTCTCTCATCTCATCGATGTTGCGAAATATCGTGTCAATGCGTGTTTGAAAACCTCTGATGCTCGAAAACAGAATATGCTGCGATACGTTGACGTCGTGCACCGCCGAGTGCATTTGACCCATCGACTGCTGCATACTCTCGTACGCGCGCATGTTGGCATCGGCCTTCTTCTCCAGGTCGGTCAATGTGCTGTAAGTGTTGTCGGCCATTCTCCTTCGTTCCCGACGTCGTTGTGCATCGGATTCGGGTTCTCACTGACGTTGTCCTTATTTTTCGAAGGCTGACTCTTCGGTCCGGTTGCACGCTATCGCGACATGGCAGGTCCTCGTTCTCCTCCTCCTCGTCCCCGTCCTCCTCCTCTTCCTCCTCCTCCGCCTCCTCCTCCATCACCCTTCCCCCGTGTCGTGCGGGTCGGCGCTACAACGCACGTGCGCATCTCAACGTGCACCGCACAATGGTTCAGTGAATCAGTCAACTTGGTTCTCGGGCGGCCAATTTTGCTGGAGCCTCCTGGACGCAGAGAAGGAATATTTAGGATGGTGCGGGCGGACTCGGAGGGAGTCGTAGATTCCAGCGGTGCTTTTCCCATGATGAGTTCGTTCCAAGTCCGATGGAACAAGTATTTCCTGTGGAATCCTGAGGCACCCCATTATGTCATATTCCTTTTGAAAAATTCTATATGCAACAGTGGTGCTATGTTGCACACTGTTGCTCTGGTACACACAGGCGCCGTGGTGCACACAGGCGCTGTAGTGCACGCAAGTATTGTGGTGCACGCTGGTGTTGTGTTGCACGCGGCTGGCGCTGCGGTGCACGCAGGCACTGTGGTGTACACAAACGCTGTGGTGCAGATCGCCACCTACATGCTGTTGCTACCCGTCCTCGGTCATTCCTGGGCATTCCCAGGCGCCGCCGTCGCGAAACGTGACGTCATCGGCCCCCTCCACCCCCACCTGCCCCAAATGATTGCCGTCACAGGCCCAGAAGAAGATAGAAAAAAAAGGCTCCAGCCGCGCGTCCGCGCGCACGACGACGATGAGCGACGAGCGACGAGCGACGAGCCACGAGCCACGAGCGACGACGACGACGACGACGACAACTGCGGACCAGAGTCCTATGCGGAGTCCTATGCGGATCCCTATGCGTACGGCGGCAATGCCCGGAGCGCACGGGGGGGGGGAGCGTTACGTCATAGGGGGCGAGGCGGGGGCCATGGTGCGCGTCATGCCCCAAGCAATAAAGAAACATCTCTTGTGTTGCAAGAGAGTGAAAGAGAGAGAGAGAGAACAGACGGACAGAAGAAGAGATAGACGGGGAGAGAGAGAGAGAGAGAGAGAGCGAGAGGGAGTCACTAGCGAGTCTACCCGACCCTCTATCCCTCACCCCCTTACCCCTCAACTCCTCCAGTCATCCTTCACCTCCCCTGCTTCTCCCGGTTACCCTCCCTCTCTAGACTCTCCCCTGGTTCCCTCTTCTCCCCCTCCCTCCATCCCCTCCATCCTTCCATCCCCGCCCTCTCCCCGCGCTCCCTTCCTCCTCGGAGGCTCCAATAAATGTTCCCAGCCTAGGGTGTCCACAGACTTTCCGACTATTTTGGGGGCCCTGGGCTGGGCCTTGCGAGGGGTGCTCTGAATTGAGGGATGAAAAAACGACCCTACCCTGGGTTACGAGTGCGTGGTCTGTAAACCTGGGCCTACTCGGAAAGCCTCAGGACACCTTTGGCAAGGAAATTGGGGGCCGAAAAATGGCGGACGCGCCCTGCCGCTTGCATGAATAGGCCTCCCAACTCGCGAGGCCGCCCGCATGTCACGAACGCACGCATCATGCGCTATCCTGAAACCGATGCATATTTGCAGGCGTTTTTTTTGTGTCCTGGGTTTCGACACTTGGCCGAAGAGCGGGGGAGGTGGGAGGGTATGGGTCTGGTGTGCTTAGTTCAGGGGGGCGTAAGACCCGGTACAGGGGACTCGGAAATCCCCGACGAGTTCGTCAAAAAAATTGCGAGGCCGAGCCTGCATTTTGACGAGGCCTCCCGCTGCAGACATCCCACGAAACTCCTACTCGTCAAAATCCGAGTCGCGGTCGTCAAAAAACGATGGCGAAACCGAGTCCTGGCAAAACCGGGTCTTACGCTCCCCCGATTAGTCGGTCGGGCGTGTCCCCCTGCAGGCGGATTTTGGGCGAAAAATTGAAAATACCCCCCCAAAAAAACACACCAAAATAGTCGAAAATAGTGAACAAATCCCCTGACTACTCTTTGAGTACATTTGAATATTCCCCCATGTAGAGTGACAGGCCCGACTTAACAGTAGACTGGGGGGAAAGGTCCTGAACAGTCGCCAAAAGCAGCCAAGATCTGGTCTATGGGGGGCAGAGGAGGGGGTGATGCCAGGGGGCCGCGCCGATCGGCGAAACAACGAATAAAAAAACGTCGACTGTGTGTACTCGGACGTTTTGGTTTCGCTCCTGATCTGACAGCATCCTTCCCCTGCTGCCGGCCTCCCAGATGGGGTCCGAACTGACGGGGCCGGAGGATCGCGCCGCATCGGCGACATCGGCGATGCATCGGCGACGCCAGCGTTCGGTGGCAACTCACGGGAGCCTCCCATACCATCTTGTCGACTCTTACGAATCGACGCTAATCGATGCCAGCTCGGCGCTAGTCGACGCCGAATCGACGCTAATCGACGTTTCTTCGACGCTAAAGACGGAATTGAGAGGCTACACCAGGTTCCCACGATTTACCACCGAACCAGCGTAGAGAAAATCAGCCTCCGCATCGAAAGGCATTGGCCATGCAACGGCGGTGCGGCGCGATATCCTCCGACCCCACCTGGGAGGCCCTGGACTCTGCGCTGGAAGAAGGAAAAACGCCATGAACATAAACTTTTGGAAGCTGCGCGTTGGACTTCTTGGACCTGCGCTGGACCCCCCCCTCCCTGGCGCGCTCCGCGCGCCAGGGGCGGCGCCGGAGGCGCCGCTGCGGGGGTCCAGCGCGGACCCAAGAAATCCAGCGCGGAACGCCACAAGTTTCTGTTCATGGCGTTTTGTCGGGGATGGACAGACCCCCCTTTAGCAAAACGTGGTTTAGTGAAAACGACCTGAGGCCAAAACCTGGCGGGCGCAAGCCTGGAAAATAACGGCCACGGCGCTCTTTCGAGAACCGAAAACGGACAATTCACTAATCGACGTGTCACTGTTGGGGGTTCTGTCCACCCCCGATTTTGTTGCTGTTCGATGCGCGCGGTTTTCGCGCGATGCGCTGAGCTGCCCCCGCGCCAGGCGAGGACCGGTGGGGCGGCCAAGCGCGAGGCCGCGCGCCCAGCCCCTGCCGCGCCCAAAGCCCCGCGCGCGCGCCCGGCGCGGCGGTGTCACGACCACGCGGACACCGCGCACGCCTGCCAGGGCCGCCCGAGGGATGAGTGGGACGCACGGATACATACCAATACCGCTACTGCAGGTTCGTGTCGTGTCGACCCTGGCGTTGGTTCCCAACACCGCGCTGGATCGTTCAACCTTGATCGATCGGCCGTCTCCGCAACGTCCGATCGTTCAACATCGACCGATTCTGGGCCGCCGTCGGCGTTCAACGTTGAACGTCGGCGGCGGGGTCGCCGCCGGTCGACACGACGCGAACCTACCGTACGCCGTTACAGAAGTTCGTCGCGCTTCATGAGAGCTTGAAGCTGGTATGGGTTTCGTGTCTCACTTCCGCGTGAGCGGGCGGGGGGAGTTTGGCCACCGTCCCGACCGCGCCGAGCTGGCCCCCCCTTCCCCCTAGAATCCGAGCGGACTGGGTCAAAAGCGGTCGGATCAAAGATCCGGGATTTGCAAATGGGATTTTATTCCTTACACTACTAGTATAGTTTAAACCCCGACGTAAAATCACACGGTTTTAGAAGTACCACCGGGCGGGATTTGCCCTTGCTTATGCAAGATGATCGAAGCTCAATTTATGACGAACATTTTGTAACGCCGATGAGGGATTCACTACGGCGACGCATCATCATTCACCCCATCCATCTCATCGCACGCAACCCTGCGCATCATCACGCCAGATTTCCAAGCGTTCGATGCTCGCCGCGCGGTGTCTGAAATACCGCGAGGGATCCACGACGGCGACGCATCATCATTCACCCCATCCATCTCATCGCACGCAACCCTGCGCATCATCACGCCAGATTTCCAGGGGTTCGAAACTCGCCGCGCGGTGTCTGAAATACCGCTACCCCGTTACAAAAGTTCGTCACGCTTCATGAGAGGTTGAAGACAATATGGGTTTCGTGTCTTACTTCCGCGTGAGCGGGCGGGGAGAGTTTGGCCACTGTCCCGACCGCGCCGAGCTGACCCCCCTTCCCCCCAAGAACCCTAGCAGACTGAGTCAAAAGCGGTCGGATCAAAGATCCGGGACTTTCAAATAGGATTTCATCCTTTACGATACTAGTATAGATTTGAAACGGAGACATTGAAAACCCCGACGTAAAACCACACGGTTTTAGAAGTACCACCGGGCGGGATTTGCCCTTGCTTATGCAAGATGATCGAAGCTCAATGTATGACGAAACTTTTGCATACGCCGATGTATATGCCCTCCCTGGAGGCGCGCGTCCGACCAGAACATAAAATACCCTTCTTGTAGTATATCGTTTCCCGAGCGGTGTGGCCAGAAAGCGCCCGCCACGATGCATATACTGTAATGGGGGGCGACGCACGTATAGTACGAAAATGTTCGGGTGGCGCCGATGCCAGGCCCCCCGGGGGATGAGCGGCGCGAGGGATGTCTTGTTCAGGTGGACGTACCCCAAAGATCCAACGCATGGAAAAAATCAAGACGAAGGTTCTTCACAACTTTCTGCCCCGAGGGGCCCTCGCCGGGCCCCGGGACTGTGAAAAAACGGCTCAGCATGAGAAACCGGTCCCGGGGAATGGGTCGGGACTTCCAGGGACCCCGCACTGAAAAAATCACAACATCGGATCTCGAGGTCCTGTTCTGGTGGACGGTACCCCTTCCCTCGATGGACTCGGGGGCCCGACGACCGGGCCCACGGAGGCCGCAGTCGAGGAAGACCACCGAGAGTGAAAACGTCGCGTCGCCGGAGATCTGGGCCATCGGCCCCCAGTGCCTCCTCCCTGCTCCCGCCCGAACCCCAACCCCCCCCCCGCTTAGAAATCGTGGAGGGGGGCGTCGGACTCACATGTGGTCACCGATCCTCCCCGCTCCCGCCCGGCGCGGCGCGGCGCGCCAGTAGCGCCGCCGCCGCGCCGCCCACGCCGATGGCCGGCAGCAGGCGCCAGGGCGGCTTGCCCGCGGGCCCGCCGTGGTGGGCCTCCGCGGGCAGCAGCGCGAACGGAAGCCGCCTGTGGGCTTGCGGGGGGGGGGGGGGCGCAGCGGCCGCTTTGATTTTGAAAAAAACGAAGAATAATCAAAAAACAACCTCCCAAATGATGATGAATAGTAGGAAGATCGTCTCCCGGCTATTTCTTTACTGTTTTCCAATACTCCTCCTGAGGAGGGACAGGCCCGACTTAAGACTAGCTTTCGAATTTGACCGAGGCCGTGAAAGAGATGACCGACGACGACGAAGACGACGACGACGTCGACGACGACGGCGGCGACGGCGACGGCAACGACATCGACGATGACGACCATCGCCCCCACCGCCGAGGCCGCAACAGCGAAGAGCGAGCGAGATCCCTGAGGGGAAAAGTGCAGCAAGGAGAGCGCGGTCGGGAGGCGAGTGCGATCCCCCTTTGAAGAACGGCCTGACGTCGGAGGCCGATGAGGAGGAGGAGAACGGGAGGCCGGGAGCAGGGAGTGGAGCATCGAGCGGGGAAACAACAGTAGACAGGGAGGATGGCTGGCACGGAGAATCAAGGGAAGAGGAAGAGGAAGAGGAGCATGAGCAGGACAGGAGGCGGCGGGGGCGGCGGAGGGAGGATGCAGGGAGGGAGAGAAGAGGAAGAGGAAGGAGGGAGGGAGGGGCGGCGGAGGCAGGATGCGGAGGGGTGGATGAAAGAAGGCGAACATCCGCAGACCCTGTCGGCGTGTGAGAAGCTTCTCCGTTCGAGGGTCCTCGCCGTCATTCGTTCATCGTCGTCTCTGTCGTCCTCTTCCCTTCGCTTTCCTTTCCCTGTGGCCGTCGCCGCTCCTCTATACTTTCCTGGGTTATCCTCCGCAAGCGCGTCACACAAAGCGAACTCGAACAACGTCGTCATATTTTCGAAAACAACTGTTCCCTTTGATCCCTCCCTCGCCGAGAACAGGGGGGGTCCCAGGTCAGATACGCTTCCCTTCGGTGGGCTAAGAAAACCTCCCGATGTCGTCATAAGCTCGCAGGGGAGCCCCTCCCCTTTGTTTCCTCCCCCGCCGGGGAGGGATCCTGGGTCAGATACGCTCCCCGTCCGTGGGCTTGAAAAGTTCCCAATGTCGTCGTCAAGTCGCAGGGAAGCCCCTTCCCTTGGATCCTTCCCCCGCCGAGAAAGGGGGCGTCCCTGGCCCGCACCCGAAGGGGTCATGGGTCCGGACCCGGAGGTCCCAGGTCAGATACGCTTCCTCTCCGCGGGCTCCAAAACCCCCCAATTTCGTCATGGTCTCCACAGGCCCCGCAGTGTCGCCATAGACTCGAGGGAATCAGATACGGTTCCCCTCCGTGGGCTCAAAAACCTCCCCATGTCGTCATAGTCTCGCATGGAAGCCCTAGGGGGCGGATGGTTCCAGGTCCGGACCTGGGGAGTTCCAGGTCAGATGCGCTTCCCCCCCGGGGCTCAAAAACCTCGCCATGTCGTCATAGACTCGAAAAGGTCCTTCCTTTTGACCCCTCCCCCGCCGGGAAGGGCAGGGAACCCAGGTCCAGACCGAGGGGTCTGGGTCAGGTACGCTTCCCCTCCGTGGGCTCCCGGGCCGCACAAAAATTCCTCACGCGGCAGCGCCGCATGGAGCGCGCGGGGCGGCCGGGCTGCGGGGCAGCCCCTGGCAGCGGCGCGGGGCGGCGGCGCCGCGGGCGCACCCAGCAAGCGGGGGGGGGGAGCAGCGGGTGGCAGGGGGACCAGGGCGCCCAGGCGGGGGGGCAGTGAGGGGGGCGCCAGGGGCGCACAGCGGCGGGCGGAGCAGGCCAGCACGGTGCAGCAGGCGGTGTGGGGATCGCCGGGAGGCAAGACGGCAAGGCCGTGCGGGGCGGGCGACAAAACGGCGGAGCGCCACTGGGCACTGGGCGGTGCCAGCCAAGCAGGGGCGAAAAGGCTCAGGGGCGGGGACGGAGAAGCAGTAGCCGTCCCAAGGCCGGTGCACGCATCACATCCAGGGAGAGGGCGGCGCCACGTGCAAGTGGAGCACGGGCGTGAGTAGCTGCGGAGCCTCATGAACCAGATCCGTGACTGCCATCCCGATGTCGCGTGGCCTCGCAAGAGAATTGGCCGCGTGGTTGCTCTGCTCGCCAAGACATCGGCGACGGGAGGATGAACGATGCTGCTTCACCCGGCTGCCGCGAGGAGGAAGAGGAGGAGGAGGAGGAGGAGGAGGAGGAGGAGGAGGACAAGGAAAGGACAAGGACAAGGACAAGGACAAGGACAAGGACAAGGACAAGGACAAGGACGTCGATGGGAGAGGCTGAGTGAGGCAGGGGATGGGGGAGGGTGAGAAGAAGGAGGCAGTGGGGTAGGCGAAACAAGGCAAAAATTGCAGTGGAGGATGGGGAGAAAGGGGTAGGGGAGGATAGGGAAGCTGAGAGGGACGAGGAGAGAAAGAGACATCAGCGACAAGATCAGGAGGATGACGGGGTGGCTGGATGAGGAGGGGGGGACGTGGAAAGAAGAGGCGGAGGATGAGGAAGCAGAGGAGGAAGAGATGGCGAAAGACTCGAGACGATGGAAGGGTCAGACCAGAACCAGTGGAGCTCTGGCGCCGCCTCGCTTGCGCAGGCCGCGGTGACGCCGAGCGCCGCGCAGCAGCAGAACCTGGACCGCCGAACGGCGAGCGGCGCTGCGCAGCGCTGCGGCCGAGCGCTGCGGCCGAGCGCTGCGGTGCGCTGCGGTGCGCTGCGGAGCGCTGCGGAGCGCTGCGGAGAGCTGCGGAGCGCTGCGGGGGCGGCTGCGGGGCGGCTGCGGAGGCGCAGCCGGCGACCCGCGAGGCGCCGCAACGCCGCGCGCTACGCGTCGAGGTGCGCCACGCGCGCCACCGAGGGGCCGCCGCGGGAGACGGGCGGGGTCCTCCTCGCCGCGCCGCGCCGCCCGCGCGGCCGCAGACAGGCCGGCGATGGCGAGGGGGCCCCAGAGATCCAACGCGTTGAAAAGATCAAGACGGCGGTGTTTCGCAGTCTTCGGCCCTCGACGGGCCCCAGGAACGTCAAAAAACGACTCGGGATGAACAACCGGTCCTGGGGAATGGGTCGAGACTTCCGGGGACCCCGTGTTGAAAGAAGAATGACGACGTCGGATCTCTGGGGCTGGGACCCACACCGAGACAGCCAGCTTCTCCGTTCTCTTGCACTCCGCCTCTCTGGGCCCGATCTGGGCCCTGAAGCACTCGAGCAACGAGCCAGGGCGAGAAAAGCTGGGTCACAGAGGGATGATGTCGAGAGGCCCGCGAGGGCCGCGCCACAAACAGGCCGCGGCAGCGGACGCCCGGGTCTACGATCGACCGGCGGACCAGCGCCCCGACCGAGCACTGGCCGGCGGGCGGCCAGCCCCGGAGACGGCCAGAATTCCCCTCCGCCCCCCTCTCCTCCTCCCCTGCCTCGGCCCCCCAGACCCCAGACGCCACGGAGGGAGGAGGGAGGAGGGAGGAGGTACGGGGGAGGAGGGAGGGGGAGGGGGAGGGGAAGGGGGAATGGGGGAAGGGAGGAGGAGGAGCAGGAGGAGGAGGAGGAGGTTTTTGTTCCATGGCGTGGCCCCCAGAGGTCTGGGCCACTGCTCTAGAGCTGACTGCGCCTCCCGAAGATCGCTGCTCGACGGCCCGGAGGCCAGAAGTAGCGCAAAGTCTCCGTCGGGAGCTGAACTACAGCAGGGGCCCGATCACAAGAAACCTTCCACAAGAAACCCAACCCTGAGACCCCAGGACGTCCATGGATTTTTGGCGAGGGAACGTCACGCTTTTCATCGCAAGACCATCGAAACCCAAAAAACCCAAGAAACCCAGGCCACACTGGAGGCAAGCAAGGTGTTTCTTGGCGTGGGCCTCCACTGTATGCGAGTGTATTTCGACGCTTGGGGTTTTGGCAGCATGGAGTGTCTGCACCTTCACACGGCAAGGCAAACGTTTCGCAGTTAGCCTCACGTCAGCTGCTGACACTCGTGAAGAACAAGAGTGCCAAGCAAAGATCATCAACATCACGTCTTGGTCATGGGTGGATCATTGCGGACATCTGTCACAAAACGATGGCTTCGATTGCCACTCTTCCGTCACGCACCTCAACAGATACGGGCTCGGAACCACCCTCCTCCAACCAATGAATGACTGGCATAGCGAGAGTTGTGTCGCGCCTCATCCTGGCCGATAGCCCAAGTGAGGTCTGCCTGGTCGTTTGTGGGGCAACTTCCTTCTTGCCGAACGGTATCAGAGCGCGTCCGAGTAAACGCAATGCAGCGTTCCCTTCGCCCTTCAAGCCCTCCTCGATCGCCGCCTGTCGCATCCGAGGTGCATCCCGCCTCAAGTCAAGACTGTGCCCGGGAAGGCTCAAACTCAGGCCACCACTGCGATCCAATGTGGAATTTGGTTTCACTGCCCCGAGGGCGACTGAATTCTGGGCATGCAATAGTTTTCCTCTTGTGCGCGGATGGCTACGCGCAGGAGGTGGGGTGGTTCACCATGCACAAGCAACTCCAAACACATATTCGCAAATGATCCGACAGAAGCATGCTCCGCGAGCCCAGCCGACCACCAGCGCTCACGATCCGACGCCGAAGCGTTTTGAATAGCCCGCCGTGCGTCGCCAATAGGAGCAGGTAGACGATGCTCGATTGCGAAGGACCCCGTGGTTTACGGAAAAAAATCGCTCGGGTACCCAGCCAGGCGCATCGCTTCTGAGACGAGCACTCGCTGCATCCAATGTTTTTAAAAGCTCGTGGTATTGACAGGACCGCTCGTGCACTCTGCATCACCCCAGACACAATTACTGTCAAGGTCCCCCTGGATGACAGCATCGCTGGATTATTCCGGCAAAGCAACCTAACAGCGATGTGTTGGAGCATATCTGGAAACATTGCCTGTGGTATTCATGTAAGAGTGCTGTTGTAGAATTCTGGTGTCCTCGCAGCCGCATTCGGATTCGCAGTGGCAGTCGCAGAGGCAACATCAGCGGCAGTCGCAATGGCACTGCCAGTAGTTGCAGTAGCAATAGCTACACTAGCAGCAGCGACAGCAGCAGCAGCAGTAATAGTAACACTAGTAGTAACAGTAGATGTAGTAGTGATGGTACGAATGGTGACAGTGAAGTAGTAGTTGTAGCGTGTGGAGTGAACGTGTGGGAGTGATGGGAGCAGCGGTAGTAGCAGTAGAAACACTGCTTTCGATAACGGCATATCCAAAGGAGATCTCCGTATAAATGCATCGAGGTATAAACAAGACACTGTTTTTCAACGGACGTAGGTCCAAACGAGACACTGCTATCAACGGGTTGAGCCTCAGACGAGACACTCGCATCAATGAATGTAGCTCCAAAACAGGCACTCCCATGAATGGATTTAGTGTGATGTCGTCGTAGTAGTAGTAGTAGTAGGAAATTAAATAGTAGTAGCAGTAGTAGTAGTAGTAGTAGTAGTCGTAGTAGTAGTAGTAGTAGTAGTAGTAGTAGTAGTGGTGGTGGTGGTAGTAGTAGTAGTAGTAGTAGTAGTAGTAGTAGTAGTAGTAGTAATAGTAGTAGTAGTAGTAGTAATAGTAGTAGTAGTAGTAGTAGTAGTCGTAGTAGTCGTAGTAGTAGTAGTAGTAGTAGTAGTAGTAGTAGTAGTAGTAGTAGTAGTAGTAGTAGTGTAGTAGTAGTAGTAGTAGTAGCAGTAGTAGTAGTAGTGGAAGTAGTAGTAGTAGTAGTAGTAGTAGTAGTAGTAGTAGTGGTAGTAGTAGTAGTAGTAGTAGTAGTAATAGTAGTAGTAGTAGTATGGGCACGGACCCGTAAGAACTGAGTCTCCAGCGGGGTGCTCGGCGAAGCCATTGATGATGATGATGTTATGATTGAAGAGACACTGCCGACCGCCGTAGCATCGACGCGTCTAGAAAAGCAACTGCAGGGTGAGAAGCACCGCAGGCAAAAAGTGATTCAGTTGCAGCGGCGAGTGAAGCCGCCGTGGGGGCTCGTCGACAGCCGCGGCACTACCTTCGGCGCTCAGTCCTGCACCCGCTGGATCACGTTATTCTTGTGCTGAAATCAAAACTTTGTGGCGGTACTCACAAGAGCAATGGCAGGCTGGGAAGCGCTGCGGGCCCAAGTGAGTAATCCCGCACAAGCAGTTGCAACAGCAACTGAGGGCTGAGAAGCACCGCGGGCGAATGCGAGTCAGCGGGGACTGTGAAATGAGAGACTTGAGGCAAACATCGCTGGCTGACTGCAAGACGAATCCGAATTCGCCAAGCGAGCAGCGAAAAAGCCTAAGGCACGCGAGGTGCAGCAAGCTGAGAAGCGTCGCTGGCAAGACAGCAGCATCTCATGTCAAGCTTTCTCCTGACGGGTGGCCTTCGAGGATTCTGCACTTCTTGGCTGAGTCGGGCGTCGTACTCCACGCATTCATCCGCTTGTGCTCACCAGATTGCTGAAGCTCTGTGCGCATGCCCAGTGTCCTCAATTTCTTGATGAAGTACTGCGCCTCTGTCACTGCGCCCTCGTCGATGTGGGTTACGTTGTGCACCGTGATAGCATATTGTGAACAGCCTGTAATGAGCAACAGGCAGACTCTGTGCTTTGCTCTGTTGGGCGGGTCCATTTTGAAAAAGCAAGTTGTCTACGGAGCAATAGCCGTGAATGGTCACCGCGTGTGAATTCTCATCGTCAGAGGCGTCCGTCACACCTGGTGTAGACACGAGGAAGCCACTCGCAGTGGACACGCATCGCGACTTCTGTGTGGTGCGAACAAGAGCCAATGCCAAGTGACAGTTCCGGGCAAGCTGAGAAGCGCTACCTGCGCCACTCGCCGGGGGATACTCCACGCGCATGCTGTAGAAGGGGCAAGGACGTATCTCAGAGAGGTGTGCTGCGAGCATGGCATCCTGGCTCTCGCAGCACTGCTTCAGGATCTCCAAGACGACATTGTAAGAGGTATTGGGAGCGTGCGCTAACTGGAGCGGGGATGCTGCAACCACAGTCGTGTTGATCAAAGTAAGCTCAAGCGTGTCATCGTCTGATCCCGCAGCCACATTGCGCACGCGTCGTATTATGCGACAACTGCCCAAAGGAGGGAAGGAGATAGCTCTCTCATCGTGGACCTTTTGGAACTCGGCCACGGCATCAATGCCACTCAACGCGAAGGCTCCCGCGTGGGAGACGGCAACTTTGCAAGAGCCACTGAAAACGCGGGCAGTAGTGGTGAAGAATACGCGCTGACCTTTGCCCTCGACCACAGAGTCGCCGGGCTCCAGCTCCTCGAGCCTCATCCCGTTCACCTGCAACAAGTGCGGCAAGGTTGCGGTCGGGTCTTCCGACGCCATCGCCAGAAGGGCACAGCAGGACAAGAGCGCCTCCCCGGTGAGAACTTGTGAAGCGTGGTCTGGGCCCCATGTGACCTCATGGGCGGTTGTCAGCTGCTCCCGGTCCTGCGCGAAGTGCTCTTGCGCCGCCAGGTCTTTGAGCTGGGTAATTCTGGGACAAGAGCATGCGTCATCCACCACGCGATCCTGCGACAGGTTCAGCTCCAAGTTGCCCTCGGATTTGGCGGCCACGTTGAGGAACAGCAGCGGCTCGCCTTTGCGTGACCTACATTTCTCGATGTTGGCGTCTCCCCAGACAGCAACCGCAGCCTCCGCGGTCTTGGAGTGTTTCGTCTGGGCCCCGTCAACCAGGTGTACATTTGCCACTGGACCGTGGCCCACGGGAGTGCGCGTGTCTGAAACGGAATGAACCACTGCCATGACGTCGAAGCAGCGACGCGACTTGATGTTCATCATGTCTGCCACAGTGGTCAGTGGAGCCGGCACCGATGCCAAGGAGGTCTCCTCCTGAGAGCTCTGGAGAACAAAGTGCACGTTGTGCACTTGAGATCGACCACGACTCGAACAGACCTGTTGACATAAGCGTCATGCCGCTGGCCGCCCAGGCCAAGCTTGGAGAGTTCCCACGCTGTGAGCGGGAGGAATTTCTCAAGAGCAGCCTTCACTTCTGATGCAGTTCCTTTGAGGGTCGCCGCGCAAGAGTGCTCGGAGTTCGTGCCAAGTTGAACGCACGTGAATCGTATCGCATAGATCTGCTGGCCATTGCGCCTGCTCTTGTACGAGTATTTGATCTCCCTGGGCACGTACACCCGGACCAGGAAGTCTTGGGTTATAGCACTGCTCTTCGTGAGACTTCCCAGTGGGGACGTTGGCTGCTCTGCGGTAGTAGCCATGGTAGGCCACCTTCAGGAACACTGTGGCGGGCGCAGCGACACAGGCTGAGTAGCAACGCGCAGAGCACGGTGACACAGGCGTTGAGCTACTCGGTCTTCTGTTTCCGCTTGAACTCCTCGGCATCCGTCTGCTGATCAGAACAGCCCAGGGCCCGTTGTTCATCCAAAACGTCTTTGGGGATGCGGTCGCGATGGTCCGAGAAACGTTTGGCCAACTTGTTTTCGGCCCGTTCTTGTTCGAACGTTATTTTATTTCGCTTCGGTATCCGGTCGAACTGCTTCACGTGCTCGACGAGCGTTTGCAGAGGACCGCTCAATGCAGCACGCTGAGGAGCAGCGCTCTTCACTGCCGGAGTCTGAGGAGCACCGCTGTTCAATGCAGCAGGCTCAGGAGCACCGCCGCCAGACCGAGAACTACCAGCATGTCCTGGCATTAAGGTGTGCAGTAGGCGCTGCGCAGTTCCTTTGAAAGGGAATCTTCGAAAGCAGGGCTGTAGCCAAGAAGGCTACGGGGAGGCTGATGAAGATGATGAGTCTGTGACGCTGTGAGACCACAGACGCTTGATGATGACGATCTTGATAGTGCTGCTTCGAGGAGGGAAAGAAAGAAGGAGAGAGAGAGAGAGAGAGAGAGAGAGAGAGAGAGAGAGAGAGACAGAGAGAGAGAGAGAGATGGGATCGAGAGCTCCCGGAGGGGGGGTGTGCCCATCCGAGGGAACGGTGCACCCCCCCCCTCCTCAGTACTGGCGACGAGGATCAAGCTGTTTAGGGAAAGAAGAAGACCCCACCTCCCCCTATCCTCCCCCGCGGCCTGAGTGGACCACCCAGGCCTGCGGAGGACGTCATAAAGGGTCGGGTACCCAGTACAGAAATGAAGGGAGAAAGGGGAGGGAGGAAAGAGTAAGGAGCCTCCCTCGTCCTGCTCCTCCTGCTCCTCCTGCTCCTCCTGCTCCTCCTACTACTGCTACTACAAGTAGTAGATTCTGGCGGAAACGTCCAGTGCACGATGACGCCTGGGTTCGCCGTCTTGCCCTGCGCGATGACGAGCAGAGCAGGCCAGCAATCGGGCGGCGAGAAATATGACGGGGACATCCAATAAGCAAAATGTGGCCCGAAGAACACGAAGTGGCCTACAGTTGGCTCCGGGCATTCAACATGTAGCCTGGGAATGGAGTTCTGGGAAGTCGAAGAGCACGAAGTGGCCTACTGTTGGCTACGAGCATCAAAATTGCAGCCCGGGAATGGAGTTCTGGGAAGTCGAAGAGCACGAAGTGGCCTACAGTTGGCTCCAGGCATCCAAAATGTCGCCCGGGAATGGAGATCTGGGAAGTCGAAGAGCACGAACTGGCCTACAGTTGGCTCCGAGCATCCAAAATGTGGCCTGGGAATGGAATTCTGGGAAGTCGAAGAGCACGAAGTGGCCTACAGTTGGCTCCGAGCATCCAAAATGTGGCCCGGGAGTGGAGTTCTGGGAAATCGTAGAGCACGAAGTGGCCTACAATTGGCTTCGGGCATTCAAAATGTGGCCCGGGAATGGAGTTCTGGGAGGTCGAAGAGCACGAAGTGTGTGACTGTTTGCTTAAAACGAGCCCGGCCCTGAGCCCGGCCCTCGCTGTCCGGATGCCGCCCAGACCTCCCTTCTGAGTCATCAGATGCTCTTTTTTGACACCACTAGAAACCTATCAGTCTTCGCTGTTAGGTAAACATGCTCCCGTCACCGAAATTTTCGCTACAATACTTTTGCCGTCAACAACGTAGGGAGGACCGTCAACGAACAGCGCTGTCTCGTTATCACCACTGGCCGTGAAGGCAAAGGTCCTCAGAGTATGTTTCGTTTCCCCCGCACCCGCTAATACTGGCAACAACCTCAAAGGAAATGCAAATCCACACGACCCTTTGGGCACTGGTTCTTGAGACTGTTGCCCGCGCGAGATCCGGGTTGCATATTCGAAAAGTATTGAGGGGCGAGGGGCGTCGGCGGAAGTACAAAGTGCTTTTGGGTGCGCCTGGCCTGGGCTCTCCAAGATACGCTCCTGGGCGTCCGAGGTGCTCCAAGAGGGACTTGGGACATCGCAAAGTGAGCTTACGATTAGGTCGGGCATGTCCCCCTACAGGCGGATCTTGAAGGAAAAATGAAAAATAGGTCAAAAATGCCAAAGAATGGCCACACATGATCAAAATATCGTCCCCATACTATTGTTTGACTACTTTTGAATGTTCCTCATGTAGAGGACAGGCGCCACTTAAGCTTAAGAGGCTTCCAAGACGGCCCCAAGAGACAAGAGGTCCCAAGAGAAGCTCCGCGAGGCAAAACGGGGGGCCTCAGTCAACCGAACCGGCAAAGTTGTTCGACGTATTTTTCTTCCTGGGCTTCTGGACTTCAGATGGCTTCGGGAGCGGTCCAGAATCGTCAATGCCAGGACGGCCTGCAGGACCTCTGGAGAAGCCCTGGAGGCCCAAGCTGAGCCCGCACAAATGCCTAAGATAACGCCGAGAATGTGCTCAGACAGCACATGAGAGTCTCCTCAGGCCCGAGGCACTCCAACTAAAGAAGTCCCAAGAGGCCCCCTAGAAAGAGAGACCCCAGACAGCCGAACTTATCAAACACTCGATGAGTGTCATGTTTGAGCTTCGCTCTGGCTTGAGCTGGCACCTGGAGCGACTGGGAGGGCCCAGGAGCGCCCAAGATGGGCCAAGAGGACACCAAGAGAACTCTGGGATGGCCCAGGATGGCCGCCGGATGGGGCCCCGGAGGGCTCAGGAGAACCCCGAAGGCGGCGATGGTGACTAACAGGTTGCCGGGTCGACCAGCCAGTCGCCAAGGCAAGAGGTCGGCTCGGCGCAGGCAGCCGCGCACGAGAGCAGGCCGCCGAAGACTGCGGCCAGTGGCCGCGTCGCCGTCTGGGCCCAACTGCAAAGAGCCCGGGGGCGGCCCAGGAGGGCCGCCCAGAAGACGCCAAGATGACTGGAAGACGCTCGAAGGCCGCCCCCAAAGAGAGGGCCGGAAGGGCCCTGAAGAAGCATCGAGGGGCCCCGGGCAGACAGAGCCTCTCAGACATGTGGTGCGTCTCGGTGTCTGGTGCTTGCAGCACTACGTTTGACCTGCTCTAAAACGGGAACATACCTCAGACAGAGGTCCATCCTTTCTCCGGCCTCGTACTGCGCCGAACGAGACGGTCGCGCTGTCTATACACATATTCACCACGAATGCGTCTTCATATCTATCGGCATCGTGTCTCTAGAAATGCTTGTGGCTAGAAAGAGAAACTGGTATTTGGCTCCAGACATGGTTTTCCTCGAAGTAGATGTTGCCCTCCGATTCGGTGCTTCCCAAGCTTTTTTGTTTCAGATGCCCTCCGGAGAAACTGAGATGGCCTTGAGAAATCTACAGATCACCAGAGTATCTTCCCAAGGCAAGCCAAGGGCCAATGCGTCACCAAGACCCAGACATTCGACGTCGTATTCTTGTTCGAAGAAGTCGCCCCCAAAAAGTATAGACTCCAGGTCTGGACCCCTTCACCAGAAACAGCTTTTCACTGTGAGTGGTGCGTTGACGGTCCCAGGGCCCACTAAGGGCCTCCAGAATCAAAAAACTGTTCAAAGCTCTGGTCGATTTTGTCATGGCGCGAGGACGTCAAGGGAGAGCCTCCGAGGCTACAAAGAAATCCCGCAACGCAAAAACTTTACGCATTCGGACTTGCACCTCGCGAAATGAGCAGAATCAAACCAATGCCGTCAACAGCACGACTGTCAGGGAAATGCGAAAACCTCATGTTCATAATTATGGCACGGGCGACTGAAAATTGACTGCTTGGAAGGCGACGCGCCGTGAAGCACCATGAAAATTATACATCGAGCCAGCGTAGCAACGGACTCCGTTGGGCGCCATACAAAAACAAAAGTACTTTACGAAAGACTGTTGCGAATGCGATCGCATAGGGATTCACGCGCCAGCGCTGCGCGGAGGGCTCGGAGAAAGCAAGGAAAAAGAGATACCAGTGCCGCCGAATCGGCACTGCCGCCACCGGTTATAGCAACAAAACAGCTATGGTGTGATAGTGCAGCCCAGGACATCTGACGTGGCTATTTCCCCACCGCGCGGCTCCCATCCTGAGCCGTCTCCTGCAGCTCCGGGGTCTGGCATGCCGGACCCCTGCAAGGGGCGTGAGAAAGCCGACGTTGCGAAAGCGATGCAACATCGCGGCAAACGAAGACCGGAGCCCCAGACCAAGTCTTTCTGCAGTCCTTGTCCAGCTGGGCCGATGCGAGAATTGTCCTGGGCCCGAACCAGGGCGGAGACGCCCAGCGCGACAAGAATCGAACTGCCCAGAGGCTCCAGCTCTAGCCCCAGCGGCGCCTCAAACCAGAGCGGAGGCCTCCAGACGTTTGTCCAGGTCGCGGGCATCGGGCATTTGCACAGGTCCACCCCCATCATTGGGACGCAAGAGAACGTCCATACTAGCACGACTTGCAATTGTTACAGGCGCACCTGCGACCTGAGCATGTTGCACAGCAGTGTTAAGGTACATCGTTCCGCGGACGGTATGGCGAGAAAGTGCCCGCCACGGGCGTACACTGCAGGACTTCCGAGCGTGCGAGTCGCCCACGCCAGGCCCACGCAAGCACAGTATAAGTCCGCCGATCCTGTCGGCGTGTGTGAAAGGCTTTTCAGTTTTAGTCGTCGTCGTCGTCGTCGTCGCTCCCATTCCAAGCTTTTCAACCAAAGGAAAATCGAGCAACGCCGTAATCGGCCGAAGGAAAGCCCTTTTCCTTTGATCCCTCCCCCGCCCGGGGGAAGGGGGGTGCCCCCGGGGGGGAGGGGAGGGGCGTTCCGCACGCGGTGGGGGGGGGCCCTGGGGGGCTTGTGACCCCCCAGGGGAGGAGCACCCCTCCCTGGGAGGAACTGTCGGCTCCAGAGCGTCAGTATCGTCGTCGTCGTCATGGTCGTCATGACTGTCGAGGTCGTCGTCGTCGTCGTCGTCGTCGTCGTCCTCGTCGTCGTCGTCGTCCCACTTCAGGGTCGGCGGCACTTGCCGACAAATTTTCTCAATAATGGTATTTCATTGAAATACGTGTCCAGCGGACGACGACGACGACGACGACGAAAGGAACTTCGAGAAGGAAGCGAATGAAAAGTGGGAGCTGGCACGAGTAGACAAGAGCCATGACGACGACACAAGTGGAGAACGTAAGGATGATGGGGCAGAAAACAACGAGGAACAGGAAGATAATATAATGAAAGGATGCCGGCGACCACCGAACGAGAAAGACATGAGATGCAGCCTACACTTGAGTCTGGTGGGGAATCTGTCGGGGGAGACATCGGCCTGTCCCGACTCGTCAATTATGATTATTCGCGTTTTTGTGAAAGCCCGAAACGTTAAAACCAGCATACGCGCAGACAGCACGTTAACAATGTTTTAAGGCATGCTACGCTTGAACAATATAGTTTTAACTGGTGTCTGTCCGAGGACAGCTCCCGCAAACAAATCCATCGAGACAGTGTTACAGGTAATGCGGGCGGCCGATATGAAATCAGGGAGAGACAACTTCCAGCCGAAACGTCACACTGCTTGCACAGCTGTGACATCAGGGCATGGGCCCCAAACGATGCTTGCATGAGATATGCCAGATCTTTGAGGGCGCGCCGCTGGATCACCCAAACGGGGGGGGGGGGTCCAGGTGCCCCCCCCCCCTTCCCCGAGACGTCGTCGGCGGACCCCCAACCCCCTTCCCGCTCCATCGTCGGCGGGCCCCCGCCCCCTTTCCCGAGTTCCGTCGCTGGCGGACCCCCCTCCCCCTTTGAGCGTGAAATTCGGACCCCCGCCCTCCCCCCTTTCGCCACGCCGCCCCCTGGCTCCGCGACCCGATACCTACCACACCGAACCCTCAACCTAATCCCTGCCCTGACCCCTGACCCCTGACCCAAAACCCTAACCCCTACCCTACGCCTAACCTTACCTTCTACCCAAACGCCTACCCTAACCCCTAATTCAAACCCTAATCCCCACCCTAACCCCTACCTAAACCTTAACCCCTACCCAAACCCTAACCCCTGATCCCAACCCGGACCCCTACCCGAACCCTAACCCTAACCCCTACCCCTAACCCGAACCCTAGCCCTTACCCCTAACCCTGGCCGCTAACCCTAGTCCCCGACCCTAGCCCTAAGACCGAACCATTGCCCTTAACCCTACTCTAGCCCCAAACCTTGATATTGATCCCTAACCCTTACCCTAAACCCAACCCCCTAAACCCTAACCCTAACCCCACGCCCTGCCCAAAACCCTAACCTTAACCTTAACCCCTACCCTAAACCCTAACCCTAACCCTACCCTTTTATCCTAATCCCTAACCCTGACCCCAATCCTTCACCCCAACCCTACGCCCTAACCCTAGCCCTTAAACTCGACCCGAAACCCTAACCGTAACCCGAATCCCGATTATTAACCCTAAGCCCTAACCGTAACCCCTCAGCCCCTACCCGAACCCTAACCTCTACCCTAACCCCCACCCTAAACCCGAACCCGCACCCCTACCCTAAACACTAGCCCGGACCTAACCCCGAATCCTAACCCTAACCCCTACCCTAACCCTAACCGAACCTCAACCCCAAACCCTCACACCGAACCCCGAAAGTTAACCCTAACCCTAACCCCGAACCTTAAGACTAAACCCTAACCCTAGCCCCGAATCCCCATCCTGAAACCTACCCTAACCCTAGCCCCATACCGTGCACCCCCTACCCTAACACTTAACCCTAACCCTTACCCCGACCCTAAATGTTTAATCCTATAATTATTAAGCCCTGAATCCTGCAAAACCAGCTACATACGGGCACGTACGCTGTTACATACGGGTACATACGCACCGGCATGTAAACCGGCGCCATCCCTTGCAACAAAATATGTTGTCCTGATCACGCGTGCAGAATCCATTGCGATTTACACTGCAAATGCGCCTCCGCGGACGAAAACCCTTGCAATTGATTGCAAAATTATTATTTCCTGATCATGCCTCCATACACCTACGAGAGTTTCCTTACCAAGTGCGCCGCTGTCTCAGAATTATGTGTTTTACAATACGAATTCCACTTCAGGCGCTCTCAACGTTCCCAGGCGTTCCCAAGCGCTCCCAGGCGCTTCCAAGTGTTCCAGGCGCTCCCAAGCGCTCCCAAGCGCTTCCAGGTGTTCCAGGCGCTCCCGAACATTCCCAGTGCTTCCAGGCGCTCCCATGCGCCCCCAAGCGCTCCCAAGCTCTCCCAAGCGCGTCAGCCGCTTCCAATCGTTCCCAGGCGTTCCCAGGCGCACTCGGGCGCTCCCAAGCGGTCCCATGTGTAAACAAACGTTACCAAGCGTTCCCAGGCGCTCCCAGGCGCACCCCAAGCGCTCCCAGGCGCTCCCAAGTGTTTCCGCGCGTTCCGTCCCATGCGCTGCCAAGTACTCGCGTGCGTTCCGGGCGCTCGCAGCGCTCGCAATCGTTCCGAAGCGTTCCTGGCGCTCCCAGGCGCTCCAGGCGCGTCCAAGCGGTCCGAGGCGTTCCCAGGCGTTCCCCAAGTTTCCCAAGCGCCCCCACTCGCCCCCATGCGTTCCCAAGCGCTCCCATTCCTCGTGCTTACAACGAGGGGAGAGATGATTTTTATGGTAGGGTGGCTTGCGGGTGGGAGTGGCGGCCACCGCAGGTGGGTTCCAAGGCAAGAGGGGACCAGCTGCGGCTGAGCTTGTAAACCCTAACCCTAACACCTAGTCCCTAATCCGAACCCTTACCCGAACCTTCACCCCTACCTCAACCCCAGCCCCATACACCCCCTCCGTATACCCTCACCCTAACCCTAACACCGACCCTAAACCTGAACCCTACCCTTGACGCCTAACCCTAGCCCCACAACCCTAACCCTAACTGGAATCCCTGACCCGAACCCAAAAAACTAACCTTGCCCCCATAAAACCCTACCTACCCTAACCCCCAACCCTGACCCCCACCTCTAACCCTTATCCTCACTTCCTATGATTAAACGCCCCCACATCCCCGCCCAGCCGGCCGATAGCAATCCCGCCGTCCGAACTGTCAAAAAAAACAATACACACTCAATATTTTCCTCGCCAACATGTCGGCGGGTTGCGAAACGTGCAAAAATGGCGGAACGAACATCGCTCGGGCAAACCTAAGCGGGCGGTCGCGTCCCACCCATCAAAAAACAATACAAAGTCAACGCTGTTCTCGTCAACGTGGCTCTTCTTGTAATCGACGCTGCGAACAATATAACAAGAATGGGACGCGGCGCGCATCGCGCGCGGACGCCTGGCCAAGCCTACGCGGGACCCCCGTCCTACCTGCCAAAAACACCGCAATGTCGACATTTTTCTTGCCAAACTGCATTTTCTCCTCGTCGCCGCTGCGAATCGCGCAGCGGGAATGGGACGCGGCGCACATCGCACGGGGGCGCCTGCTCGTCAACATGGACTTTCTTGTCGTCGACGCTGCGGCCCGTCGGGTTGAGGAGCTGGGCGGGCGGCGAGTCAGAATGCCTCAAGCAAGTGCGGTTCAAGCAAGTGCCACCAGAGACCCCCGAGAAGTCGACAAAAAAGTCCAGGAGGTCCTGGGGGCAACACGAATATGAATTTCCATTTGTTTGAAGGACTGTGAGGTTAGCACCTACTTGCGTCGGCAATGTTCCAACCCGGAAGATATATCCAAGAGGCCCTCAGGCGCATGCCAGAAAGCTCGCAGGACGCCCCGCGAATTCCCAAGAGGCAGTCTCATATTCCCCTCAGTTTCTCCCTCCCTCCCTCTCTCCCTCCCCTCCTCCTGCTCCTCCTGCTCCTCCTCCTCCTCCTCCTCATCCTCCTCCTCCTTCTACTCCTCCTCCTCCTACTCCTCCTCCTCCCCCTCCTCCGCGCGCGGCAGGAGCGAAACGATTGGCGGCGCAACGAGCGTGGCTGGAATGAGGTGCGGCGCAATTCGCGCGCTGGACATGTTGTCGCCGACGATGCAACATGAGAGGCCGGAGCGGAGCGCGGCGTACATCGCGCGAGGTCTTGTTTCTCGTCGACGTTGCTCAACGCGCGGCAGGAATAGGACGCAGCTCATGTCGCGCGCTGAACCTTTAGCCGCCCACGATATAGGATGAGCGACAGGCGTCGGACGCGATGCACTTGTTTCTTATGTCCCCCCCCCCCCCCTGCCTGGCCAAAGGGGGAAGGGGGGCGGGGTCCGAAATCGCCCCCTCCGTCGCCAGCGCCAAGGGGGGAGGTCCGAAAAGCCCCCCCCCCCCGCCCCCCCCCCTGGAAGGGAGGGAGGGGGGGTTCTGGGAGCCCCCCCATGTCAATCACGAGGTGATCCACTGACGCTCTTTCCAAAGATTCCCCTCACGCACGCGAAGTCCAACGAAGGCACGTGCAAACGCAGCGTTGCTCTCCGCGCAGTCATTGCAAGCCAGGAGCGATACGTCGCGGCGGCAAGACATCTCTCTGCCCTGAGCAGACTGGAGCCTGCGACCCAGCAAACCTGAAGCACTCGACTGGTCACAGAAGCTCGAACACCTGCGACGTGACAGGGGGGCACAGGCGGGGCGGGCTGGCCCCGAGGGCTCGAGCCCACAAGACCGAGGGCAAGAAAAAATGGCGCACAGAATACGCAATCAATCAGCGCGGGGCCCATGAGTCGAACTGCAGATGCCACGGCCGCTACGCAGACGAGAGCATCTTGATAGATCAGCACGCACGCTCAGAATATTGGTTCGCTTGCGCCATGGCATACCGAATCCAAGGAAATCAATTAGAGTGGCCCGCGCGGGGCCGAGGCGGCAGGCGGCAGCCAGAGCAGGACAAAGCCGAATTATGCTGGCCGCTGGGTTCTCCAGCGCACAAGGAACAATGAGACGAGAGTAAAGCCTCGGGCAGACGCCGAGAAGTCAGGAGCGCACCACCTGCGCGAACCTTTTTCTCGGCCCCCCGGGAAACAGTCCGGAAGTCCCAGCGGCCAGGGGTCACTGCGAACGCGGGGGGGCCTTCCGCCTCGGCCTCGCGCGCGCGAGGAGATGGAGCACGGCCCGCCCACCCACGCGGAAATGGCCAGAGATCCCAACAACCTATCTGTTCATGATGACGACATTCTCTGAGCACATCTTGCCGCGGCAAGCTGACCGCCGCGCGGCATGTAGCGCGCAGACCCCGTCGGCCGACCTGCGCCCGCGCGCCTCGGTTTCTGCGCGCCCAGCGGGCTTCTGCGGCCGAGGCTGATGTCGAGGCTCGTTCCGGCATGCCGCACCTCGAGCTGCGTCGGAGGCCCCAGATCTTGAAGTCCCAGCACGAGGCCGCCTCGCCCGCGCTGGCTCCACCACTGCGGGCACGTGAACTCGAAAATCGGGCTTTCTGACTCGCGAGCCTACCGCGACAGCATCTGCAGGAACGGGGCCATGAAGTCGTGGTCTGGCAGGTCCAGCGGCCGAGAGTCGAGCCGCCCGTTGACCTCGGATGACTGACCGAGCTCCGCGGGGATTCGAAGGGCCACCGCCCACCTCGCGCGGCGCCCCCCCCCCCCCGCCCGCCAGAAGCGAGACAAACTGGCGCCCGCGAAGGCCGAGGGCCTCGCTCGGCCATGGGTAGAATACCACGCACTTCAGCACCGCCAACGCCATTCCCCCGGCAGCCTTCGCGGACGAGACAGTCGCACAGAATTCTTGAAGGCGCACATCGCCCCGGGGAGTCGGCAGCCTTCACGCGCCGGGACACTCCGAAGCCCAGCCGCGCAATTCCTGGCGAGCATCGGGCAGGCGGGCCCCCGCCCGGCGCCCCCACTGCGGACTGAAGCAGGCCGCGGACGCCAGGCGAGACCCCGGGCTAGAGTGCGAGCCCGAGGCAGCACGCGACGCCGCGCCGGCGCCATCGGCATGGCGGCGCCCAGCGAGCTGGCTCTCGACGACTCCGCGCCAGCATCGGATCAAATCTTGCTTCGCGCGCCCCCCGCCGCGCGCCCGGCGCTTCCCGCCGCGGACCAGGTCGGCGCGGGATGGCCCCCGTCCGCGGCGACGCCCGCCACGCTGGCCCGGGAGGGGCGCTGGGGCAACGCCGCGGGGCAGGAGCGCCACCTCCTCGCAGGGCAGCGCCGACGGGCGCTGGCAGCTCTCACCACGATGGAGAATCAGCGCGGCCCCCCCCGCTGGAGACCCACCCCAATGAGACCGAGCAACCAGACACGAGCGCCAGGGCTGCCCTGCGGCGAACCACGCGAAGCACCCCCGGCGCGGGCTCACGAACCCCGCCGAGGACCAGAACGGCGAACATCAGACACTGAGAATGAGAATGCGCGCACGCCACTGCAACCTGCCCCTGGGCATGCGACGCAGCCCCAAAAAGCGGCCCGCGCCTCCGAGAAGGGAATGCTTTCCGGGCGATCTCAAGCTTGCGACCTCATAGTCCTCCGGGAGCCTCCGACTAGGGAACAGGGCACGAAGCCAGCGACCCTGTCCAGCCGGGCGCAGTGGCCCACGCCCTCCGACACGCAAGTCCCCCCTTCTTTCCCGCCCAGCACTTTCGCCCCTTCACTGCGCCCCTGGGCCTGATCACGGGTCCCCTCTCGACCCTCCTTAGACACCCAGACCTCCGAGAAACGCACGGCGTGCCTGACTTCGGCCTCCTGGCCCGCGGCCTCGGCCGCCCCTAGACCCCACCCGGAAGCGTCGGCGGTCAGGGCGCGCGCGCAGGCAGGGGCGCGCAGGTTCCTCAACCAGGACCAGATGCTGTCGGGAGCCAACCAAAACGCACGTCGAACCACATCCCAGACCCCCGCGCCCCCCCCCCCCCGCGACGACGCCCGACGAGAGCGCGCGTCCCGCCCAAGACCGACGGGAGCGCTCGACGAAGAAGAAAAGACAAGTAGTTACCATGGCCCGCCAAGGCCCCCACCTGCCCCCCACTCAAATAGCGAATACGCAAAGCGTGCTGGAGTGCAGAACGAGATCTCAATACTCCTCTATTTTCCGATCACCACTGGACGGTCGCTCGAGTAGGGGCCCGATGACAAGCAGCTCCAGGAACTCCCTGACACCAGTTGAAGTCGCGCATCCATCCGAATTACAGCAACTTCGGCCTCGGGAAGATCCACGCGATCGGGCCAACGGAGGCCCCGTCGACAGCTCAAGAGACTCCTGCGCGGCCTGCTCTGCCCCGGCCGAAACCCAAAAACGGCGCGAGGGGCCCCGGCCTAGCTAGTCTTTCTCGCATGTAAGAAAAGCTTACTTCGAGCGCCGCATCGGCCGCGGATGCGAGCCTGGAAAAGAAAACGACCGGAAGCCCAGCGAGTTCTAGGCGGCTCCTGAATCTGACTAATCGACCCACGAGCGCATATCATTAGACGCTGGGCCCTGTTCTTCTCAGGGGCCGAAATACCCCTGAACTACAATCGCGCATCCCGCGTCGAGGCGAGCCTGGGCGACACGTTCACGCTCGCGAGGGCGGTGGGGGAGGGGGCCGAGGCATGGGCGCCTAGGAAAACCACTCGAGCTCATGCGATCGTTTGCCCGATCCTTCTGCGGGAGGAAGTCCCCAACAAACCCTCGGGCTTCAGCGCGGCCACCCCCCGCGAGGCCCCCCAGGCCCCAACGGGGCCCGCCCCTGAAGCTGGAAGGCCGAGACGGCGCATGCGCAAGGGCGCCTCAGCCGCTGGAACCCCCCGGCATCTGCGGGAGGCCTGCAGCTCTCGAAAGGCCCCCCAGCCCGCTAGGTCAGCGGGGGGGCCCCGCCACACTGGGCGCCAGTCCCCACGCGCCGCTTCACAGAGCACAACAGAGACCCCAGCCACCCCCACGCCGAGCACGCTCTGGAACGGACAAGTGCAGCACATCTCGCTGCGCCGCAAAACTAGCACGATCCTGTCGTAGACCATGCAAATCATAATGTGGGAAGGCCAGCAAGGCGGGGTCGCCCTATGGCCCTGGCTCATCACCCGCCATCCTTGCGCGAGAGGCTGGCGTGCCCCCGCGCCTCCCCCATCTGCTTGGTCACCGCAACGGCCAGTCACCTCCGAGACCCACTCTACATGCTCTTGCATATTATCACTTCCCCGACCAGGCGGTGCGAGCCCGAGAGGCACGCAGCCTCGTCCTGGCTGACACCCTACGCGCGCTCGTTCGCCTTGCCGCCCTTGCTCTTCTTCACGTAGCGAAACTCGATCACCTGGCAACGTCTCGAATGACCTCGAGCCCACCCAAAATCGGGGAGTCGACCTGATCGCACCCTCCGGAAAATGGAGAACCTCATCCCGTACTCGTACTCCTGAACGCCGAAGCCTGTGTCCGTGATTTCGATATGGGACACCCACCAGCGGCGATGGTCCATCGGACCGCCCTCTCGTTGGCCCACGAACCGTACACACCACAGCACCATCCTCGGGCCTGGCATGGGCCAGCGATTGAACTCCACCTGCTGGACCTGCATCGCCACCTCATGTCACCGACGCTATTTGACACCATGGCTGTTGTATTGCACGGTCACCAGACGGGCGTCTGCGCTCGAAGCGGCTGGAGCCTTGGCGGCTATGTAATCCGCTCGCGATTGGTCCGTGCCGAGCCGCTCTACGAAAACCAAGTCCCCCGAAGGACCAGCTGGCAGCAGCGCACGGCGTCCGTCAGAGGAGACAAGGGCGCTCGCGGTCATGGCCACCACGTTGCCCCACGTGGTCCCGAGCGCCGCGTCGGGCATCACTGCCGCCCAGCGACCCTCGGGCGCAGCAGGCACGCAGGCCCCGCGCTTGCTCGCGTGGGGGGGGTCGGTCCCGCGAACCTCCTCCTCGGGCGCGAGGTCGGGGGGCGCCAACAAGGGGAAACCGCCGGGGCCGCGTCGGCCCGCGGGCCCCGCACCGCCTTTGCCACTGGCGAGCGCGCCAGGCGGCAGCGACACACGGCCGCGGCGACGCTCCTCCGCCCCGGCAAGTCCCTCCGCCTGGTCCCGCAGCCTCTCCGGCTGCCGCCCGCGAGGGAAAGCGCCGAAGGCGTAGGTGTTGTCGTCCCCGATCTCAATCAACCGCCGAAAATCCGTCTCCCACGCAACCGCCGCGATGCTCGGGTTCCAGAAGGACTGGAAGTCCTCGATGTAGACGTCCCAGTCAGGCGTCAGGGTAACGTACCCGCCCTGATAGTACCGCAGGTGCGCCAAGATCAACAATTGGTGTCAGCGGCGAGGGCCTGGCACCGCGTACCTCACCCATGCCACGTCCTGCTCCCCCCGTGACGACATGGTCAATGTCGGTCGGGCTCGGCGTGCTCCTTGTCGCGGAGCTCCTCACGCACACGCTCAGCAGCCAGAACGTGCTCACGAGCATACTACCTACCAAGAAGCCCAGCACGAAGGCGATGCACCAGCCTGCCTGGCCTGCGCCCCGACGAGCACTCTCCTGCCGATTCGCACGGCGGGCAGGCAGCACCCTGCGGGCGCTGGGTGGCGTGGCACGCTGGACACTGCAGATTGGGGCACGGGGGGATTGCCAGGCAGCTGAAGGTCGGTTCTTCGCTGCCCACGTACAAGCGGCCTTTGTCACGTGCAACGCGGCCTGCTGCTTCGGAAACAGCCAAGTTCTCTTCCGATGGCAGCAAATCCTCAGGGAAAGTGGCCATGCCAAGCTCAGCAACCCCAGCTTGGCACCGGCGGGCGCCGAAGCAGCCACCCGTACGCCGCTTGCGACGTTCCGTAGACTACTGTCACCAGAAGATCCGATTCCATCCGCCACGCGTCCTGCGCGCGATCAGAGCCTCGAGCCCGTACGGGTTGAGGACACAAAAAGACAGCAAAATGAAGACGCAATCACATTCAACTCTTCAGAACGAGGTGAGAACGCATGCTGCACGGTCGGCCCTCCTAAACGAGCTGTGCTCAAAGCCAGAACGGTATCAAACTCATCTACCAATACTGTCTTAATCAAGAGGACACGCCTGCTGATCCTCCTCATTCTTCCCCTCCTCCTCCTACTACACCTGCTCCTCCTGCTTTCTACGTCTATTCACGTATCCTCCTCCTCCTCCTCCTACTCCTCCTCCTCATCATCATCTTACTCCTCCTCCTCCTCCTCCTCCTCCTCCTCATCCTCATCATCATCATCACCATCATCATCAGCATCATCATCATCATCGTCGTCATCATCATCATCATCATCAGCATCAGCATCAGCATCATCATCATCATCATCATCATCATCATCATCATCATCATCATCATCATCATCAGAATCGCCATCATCAGCATCATCATCGCCATCATCAGCATCATCATCAGCATCGTCAGCATCATCATCAGCATCACCGTCAACATCCTCATCAACATCAAACAACAGTTTCAACCTCCTAATAATCCTGCGTCCACACCCTACTCCTCGTCCTCTCCCTCCCCGTCCGTGCCCTCATTACCCTGCACCTACTCCTGCCTCCGATCCAGCCCCCCGTCGTGTCCCCCAAGGCCTCGCTCTGGCCCGCAGCATGAGCCCCAGCAGGTAAAGTACTCGCCACAGCCTGCTCGCCTTGCGCGGCCGCGCCCCTGTGTAGCACGGCGCCAACCTGCAAACGTCAACCTTGCGCAGAGGGCACCTGCACGCCACCACCACGCCTGACCAGGGTCACCGAGGCCAGGGAGTCGTACGGTCCCGGTCCTATCCTTAGCGTGCAGGTGGGAATACGCCTGGTCGCGCTAAGTGCTCTGCACTTGGCGTGTACCCTGCATGGTTGGTACTGAGCGTGCATATCGGAGGGCTGTCTCGGCCAACCCTACTTGGCGTGTACGTCCCTGCGCTGCTTGGCGTGTCCGCGGCTTCGGTTTCGCAGGGCACGAAATCACATCCACTCTGAGGATAGGACCATGGCCGTATGCACCACCCCGAGTCGACAACACGCCAGAGGGACCGTGCGCAGGAGTGACCTCTGGGTGCGCGGCTCCAAGAAGGCCCGCGGGGGGGGCAGATCCGGGCGCGCCGGCCGTCAGTGCTCGGGGCAGGGACCTCGCGGGCCCGCGCCACGGGTCAATCTGGCGAGGGGTCGCTCGCACGCGTGGCCGACTGCGGCCCAGGACGGCCCTGGCCATATACTGTGCTGGTGCGTAGCTGACTACCTACCAGACCACCCCGACCCAATCCGGAGACCCAAATTTCGGGTTGGGGGGGGGTACGGGATCCACATGTGTGTGTCTTTCAGATGTTCCCCGACGCCCCCACCACTGCAAATGGAGGGCAAACCCGGCCCTTCGGGTTGGATTGGGGTGGTTTGGTGGGCGGTGCATCGCTGCCCTCTGTGAAAACCTCTCGGGAGGAGCCAGCTCTTCCGCCGCATCGGCCCATCCACGGGTGCGGGAAATGCAACATCGGGCAGGAAGGCGGCAGCGCCCGAACACGCGCGAGCGGCAAGCGCGCGATGAGCTCGTCGGGTGGCACCTGCCACGGGCGCGGGCGCGGCGGGCGGGCCCGACGGGCCTCACGACATCCTCGTCTTAGGCGTGATGCGGGGCGCGCACACTCGCAGCGCGCGCGTCCCCTCCTCCTCCTCCTCCCTCCTCCTCCTCCTCCTCCTCCTCCCTCCTCCTCCTCTCCTCCTCCTCCTCCTCCTCCTCCTCCTCCTCCTCCTCCTCCTCCTCCTCCTCCTCCTCCTCCTCCTCCTCCTCCTCCTCCTCCTCCTCCTCCTCCTCCTCCTCCTCCTCCTCCTCCTCCTCCTCCTCCTCCTCCTCCTCCTCCTCCTCCTCCTCCTCCTCCCTCCTCCTCCCTCCCTCCTCCTCCTCCTCCTCCTCCTCCTCCTCCTCCTCCTCCTCCTCCTCCCTCCTCCTCCTCCTCCCTCCTCCTCCTCCTCTCCTCCTCCTCCTCCTCCTGTAGGTATTACCTTTCCCACTGCGAGTAATACGATTCGAACAATTTATCAGCACGAGAATTATTGCTACTAGTTTTACTAGTGGCATTGGTATCCTGATCCTATTATCCCATGGATTACCTTTCGCCCAACTAGTGCTAGCAGTAGCATCCACAATACGCTTCTTAATAACGCAGATCTGGATAAGTACTACGATTACTGATGTGTTTCGTAATCGTGTGTCGGTCCATGTATTACATTTCTTGTTCGTCATAGAATTACGTGTTGCATTCGCACGGGTACTTATCATGATTCCTTATGTATCTCCTCTTCGTGCTCCTTTTCCTCTTCCACCTCCTCCTCCTCTTTCTCCTCCTCCTTCTCCTCCTACTCACCCTCCCCCTCCCCCTCCGCCTCCTCCTCCTCCAGCTCCTCCTTCTCCTCCCTCCGTAGCCATTTTGGCTCAAGTGCTGCGGTCTTCCCCCCGCCTTGCGGCGCGCGTCCAGCCATGGGGGTCTCGAGTGCGGAACTCGTGATCATCGTCGAGGGCGTCATGCGGGGCGCTGCAGGCGGAGGTCAACGTGCAGCGGTGGCTGCGGCGGCGGCGGCGTGTGTCCGCGTGGCGGCGGAAGTGCTGCAGGGTATCGCGGAGCCGTCCGACGAGCAGGTCGAGACGAAGGAAAGGATGAAGGCAATCGAGCCCGTCATCCAGAAGCACGTACAGGCAGGCGGGCGCGGGGTTCGCGCCAGCATCCCTGGAAGCGGCAGGAAGCTGCGCAACCAGGCCTCCCACCATCGCTTTGGTGCTGGGCCTGGCGCATGGCGCGAGGCGTTCCCCCCGACCGTGCAGGACAATGCGGACGAGTGCAAGGATGTGTTGGGTGGCGACTCCCAGGAGAAGATCGAGGACATGCAGGTCATCGAGGAGAAGGAGGTCGCGGCGACCATGAAGCCGCCGATTACCAAGCACGTCGAGAGGTTCGCTCACGGTCCGAAGGTGGAGGCGGACGTGTCGTCGACGCACCTCGTCGAGAAGGACCTCCTGGTGCCGAAGAAGGCCGAGGAGAAGGTGGAGGTGCCGATGCTGGCGCACGTCGAGAAGGACACCGACGTGCAGAAGGCGGAGCATTCGGACCCCTCGGCCGACAAGGTGTGCGACGACATGGTGAAGAACGTCGCAGGCTTCGGGAACAGCGTGGAGGTGCCGAAATTCTTGCTGGGCCTCCCGCCGCGGGCGCAGGAGATTGCCATGGAGGCCATGAAGGACGCCGAGGCCAGGCACCGTGCAAGGATCGGCTACGGCTGGTCAGGTCGCGGCGCTCGTCGGCCAGGTCGGGGTCCTGTTCTCGGGAGCTCAGGCAGGTCGCGTTCGTCTTCGACGGCCGCGGGGTGATGGTCTGAGCTCGCGCGTTCGGGGTGTGGAGGCTCGTGTTCCTCCTGCGCCCCGCGAGTTGCGGAGGCTCGTGTTCCTCCTGCACCTCGGCTCGGTGCGGAGGCTCGTGTTCCTCCTGCACCGGGCGTGCTTCCCTGGCGGCGCGGAGGCACCTGTTCCTCCTGCGCCGCCTGGGCTCGATGTTTAGGGGTGCGGAGGCTCGTGTTCCTCCTGCGCCTCGGCTCTGTGCGGAGGCTCGTGTTCCTCCTGCACAGGGCGCGCTGCCCTGGACGTGCGAAGGCTCGTGTTCCTTCTGCACTCCAGGGGCCTCTGGACAGGGACTGGGTCCCCATGGGTCACTCCTCGGTCACTCCTCCTTCTCCTCCCTCCTACCATCCTTGTAGTGAGCTCCTCACTGTCGCACCCCAAGGCCGGTCGAGAGGGCGGGCCCAGCGTTTCGCCTGAGACTTCCTCACCGTTTACGATCCTGACGTTCAAAAAAGTCAAAATGGGGCCTTCGCGTTCACAGTGTGGCTCTCGCATTAGTACCGCACACACTCGACCAAAAAAATTACCGAAGCTTCACGGATGAAGGGCGGGTCGTTCTCAATATGCGGCTCTCACCCAAACGCCGCACAGGTTCATCTTAAAAGTTTACAACAGTTACACGGATGGAGGGCGGTTCCTTTTGAAAATGTTGTTCTGGCCTTAATGGCGCGCACATTCGTCTGAAAAGTTCGTGGCAGATTCAAGGATTCTCATGTCCAACCTCCCAGAAATTGTGTTTTGGCACGATGTCTGAATGTCAGGGCGCAACAGTCAAGGTGATTCACAGTGCTGAATCCCACGAACGGTGGTCTGGCACGGTACAAGATCGTCAAAACGCAACCATCACGGTGATTCGCGGCTTTGAAGTTCCAGGAATGGGTTTCTGGCACCAGTGCAAGATTTTCAAACGGTTGTCTTCCAACAGGACAGTTTCTTCTGTGAGAATGAACCCTTGTAGTGACCGATGGGGGAACTTAGAGGGAGGGTGAATTGCAATATCATTGATGAGCTTGGGTTTACACTGGTCATCATCATCCTCCTCCCTCCTCCTCCTCCGCCTTCTCCTCCTCCTCCTGCTCGTGCTCCCCCTCCTAATCC
>CAUYUJ010020415.1:743072-749084 GCA_963575745.1 Prorocentrum cordatum
CATCATCATCATCATCATCACATCATCATCATCATCATCATCTCCATCATCATCATCATCATCATCATAATAATCATCATCATCATCATCTCATCATCATCATCATCACATCATCATCATCAGCATCGTCACATCATCATCATCATCATCATCGTCATCATCATCATCATCATCACCATCATCATCATCAGCATCATCATCATCAGCAGCAGCAGCATCATCATCGTCATCATCATCATCATCATCAGCAATCAGCATCATCATCATCATCATCATCATCATCATCATCATCATCAGCATGGTCATCATCCATCATCAGCAGCAGCATCATCAGCATCATCATCAGCATCATCATCATCATCAGCATCATCAGCAGCAGCATCATCATACTCATCAGCATCGTCATCATCATCAGCATCATCATCGTCATCAGCATCATCATCAGCATTATCATCATCATCATCATCATCATCAGCATCATCAGCATCAGCATCATCATCGTCATCATCCTCATAATCATCATCATCATCATCATCATCAGCATCATCATCATCATCATCATCCGCATCGGCATCAGCATCAGCATCATCAGCAGCATCAGCATCAACATCATCAGCCGCAGCATCAGCATCATCATCGGCATCAACATCAGCGTCAGCGTCATCAACATCATCATCATCATCAGCATCATCAGCATCATCATCATCAACATCAGCATCATCATCATCATCAGCAACAACATCAGCATCACCAGCATCATCATCAGCATCATCACCATCATCGTCATCATCATCATACTCGTCATCATCATCAGCATCATCAGCATCATCAGCATCAGCATCATCATAAGCATCATCATCATCAGCATCATCATCAGCATCAGCATCAGCATCAGCATCATCAACAGCATCAGCATCGTCATCATCATCAGCATCAGCATCATCAGCATCATCAGCATCGTCATCAGCATCATCATCATCGTCATCAGCGTCATCGATATCAATACCATCATCAGCATCCGCATCATCATCCACATCATCACCAGCATCATCATCGTCATCAGCAGCATCAGCATCGTCATCATCAGCATCAGCATCATCATCATCACCCGATGTCCCCATCCTCTTCTTCTTAATCGTCCTCCGCATCCTCCTCCCCCTCCTCCTCCTCCTCCTCGTCCTCCGCCTCCTCGTCGTATTCCTCCTCCTCCTCATCATCATCCTCTTCCGTCTCCTCAGCATCCTCTTCCTGTTCCTTTTCCTACAGTTTGTCCTCCTCCTCCTCCTCGTCCGTCCCTCCCTCCCGCCCTACGTCCCTCCCTCCTGCCCCCCCTCCTTCCGTCCCGCCCACCTGCCCTTCCGCCTTCCCTCCTCCCTCCTTCCCCCCTTCCTCTGTCCCTCCCTCCCCATCCCTCGATACATTCCGCCATCCCTCCCCTCCCCCTCTCTTCACTCCTCCATCCTCCCTCCTCCCTCCTCCCCCATCCCCCCCCCCCTTCCCTCCTCCCTTCTACAGCCTCACCCCAGATCCTCCCTCATACCTCGTGCCTCGTACCTCCTACGAAATACATCCTACCTCATACAGCCTACAGTCCACCTCCCACCTCATACATCATACATCCTACCTCATACCTCCTACCTCGCACATCCTCCTCCTCTCCTCCTCCTCCTCCTCCTCCTCCTCCTCCTCCTCCTCCTCCTCCTCCTCCTCCTCCCTCTCCTCCCCCCCATTCGTCTTCCTGTGTTCCTTCGTAGTCTTCGTCATAGTATTAATATTAGTCTGCTTGTTGTTGTGGTTATTCATATTAGTGGTCTTATTCGTCGTGTTAGTGCTAGTATTCCTCTGGTTCGTCATCTTATTAATATTGTCGTTAGGCTTCGTACTATTAGTAGTGGTCGCAGCCGTAGTCTTATCATTATTATTCGTACTAATAGTATTAGCACTCGGCTTAGTATTAATATTCGTGTTCTTAACTCTCGTATTATTATTATTAGTGTTCGAGGTTTGCGTATTAGTGTTCGTATGCGTCGTATTAGTCGGAGTCTTCTCATTATCCGTATTAGCATTCGTATTATTGTTGATAGTATGTGTAGTCGTAGTCGTCGCCTTATCAGTATTCGTATGGTCCTGTTTCTTCATATGCATAGCATTCGCATTAGTAGTCGTAGTATTAGTGTTACTCGTATGGTTAGTAGTGTCCTTCTGCTTATCATTATTAAGTGTATGTTTAGTATTCTTAGTATTGTTATGATTCGTATTATTATTTGTCTTCGTCTTATTACTAGTACTGATCTTCGTTGTAGTATTGTTCTTATGAGTCCTCTTCCTCTTCATCTTCCTCATCCTCCTCCTCATCTTCCTCCTCCTCCTCCTCATCATCATCACCACCACCATCATCATCGGCGCCCGCCCAGCGATGCGTCGGGCGCCCCCTCGAGCCTGGAAGACTTGAGCCAAGGGGCTACGGCACTGGTAGGGACTCGCGAAGCGTCAACCATGTTTCCTCCTCCTCCGACTCCGACTCCGACTCCTCCGACTCCTCCGGCTCCTCCGACACCTCCGATTCCTCCGACATCTCCTCCTCCTCCTCCTCCTCCTCCTCCGACTCCGACTCTGACTCCGACTCCTCCGACTCCCGAGACTCCTCTCTCCTCACTCCTCCGTCCTCCCTCATACATCCTACCTCCTCCCGCATACCTCCTACATCCTACCTTCTACCGTCTCCTACCTCCTCTCTCATACCTACCTCCCTCCTCCTACCTCCTGCATCATACATCATGGCTCCTACCTCATACCTCCTCCTCATCATCATCATCATAACCACCACCACCACCACCATCATCATCATCAGCAGCAGCATCATCATCAGCAGCATCATCCTCCTCATCCTCCTGATGCTCCTGCTCTTCCTGTTCCTCCTCCTCCTCCTCATCCTCATCCTCCTCCTCCTGCGACTCCTCCTCCTCCTGCGACTCCTCCGACTCCTCCGACTCCTCCCTCTCCTCCGACTCCTCCTCCTCCTCCTCCTCCTCCTCCTCCTCTCCTCCTCCTCCTCCTCTTCCTCCTCCTCCTCCTCCTCTTCCGACTCCGACTCCGACTCCGACTCCGACTCCTCCTCCTCCTCCTCCTCCTCCGACTCCGACTCCGACTCCGACTCCGACTCCTCCTCCTCCTCCTCCTCATCCTCATCCTCCTCCTCCTCCACCTCCACCTCCACCTCCATCTCCACCTCCACCTCCTCCTCTTCCTCTTCCTCCTCCTCCTCCTCCTCCGCCTGCTCCTCCGATCCTTCTCCTTAACCCCGAGGCAAGTTGTTTAGGACGGGCCGGGCGTTTCGCCCGAGACTTCCTCGCCATTTATGATCCTGGGGCTTAACAAGTGACAACAGCTTCACTGATGGAGGGCGGGTGGTTTTCAAAAATTTACTCTCGCCTTAGCGCCGCGCACATTCGTTTTCAAAATTTGCAAGAGCTTCACGGATTGAGGGCGGTTCCTTTTCAACATGTGGCTCTCGCCTTAGCGCCGCGCACATTCTTTGTAAAAACATGCAAGGGCTTCACGGAGTGAGGGCGGAAGGTTTTCAAAGTGTGGCAATCGCATTAGCGCCGCGCACGCTAGTTTTCAAACATTGAGAGAGTTCCACGGATTGAGGGCGGGTCCTTTTCAAAATGTTGTTCTCGCCTTAGCGCCGCGCACATTCGTTTAAACAGATTGCACGAGTTTCACTGATTGAGGGCGGGTGGTTTTCAAAAAATTACTCTCGCCTAAGCACCGCGCGCATTCGTTCTCAAAATTTGCAAGGGCGTCACGGCTTGAGGGCGGTTCCTTTTCAAATTGTGGCTCTCGCCTTAGCACCGCGCACATTCTTTGCGAAACATTGCAAGAGCTTCACGGATGGAGGGTGGCTCCTTTTCAAAATGTGGCTCTCACCTTAGCGCCGCGAACCTTATTTGTAAACACATGCAAGAGTTTCACGGGTTCCTATGATCAACGTACCAAAAGTTGTGACTTGGAAGGATTCTTGATGCTGGTGCAACAGGTCTGTTGATTCGTGGTGTTGAATCCAAGAATATGGCACGAATCCCGCTCGCCAAAACGCAGCAGTAAGGTTGATACGTGGCGTTGAAATCGCGAGGACAATGTTTTGGCATGCGTCGGGATCTTCAGACGGTTGTCTTCCAACGAGGCAGTTCCCTCAATGAAAATGAACCCTTGTAGGGGCCTATGAGGAGGGAGCTTGGAGGGAGGGTAAATTCCAACATCGTTGATGACTCTTGGGTTTACACTGGTCCTCCTCCTCCTCGCCCCCGTGGCCTGCTGCGCGAGCCGCCGCGCCATCGCGGCCCACTCGTCCGCGTCGACGCTCTGGAGCGGCAGGCCCTACCACCAAACCCTTCTGGCTGCAAGCAGTGGCCCCAGGTCAGGAGGAGAGGGAGGAGGAGGAGGAGGAAAAGTACGAGCAGAAGGGGAGGGAGAGGAGGAGGAGGAGGAGGAGGAGGAGGAGGAGGAGGGAGGGATGAGAGAGGGGAGGAGGAGGAGAGTGGCCCCCAGGTCAGGAGGAGATGGGGGAGGAGAAGGAGGAAAAGTACGAGGAGTACGAGCGAGAAGGGAGGGGCAGGAGGAGGAGGAGGAGGAGGAGGAGGAGGAGGAATGAGTAGTAGGGAGGATTAGGAGGAGGAGGGGTGATGAGTATGAGGACTAGGGGGGGAAGGAGGAGCAGGAGGAGGAGGACAGGAGGAGCAGAAGGGGAGAGAGCATCGGACCGCGGAAAAACTCGTCCACGCACTATCGTCCAGGATGCGGCAGGGGCGAGTGGAGCACCAGCGCTGCGGGGGGAGAGGAGGGAGGATGAGGAAGGGAGGGAGGGAAGGAGGGGGTGGAGAGTGAGGGATGAGGATAAGGAGGAGGAGAAGGAGGAGGAGGAGGGATGAGGAACCGAGGGAGGAGGAGGAAGAGGACGAGGAGGAGGAGGAGGAGGAGGAGGAGGAGGAGGAGGAGGAGAAAGAGAGGGGGGAAGGAGGGAAGAGGGGGAGGCGAAAAACTAGGGGGCGCGCGCCATATCGTACATCATACCCTGGATGGCGACTTTTGTCAACGTTCGGCATGCCTTCTTTTTGCGCGCCGTCGCCCAATTGCCGACTTCGCGGAACTTCATGAGCTGCTCTGCGCCTCGTGTTGCACGTTGGATGTAGTCACCCGCGGTCCTGCAAGGTCCAAAGTTGGTGATGTCGTCGTCGCTCTCGCTGCTGTGAGTTAGTGTCGAAGCTGCCCCGTGCTGAAACCTCGTACAAAGCATCAGTGCGAGGCGCGGGAGATTTGGGCCCGTCTGGAATAAGCCGTCGGCGAAGCGCAACTTGGCAAGCGTCGTGTCGTGAATCCGCACTGGGCTCCTGTGTCGTTCCTCTGCCAGTCAGTGATCAGTGACGCCAGGATGTGTGTAGAAGAGCGTTGAACAACAAAGAACTGAGTGGGTGGCCTTGCCTAGTGCCGCGCAGGAAACTGAACGGTCTTCTAGCGACGGCAGTGATTGGCCGTGGCAGCCTGACAAGCGTATAATTGCGTGAGATACGTGCACCCTCGTGGGGAGTCCGAAAGGTACCGATACCGCTACTCCCTGGACCTCTCCCGGGGTGCGTTCTAACCAGAATTCCGAGGCGAATCCGACGGTGTCGACGAGGGCCTCCGAGGAGGCGCAAAAAGGGGGAAACGCAGCGCTGGCCGCGTCGTTCCCTTCCTCCTCCTCCTCCTCATCCTCCTCCTCCTCCTCCTCCTCCTCCTCCTCCTCCTCCTCCGCCTCCTCCGCCTCCTCCTCCTCCTCCGCCGCCTCCGCCTCCGCCTCCGCCTGCGCCTCCGCCTCCGCCTCCGCCTCCGCCTCCGTCTCCGCCTGCGCCTCCGCCTCCGCCTCCGCCTCCGCCTCCGCCTCCGCCTCCGCCTCCGCCTCCGCCTCCGCCTCCGCCTCCGCCTCCGCCTCCGCCTCCGCCTCCGCATCCGCCTCCGCCTCCGCCTCCGCCT